>OZ007582.1:32140729-32353229 GCA_963931925.1 Onchidella celtica | reverse complement strand
GCTCATGGCGCACATTGCTATATACAGTATCAAGGACTTCCACATTCCTCACATATACTTATTTACATCATGGTAATAGACGAATATAATACATCAATCATAATTATCAATCATCGTTCCACCTACCAGTCATCACTGGAAAAAACACTACTCCAAGTCTTCCGACTGCTCTCCTTATGTTCGCCCTCTGGGGCTTTCTCCTGCGTCCGCTCTCTAGGACGTCTTAGTGTGCAGTGATAGTAATACAGCGCTCTCGCCTCATTCAGATCCCCACCACTCACAACATACACGCTCTCCCTTACCCCGTGGCCCGTGGGTTAACTTTATTCTAACCCTCTTCTCGTAACTACTGATCCTCGCTCACTCGCTCGTGACATCATCCCCCACCCCAAAAAAATTAATGCAATTAATTTCAAATCGCATCAAGATGACTGTCAACGAGTGAGCGTGAGCAATACTTACATAAAAATGACCTACCCATGCCCCTAGCACATAAAATACCGGACTCAGGGAAAAATATGGGGATCAATATGCCCTGCACTATGCATATATGTATCACATCCTCAATAGCTAACAAAACACAATACCTAATACAGAATCAAAAACCAATCAACCTATCAACCATTCTTCATATAATATTTATAATGTCAATATTTTAAGGTCGACGACTCGTTCACACAGATCCTGTCAATGTTCCTGTCCTCCGATGTATAAGCTCCTGAACTCTTCCCCTAGGCTCGACTAAGGTAGTCGGCGATATGATTGCTGGTTCCTGGAATTGGTTGAATAACGAAGGTATACGGCTGCAAAGCCAATTAACAGCCTCAGGGGCCGGTGAATCACGCATAACAACACTTGCACAAGAACGTCAAATAAGACGGTTACATTTAAGGAATCGCCCCGAGACGGAGGCCCGGACAGTGGCTCTAACTCATGGAACTCGAGGACTTGTCAGAGGAAATACCGTACGTCTCAAACTTCATGTCGCTGGCTTGTTGAACAGATATCCCCACATTGGTCAATCCATCACTAGGCGTCACATGCCCAAAAGATTAATCTGGGCCCAGCAAAATATTCGTTGCCCGGGTGCAGAATGGAAACCAACGATGTTTTCTGATGAGCGCCGATTTGATGTCTCCTTTACAGACAGAAGAGTTCGCGTTTAGAGTCTTCCAGGGAAGCAATTCTCCAGTGCCTGTGTGATGCAGCATGATAGGTATGGAGGAGGACGTGTACAAGTGTGGGGTGGGTGATCAAAGCACTGCCCTTCACGTATCCAGAATGAATGTTACCGCAGACGTCAACATGAATCAAGTGCTCAGACATATTGTAGTGCCATTTTTCCAGAATCATCGAAATCTCGTTTTCTGTTTCACACACAAGTCCACTACTATAATTGTTTTTGACCTCCATGTCGAAAGGTTTTCTCATGTATCCAATTTTGCATCGCGCCATTAAAAACTAATCCCATTTCATTTGTTTTCGAGCAAAAAAATTAACAAAAACAAACTACAAAAAAACCAAAAACAAACCGATTACAGCTGACTTTAAAAATAAAACGTATAAAACATCCCATTCTGTCATTCGCTTCAATGTTTTCCTTCTATTCCTTTTTTATAATGTGTTACTTCCTCCGATGTTGCCATCCTTCACCAACAAAAGGTAGATTAGACTTTATTTCCCAGAGGTTCTCACGACGATGTGGTCATGGACAAAGACGATACAATGGCAACATGCACTTGATTGGAAGGTCAAGTGTGGATTTACTGGGACAAACATACAGCGAAGAACACGGAAATTCTATCCAAATTTACCTCGGACTGACGTACATGCGGGCTGGGATCCATAATTTGCTTCCTCCCTCTTCCTATGCAGATAATTTATTTTTAATTTTGGTGAATAAACAAATAGATTGATTACCCCCCCCCCCCCCACACACACACACAAAACGCCAGCAAGTTAAGTAGGTGCTGCGGCCGGCTTGCACCCTATCTTCCCTTGCTCGTAATGGGCTATGGAATGGCAAGCTTCTGTCAATAAATCACATTTTGCTATGATCTCAGCCTAGTCTGTTGGCCTGTCTCTCGACGTGGCTAGCTTGCCGATTGATTCAGATCATTTTTATTTATAACTCACTTCCTGTCGTTACTAGCAAGCTGACTAAATCGAATGATGTTTCGCTCATGCTAAGGGCCTCATCTAGCTCTTCATGTGATTCGAATGATTCGAATCAAAGGAATCACAAAACCCACAGATTCGAATCGATTCGACTTACCAAAAGACAAATCATTGCCCACCACTAATTCTGACGGCTGTGGTTGCATTGCAAGGCGATGGAACATAAAACAAAACTGCTTGTGTAAAGAAATACATATCTGTATTATATGGCGGGTTATATGCCAACCTTGTACAATGCAACCTGGCATGTCACTGTAAAAAAAGAACCTGAGTTCAAGGTCGCATAATAAAGATGGCTGCATCCTAAGCAACACATGCTTCTGAATGATCTTTTGTGTAAACACTCAATGTATTGTCACAAATACATTACATGGTGTCAGAAACGAACCTGCACACTACAGAGACATGGTTATAGACCTAGACTGACATAGATCTAGTATCTTCTCTGGCAGAACTGCACCCTTTTGCTTCGAATCCATAGACTGTGTAGTAGAGATCTAGATCTAGAAACTCGTTCGAATACTTAAGCCTAAACAACCTAACACTAATAGAGCCAAGATGAACTTCAATTTTCCTCAACCGAATATTGATTTTCAAGCAGCAGACTTGTATCAAGAAATTCTGAGATTCAAAGAGCACTGCGAATTTGTTTTCCATGGTCCACTGCATTCAGCCACAGATGAACAAAAGTGTGGATGGATTGGCACTTGGCTAGACGAGGAAGGTAGAGAAATCTACAAAACATTTACGTTTACGGAATAGGAACGTAACAAAGTTGACACAGTGTTTAAGAAATTCATTGAATATGCTCGACCAAAGAAAAACAAAAGGCTGGCGAGGTACCGTCTCAAGAACAGGAAACAAGGGAATGAAACATTCGCATGTTTCGTAAAAGATCTAAGGGTGATTTTACTAGACTGTGAATATGGAGACACGGAGGATATTCTGGTTGACTGCATAATTGATGGTGTCAATGACCATAAACTGCAAGAAAAATTGCTAGATAGAGGAGAAGCCTTGACGCTGCAGAAAGCCATGGAATTGGGTCAACAACACGAACAATCCAAGCAGCAGCTACAACTGAGGGTCTGTCAAAAGGACCAACTACGAGAGAAACAAGTTGAAGTCGCACGGATCAGAGAAGGGAGAAAACCAGACCACAAAACCAAATCTAGAAGACCTAGCTATAACATGAACATGAACACCAATAGTCAATGTGGGCGCTGTGGAAAATCACCGATGCATCGGCAGCAAACATGTCCGGCAAGCAAGTCAGTATGCACATACTGTAAGAAAGTAGGACATTGGCGAGCAGTGTGTAGAAGCAGACTGCAACAAAAAGTGCATCAGTTGGAGATGCAAGAAGGCTCCGACACAGATAATGAGGATCATGAAGAAATGATCGATCAACTGAACCTGTTGGAGGTATGCACGATTCAAGACAACTTAACAAGCAAAGACAAGTGGAAAGAAATCATCACAGTCAAAGGAAAACCTGTACAATTCAGAATTGACACAGGAGCAAGATGCAATATAATCACTTTGGAGGACTGGAAAGGGATCAAGAAAGATCACAAAGAAGATCTGGATAAGCCTACTAAAGTCTTGAAAACATATTCCGGACATATCATGCAACCGGTAGGAGAGATAACTTTGCCTGTACAGTGGCAGAGCAGAGGGAAACATTTACAAGTTGACTTTCAAATTATTGATCAAAGAAACGCAGAGAACATCTTGTCAGGTGACAGCGCAGAGAAACTTGGACTGATCAACAGAGTAGATGACCTGCAAACAGTTCAGGAAAATAACAATGTCTTGAGAGATTTTCCCGAAATTCACAGTAACACTGGGTTACTCCCTGGCGAATACACCATCAAACTGGAAGAAGATGCTAAAGGCGTAGTACATCCAAGTAGGAAGTTTCCCCCTGCTTTGAAAGAGAAAATTGTGGAAAAACTCAAAGAGATGGAGGATGAAGGATTCATTACAAGACAGAACGACCCTACCAAATGGGTTAACTCAATGGTAGTGAGCGTCAGGAATGATAAAGTGAGAGTCTGTCTAGATCCTAAAGACCTCAACGCAGCTATCAGAGGAGAACATCACCCCATGAAGACTGTAGAAGAAATCGCCAGAGAAATTCCAGAAGCACAAATCTTCTCAAAGCTAGATGCCAAAAATGGATTTATGCAAATCAAATTGGACGAGGAGTCCACAAACCTGACAACATTCAACACCCCTATGGGACGGTACAAATGGTTGCGGTTACCATTTGGTCTGAAGTGTAGCCCAGAAATTTTTCAAAGAATCATGGATGACATGATAGAAGGAATTGATGGAGCTTTTGCAATGATGGACGACATACTGATTGCTGGAAAGGACATGAATCATCATGACCAGATACTGAAGAAAGTACTTCAAAGGGCCCATGAATACAACCTGAAACTCAACATGGATAAAGTCCAAATAAGGCAAGCAAGAGTCAAGTTTTGTGGGCACATAATAAGTGCACAAGGCCTGAAGGCAGATCCAGAGAAGATCAGAGCTGTCAAGGAAATGCCCAGGCCAGAAGACAAAGAAGGACTGAGAAGATTCTTAGGTTTCATCACCTACCTTGGGAAGTTCATTCCTAATCTCAGCAAGGAGGATGAACCTTTGAGAGAACTTCTGAAGAAGGATAATGAGTTTCAGTGGCAAAGCGAGCAAGACCAAGCCTTTCACAGGCTGAAGGAACTCTGCACCAAAGCACCGGTACTAGCATTCTTCGATGTGAAGAAACCAGTAGAAATACACTGTGATGCAAGCTCAACAGGACTGGGAGCAGTATTAATTCAAGAAGGTAACCCAGTGGCTTACACATCAAGAGCATTAAACAAGGCAGAACAGGGATACGCCCAAATAGAAAAGGAGATGGCAGCAATTGTGCATGCGTGCAAGAAATTCCATTGCTACATCTTTGGGAAAGAAACATTGATCTTCACTGATAACAAGTCTCTAGAACAGATTTTCAGGAAACCGATCCTCAGTGCACCAATGAGACTGCAAAGGATGCTCTTGAGTGTACAGTGGTACTCGCTCAACATACAGCACCGAAGAGGGAAAGACATGCAAGTTCCAGATGCCCTTTCAAGAGCTTACCTACCTGCACCTGAGGAACAAGCAGATGAACTGGACTTGAAACATATAAAGATCAGTGACTTTGTCACAATTTCTGAGGAGAAATACCAACAGTTCCAAGAGAAGACTCAGATAGAACTGAAAGAACTTTACCACACAATATTCAGTGGATGGCCTGAAAAGAACAAAGTACCCTCACAAGTCACCCCATACTATGAGAGCAGAGATGAGCTATCAATCATGAATGGTGTGATAGTCAAAGGAACAAGACTAGTGGTGCCTCCCAGTTTGAGGAAAGACATGCTAAACCTCATACATTCAAGTCATTTAGGCATTGTGAAATGTAAGCAAAGAGGAAGAGAAGTACTGTATTGGCCTTCGATGAATGCAGATATAGAAGAAACAGTGAGAAACTGTGAGAAGTGTGCACAAAAGCAAAACAAACAAGCAGCAGAGCCATTGGTGACTACCGAGGTGCCAAGTTTCCCATATGCAGAGATTTCAGTAGACATCTTTGAATTTGAATCACAGAACTACCTCATCACTGTGGATTATTATTCAAGATTTATCCAAACAGCAAAACTACTCAGTCTGAGAAGTAGAGAAACAATACAACTTCTCAAGCAACAATTCAGTGTTCATGGTATACCCACCAAGATAACAACTGACTGTGGATCACAATTCACATCCCAAGATTTCAGGGAATTCTGTGAGAGTTATGGAATCAGCCACAACAAGGCCTCTCCACATCATCAAAGTGCAAATGGAATGGCAGAAAGATCAGTCCAAATAGTGAAAAGACTGTGGAGTAAGAGCAAAGACCAACACCTGGCTATCTTGGATTACAACACTACACCAAGAGAGGGAATCAAAGCATCACCAGCGCAGATCTTGATGGGTAGGAAACTAAGAAATCTCCTGCCAGCAGTGCATCAAATGTATCAACTAAAGACAATATCAAAGAAAACATTTCTGAAACATTACTCACAAGAAAAGGCAAGGCAGAAATTCTATCATGACAGAAAAGTGAAGGAACTCAAAGGCCTACCCCAAGGCAAACATGTCAGAATAGTTCCCACTCCAGGACGAAAGACATGGACCCCAGGACGAGTTATCAGCAAGAACCATCCAAGATCCTATAATGTCGAATCCGATGGAGACATCTACAGAAGGAACAGAACACACCTGAGAATGTCAACAGAGTCAGCCAATAAAGAAGCAGGCAGACTAACAGAGTCAGTAGACACAGATGGAAACACTGATACTGAGACTACTGATGACAATGACAACATCCCAGACTCAACTACAAGTGGCTCAGCAGGACACACTATGCAGCCACGGGTCGAGAACCAAAGTCAAACCTCACCCACCAAAGGAGAGTTCTCAAACTCACCTTACAAACTCGGCAACCCACGGTTGTCGAGTTCTCAAACTCACCTTACAAACTCGGCAACCCACGGTTGTCGAGTTCGCAACCCTCATACTCAACACCATACACTACCAAAAGTGGCCGTTTAATTAAGAAGCCCAACAAGTATACGTTGTAGGCATGGTCATTTAGCATATTAGATTATGGGCTAGTGTAAATGGTCACTAACAGATTTCACACACACACAGTTCAATAATAACACTAACACTCTTAGAGTGGTACAAATAATTCTCTTTATTACAATATCAACTATCATGATGGAACTAGAATACATGCAAACACTATTTCTATCTCGTCAAGCAGAAGAAAATGAACACTTGACCATGATCACAATTGAACTGAACATTCTGTGGTTACCTTTAGAAACATGTTTGTTTTGTTTGCTCAAGATATAGAGCTTAGCTTACAAATGCTTTAATGGACCAAAGATAATGATCAACTTTATTTTTAAAATAGTTACAACAGTTAAAGAGTGACAGATGTTCGAAGGTGTCTGAAATAAATATTATTACCTGAGAATTGCATTATATAAGTAATACCCGGTACTTTCAGTAAACGGATGGGAATATAAATGTATGGAGTAATTTGCAAGTTACTTAAATAAAGTAAAGGAAGACAGTTGAATGGAATGAATGTGTATCGATTTTGTTCTATTAGTTATCTAGTTCTAACAACTAGTTGATTTAAAGAAAACAAAGGGGATGTAATATATGGCGGGTTATATGCCAACCTTGTACAATGCAACCTGGCATGTCACTGTAAAAAAAGAACCTGAGTTCAAGGTCGCATAATAAAGATGGCTGCATCCTAAGCAACACATGCTTCTGAATGATCTTTTGTGTAAACACTCAATGTACTGTCACAAATCGTCAGTGACAGCCATCATCTCCTGTTTCATCAAGTTTCTAGATCATCCACAAGTAACAGAATAATGCACATGGAGGTAAACAGAGAAAGATACAGAGGATCGTTTTTGCTCCCCGCAGTCTGTCTGTAACAGCCGAGGCTGTTCTAGCACGTTATAGTAGGGGGGAGTTAGTTTATCTAACTACAACCCTTTAGAAAACGAAACTATTACAGCTGTAAAATAAATAAACACGAGATCCGACGATCGATTAAATAATATTCAAGTTTAATAACTGTATCTTAACAATAAAATACTAGGAAGGTACCAACGAACAAGTAAATATCCTACGCCACAGAGAAGAAAAACTCACTTACTCACCGACCAACCACTCACATGGGTCCATATATAAATATAAACATTTCTACAGAAAGTTCCCGAAATAAACGTAACCTCTGCTCTCGCCCGAACACACAAACTAACCAATCACGTATCAATACGTCACCAGGTTACATCACTCAAGGCCAAATCTGGCGTAAACTTCTATATCCACAACGTTATCGAATGTTCGGGAACATACTAATATTTACGATCACCCAACAACTACTCACTAGGAAGGGAGGATAAGGTCACGGAGTACACTCAGGCGAACGTCAACAAATTAAAGAAAAAAAGAAGTGAACACATGCTCAGTCACCAGTATAACAAGAAAAATGGGGGAGGGCAAGGGGTAGCTTGCAGATGCTACACTGTCCCAAACTGACACTTTAGCTACATGTGTGCCACATTTGACTAAGGTTCCCTGCCATGTCACTTCTTGTATGTTTGTTATAGAGTTTTTTTTAAGTCGTGTTATGTTTATGTAATGATGCGTAATATATGCCTATTATGTATGTGCTCTTAAAGGTTCTGTGAAAGAGTATTCTGTTCATGGGATAATAAAGTGATTCTTATTTTATCTCTTATAAAAGTACCTAATCTAACATTTAATAGTCCGTGCGAGGCCTATCGCAGGTGCCTTGACCCTTGGCTGATCCCGGTTGTGATGTCCCAGTAGAATGCCAGGTGGCCAAAGTAAAGGAATAGGTTTTCAGGACTGTGGTTCATGCATCCATCCAGCCATCCATCAATCTATCCATGATCCATCCATCAAATTATCCATAAACCCGCCCGTCCGTTCATCCATCCATCCAGCCACCTCTACATCCCCGCAAACAACTGTCCATTCATCAATTAACCCTTTATATTTCCCAGATGGCCAAGTCACGTTCTATTACAACGAAGACCCACAAGAGATTGATCTACATTGCGATGTTGGTAGTCTTAGCCCTACCAATTTGACTCATCTGAATAGTTTAGTCATTTCCAGGCTGGTCAGTGGCCAGTGGCAGACTCTTGCTTCTCTGTATGCTTGTGGCGAGCAGAATGGATCCGTGTCACATGTCCAGGATGCCGAAGTGAGTGGAGAGATTTCGTCATCTGGATCTTTCTTTAGCTTCTTACGGATCCACTGGCATAATGCTCAGACCAAACTTGACGGGGATTACAAATGTGAAGCTTACGGTGTGGACTCAGACCTCGTGTCAGCATCCACCAAACAAGAACTGAAACTTCAGGTGCAAAAAGAAGACTTTTTATTCTTCATCATGCCAGAAACAATTTCCGTAGGCCTGTCTCCAATGCTGGACATAAATTGTTCCGTCAGTCATTCAGATGCTCTGAATATGTCAATACTGGGCTCCCTGTCCATATTGAGAATACATGAAGGGGTCGAGCAATTACTGGTAGACCTTAAGTCTGGACACGATATTTCCGTCAAACCCGGAGCTGATAGTGATTTTGTTGTGGGATCTCTAGATTCTAATGAAGGTTTCATTGCCTTGGGATGGAGCATCCCAGGGGTGGATCACGCAGGTGTGTACATTTGTGAAATTTCAGGAAATGATGCAGATGGACTTCCAATTTTTCTGTCCCGGCTTAAAAATGTCACCTGGGAGGAGCCGAGCCCACAGGAGCTCGTGGACCGTCTTGCAGAGGTATACCATGCTAAAGCTGACTTAGAAAATCGCCTGAACCAGACCAAAACTGACTTACAAAATCGCCTGAACCAGACCAAAACTGACTTACAAAATCGCCTGAACCAGACCAAAACTGACTTAGAAAATCGGCTGAACCAAACAAAAACTTACTTAGAAAATCGTCTTGGCAAAGCAGAAAAGTTGGCACAAGATGCTACAGAGAAATTAGCTCTTCTTCGCAACAACAGTGTGTGCGCCAAAAGTTGCAGTGATCTAACTTTACCTGTAGGTCAACATGAGGTCATACTTACCCCCGACAATCTTGGACCATTAACAGTTTTGTGTGATGTCAAAAGCCCAAATGAAACTTGGACAATTTTTCAGAAAAGATTTGACGGCAGCGTGGATTTTTACCGAAATTTCAGCGACTACGAAAATGGGTTTGGCTCCACCAATGGTGAGCACTGGCTAGGACTAAAACACATCAAACGTCTCTTGGATGCCAGTGGAAATAATCATGAGCTCCGTGTGGACATGGTGTTGACCTCGAACGGTACCCGGTATACCCGTATCTACCCGACGTTTTCTATTGGACCAGGCGATACCTACACTCTTACAGTAGCAGGTTATGACGACGGAGGTCTTGGAATGTCTTCCAATAGCGGACATGCCTTCTCTACTTACGACCTCGGACCTGAGCAATGTATGATCTCTATATCCTCTATTTTGTAACTTTCATTATCTACTTCTTTCTCATCGATTTACCTCTTTGTTTTCATTTCCTCGTCTGGTTCGTCTAGGTCCAGAAATACGGTGTTACACATTTGACAGTATTTTACCAGAGAACATTTTTGACCATACACTCTGCTCACTTTCTTGTCTTGTAATACCGATTTTAGACAGCTATCTGACTGTTTCAGACACGACATATAGTGGCTCAAAAGCTTCCACCACCTACCTTCCGACAACTACAACTGTTTGTGATTTGCAGAATTTGACGAGACAAACAGTGTGCGTGCATGAGAAAACCCACGATATGTCGAAAAAAACATTTTTTGAGTTAATGACATATATTTAAAGAAGGATCATTTCTGAGAGTTTTTGTCTTTATTTGAATCTAAAATTCTCATTTTTACCAAAGTTATGGCATTTTAAAGTAACAAAGTCCTAAAATTTAGTTTTTGAGAAAATGGCTTTTAAAGTTGGAACACTAAAAAAAAATGTAAATACGACATTCAACTACTTTGAGCACAGTCTTACTTTAAGAAAACAATCATGTCAGACACACAAACACTTTAAAAATCTCTGGAAACATCAGGATGAATTTCAAACAGTGCTACTTATTGAAAACAACAATAACAACAAGAAACATAATGATGTAAATGAAATAGAGATAATTTCTCCATATTCAGATTTATGCTAATTAGGTATTTATGGATTTTAAGACAAAAAAATGATTAATACAGTAAGCAACCGTGCAGGTTGCAAACACTATTGTTGCTGAGGAAAGTAAAATGGGTTGCTTGAGGCATAAATACAAGATCAGACAGACAAGTGTGTCAAATGTAGTAAAAAGGCAGGATCAGGTCTCCCATCAAAATGTTTGCATGTCCAAGGTTTGTGTCCTTCTATCTCACCAACATGAGGGGCTTCAGAAGGGACATCGGTGTGGCTTGGTATGATTCTCTCCGGCAAATCTTCTATCCCAGTCACTGATTCCATATCATCTATCGAATTGAATTAAAGAAAGAAAACAAATGAGAATGAACATGAGTTAAATAGTAAAACTCGTCAGTGCCCGATGCTATCCGCATATGGAGCGACTTTGGGCCATATGCGGATAGCGTCGGGAACCAACAAACTGTTAATTTAAAAGATAAAGAAAAAGGAATTTAATACATACATTAAAGTCAGATCATTACAATTAAAACTTGTGTGATGATGTGAACTCTGTTTGTTCACCCCTCTTTACTTTCAGGATGAGTTAAGGTTTCAACCATTCTCCTCATGCATCCATCAATCTTACCTCAACCATCAAATAAAAAAAGCAAATTTAATTGTTTAAAAAGACGATGCATAATATTCACCTTATACATGTTTGATTTCAAGACACCAACATAATTTAATAACTCTTATACAACAGTGACAACACAAACACATACACTCATTAAGAAAAAAAAAGAAGCCCACTACTACCTTTGTCTGAATCAGTGACTTCACCAGCCTCCCTTGTTGATCTCTCTGTAACAGCCTGTGTCCTTCCTTGAGCTGTGGAATTTAAATCATCAAGGTTAGTTGTCACAGCTTTAAAGTGATTGTTCTCCCACTAAATTTTAATTATAAAGAAAGCCAGGCCAGTTTTGAATGATAAAATTGATTTTAACTTGATAAAAAATATATAAATTTAAATGATATCAACTTTGTAGCCCCCCCCCCCCCCCAACTCACAAAAAAATCATCTACAGGCTTAGCACCGGTCTCACAAATCTAAAGTAGTAGAACAGTTTCAGTTAACACGAAGATTATAACTAAATTTATTATTAGCCTTATCTAGATTTAGAAGAGCATATAATTGCAGAACCGCACACTCTTCTCAGTACTACTAGGATGTTACAATAATGTCGTCATCTTGATCGTAATCTGTGCACAGTTGAATTGTGTCCTGCGTGTCAGGTCAATGTGTTTTAGTTAGGGAAGCATATTGTGTGCACTGTTAATTTTGTTTATTTATTAGTGTGTGTGTATATATGTGTGTGTGTGCGCTATATATCATACTTTCTGCTTCTGTAACTGTATTGTTATGTATTCAATGATCAAAACAAATTGCCTTGTACAAGGACGAATAAAATTTATCTTATCTTATCTTATCTTATCTTATATTGGCCCAAACACACCGATCTGAATGTCAAACTCTTTGGTGCTCTTCCAGAACTGCAGAAAACCGTAGAATTTCTTAAAAGAACAAGTCTGCGGGATTTGGTGAATGAAAGAAGAAGAAAGAATCTAGATTTAGAGATTTAAAAGCATTTTAGATTTTTTCTATCTAGGTTTAGCCGAGATTTATTCAAGAGAGAAGTTCTGTTCAGCCAGCATAAAAGTTTACAGTTGGTGATGTTAGGATAAGTTTGGGTTGGGCCTAAATTTTCTTGACTTTGTATAGATCTCTGTGAATAGCCACAGCTAGATCTAGATCTAGATCTATAATTACTTACAGTGTACAGAAATACATCTTTAATCACAGTTGAAGTATTACACTTACTCGTTGAGGGTTCATCATCATCCTCGATGTCAGACAGATCTCTCTCTTCTTCTTCACTTGATTGTGAGCAGAAATACTCTTTGATTAGTTCCACTAAGTCCTCTCTTGTAGCTACGTTGCCCATTGCATCGCATCTGCTTCTCGGCTTAGACTGGCAGCCATGTTGTTAATAAGATAGAGCTTATAAAAGTCTTGACTTCTTCTTTTATGTTCTCAGTAGAATGTTTCTTTCCACTTTCAAGTGGTTGATACTGATACAACAATATCAAGAAATGTGCTAGATTATGATTAGGGTCTCTGTTAAAAAGAAGAATAAAATTTTACAGTGCACGTCTACTTTCGATTTCTCAGACTCAGGTTCTGGGCCTCGTTTCCGTACAGAGTAAAAACACGGGGCTCTACCACTACACAAAGTTCATAATGCCGTTGATCAATCAAATCCAGCAAAAATGTTACTAGAAATGACACAGATATAAGCTGGGATGGTTCTCTGGTCCAAATGAAAGCAGCAGCACACAAAATTTGATGAAGAAAGGTAGAAATATGACGAGAACAGTCGTCGTCATGGACGCAGGATAAAAACAGCTGACTTCTGTTTACAAAACGGATGCGCACTACCTTTGACCTTTCTGGATTCATGCGCAGTACATTCCATTGAACGCAGGAGAAAAAGACCTTTAATTTAGTATAAAAATTGTACAGTTTTGACCCAATTGTGGCGCGATCAAGCAATCCAAACACAGAGCAAAAATTTGACAAAATTTGACAAAATTTTGAAAATTTTGACATGGGTGGGTCAGAAAATAAATTTTGAAAAAATATTTATAGACAGTTTTACGCCAGAACACTTCGTCTCCTAACTTATGGAGGTTTGAAGACAGAGATTCAGTAAAGAACTCAATTTTGACCTCGGACCGGTTTTTTGACTTTATTAAGCTGCAGCTCGGTTCGGGAATTTGCGACACATTGTGGGTTTTCTCATGCGCACACAATTTATTATTTAAGTGAACTGGCGTTTTTCTGATGTTTTTTGTTGCTCTTACAGAACAATGACATCCCGGTCGTGTAAACGCGCGAGTTGATGTCGTTCGAATGAATCTTCTCACTTAACTTAGTGGACCTAATAATCATTGCGGTATGACGTTCAGAAATATCCTCCATCCCATTTAAAGTCCCGTGGATCAATTTCAGTATACAATATCCCCTCAATGGTTCAATCTACTTTTAATTTTAATTCCATACACGAGGCATTATTGTTTATCTCTATCTCAAGCTTGCACAACTAAAGTGCTTGTTTTGTACACGTTTTTTTTTTTTATTTCAGGGAGGGGAAGGAGGAGATAATGTCAAAAGGTTTAGAGTATTGTGCCCGAGTCGTTTTCTTTTCACTTTCTAAGGTTCTAACCTACAGTACATTGAAACAACTGTAGAGTGTGTTTTTATGAAGATAAATGCCCTTGTCAGTTCCCCCCCCCCATCCCCGCCCCTCTCTCCCTCCCCCCTCCCAAGAGCGGTGTTGTTGTGCAGTTTGATGGTTTCTAATTATGTCCCACCGAATGTATTTACAAATACGTACGTCCCCATGTTTTTCTGCTAGGGGTACGTATATTAAAGCCGTTTGTGTCTCCAGAGATAGAGAGCTCCTCCCGAAATACTCCTAACAACAACACTAAATAATTATTCTTTCATATTTTTTTTTTTCCTCCTGTTTTTTTGTTTGAAAGGGCAGGGGGCAGGGTTAGGGATTCGACAGAAGATTGAAGAGTTGAAGATAAGGACGGAGTTAGGGATAAGGACGTGTAATATTATGGCCTCGTCCTTACAGCAAAACACCTGGAGTGCGTAAGTGCTTATAACAACAGCCTTTCACACCACAAAAACGTTTTTCATATCTATTATATATTTCAGTAACTTGCAACCTTTGGCATGACTAACTGACCAAACTATACACTCTTCAGGCCTTAAATTTGGCAGGAAGGTGGCAATTGGGATAAGGAAGATGATGGCTATAATTAAAAGTTGTTTACTTCAAGCATGTATTTTAAAAAAAATAACAATGTTCATTTGCTATGTAACATCTGTATATTTGCATGCTTGTTTCGTAATATATATAGTACCGTGCATGCCATAAAAAGTAACCGTATCAAGCGTTCAGTTTGGTGCGTGGTGTTCTGGTGCGCATGAGTTCTGAAGCAAGACCCTAGATTATTACTTTTATTATATGAGAGAGAGAGAGAGAGAGAGAGAGAGAAGGAGGGGAGCACATTATTGTTTATTCTGGGCAATGCCCAATTGGTCATCTAGTAATATACTAGCTGAGTTCCCGGCCCTGCCCGGGATAAATGGATTTATTTGGGGCCCGCTTCATTTTGCCTGTTCCTTTACGGCTTTAGCTTTATTTTATTTTTGTTTGTTTGTTTTTAGATACGTTTTACTGCTTTCCCTTTGCGCGTTGACGTCCTACGCGTTCCGCCAACATCCGTCAAATGGCTATGATTTGCGCACGGGTTAGTTTGTTTCGTTAGTGAACACATCGCAGGAAGTGATAACGTCATGTGTTAATGGAAAAGAAATATTATAATATTTTCCTAGGCATAATTAAAACACAAACCTGTACTTTTGGCCCTGCAGCGTCAATCTCCCAATTCCAGACACTTTCTTTTTCCTAGCACATTGAGAAACACAAAGTTTCATACTTGATAGTCCAACTCAATCTCACCATTCAAACCAGTGAACACATCGCAGGAAGTGATAACGTCATGCGTTAATGGAAAAGAAATATTATAATATTTGCCTAGGCATATTGAAAACACAAATCTGTACTTTTGGCCCTGCAGCGTCGATCTCCCAATTCCAGACTCTTTTCTTTCCTAGTACAATATCTGAGGGCCACCGAATCAGCATTAACAGAGGAGTAGCGAAAGGCGCGCTGCAATTGTCGTAAAGTTTCACTTTTATTAATATAGATAAATAGATGTGTGCGTGTATGCGTGTGTATTTGTGTGCGGTGTATTGAGGATGGAAAGGAATACGAAGAAAAGGACGAAAAAGGGTATCCTTTGAAACAAAAAATATAGTTGTGCAATAAATCATAGTGGGGAAGGCCTGGGAGTTGAAATAGGCTGCTGATTCCAACTGGCAAGTATTCCCCCTCCTATTTTAATCCCGGGGAATACAAAGCAATAAAGGAGGATGTTCTAGAATATACCATAAAATTCCAGATTATTCGCGGATTATTCAAGAATATCCTAGATTACCCGGGGATATCGGGGCGAGGGATATAGATTTTGAGGGGATAATCTGGGGATGGGAGCAATTGTGACAAACTTCATCTGGTTCAGTAGTGGAGTCCATCAACACGTGGATCATACTGCCAATGTGTTATAGCTCTCTTTAAATGCCTTGTTTAAACCTTTCACATCCTTTCCTCATCAGAAGTTCTTACATCTACATCGTGACTGCACCTCACTTTCTTTATCTGACAATTCTACCAACTAATACTTGTTGTGTTATGAAGACAGAATTCATAGACGTAAATTTGTTCATAGACAAATTTATATTTTTACTCGGAGCTACTTTGAGTTAGACTTGAGTCACAGACTTAAGAAGTGGATGTGTGCGAAACTTCATGTCCTTTAATTTCTGTGGGGATCAATGAAAATTTTAACTTATCTTATTTATCTTTTATATTATTTGTCTCATCTCATCTCATGAATTATGTCACCTTTTCTGGTCTGATCTTATCTCATGCTATCTCATCTTATCACATCACATATATCAATTTTATCACACCCCATCGGATGTTAATTTCCTCAGATATGGCAAACCAAAGAAAAGACAGTGCAGGCTGGTGGTTCTATGGCGGGACTCGCGCCAACCTGAATGGTGTCTGGGGTGTCAGCGGTAATATGTCCGGCATCTGGTGGAAGGAAATTGGAAACAGTTACTCTGTTACGTTCTCCGCCACAGAAATGAAGATCAGGGGCAGAAACTAGACCTAAATTATCTGTGTTTTGTGGAAAGTTTAGTTTGTACATGCAGTTGGTTGCAAAAGAATTCACTTAACCATAATATTACCATACATACATTCCTATACATATATTACATACATGTATATAAATTATAATACAATTAATCAGCATCACTGTCGTTTGTGCACTTAGAATGTATCACTTTGAATCAGTCTGTGTACATCACCAGCTGTTTACACAATCAACTTTCAGCACTCCCTACTTTTCTGTTCGAAATTACACAGAACAGCAAGAAGTACAGTCAACACCTAACCAAACATTATGACTTCTGTGGCTGCCAAGACTGTGCATGCTGTACACAAGTATTATGATTATTCTTTTCACAAATACAAAAGAAAAAAAAGCAGCAGAGTTTTGTTAAATTTTCTATCCATTCACAATCAGCTAAAATCAACAACTGAAATTGAATAGGGAAGGTTTGCACAATCACGGAAAAGGGAAAAACCCGAGTCGTGAAGAATATAACAAATAATGTAGTTTAATGCTAAAGGAGATACATGTGTGAAGAGCAATTAACTCATAATATGTAAATAGGAAATGCTGAAGGCTTTTAGTGTTAGCCAGATTTCAATAAGTTGAATGTATGCAGAAAAAGAACACGTTGCCACTGTGTATTACTTTTAAGCAATTTGGAACATTATACGATCTGTGTACGAGAGGTGGACTTGACCAGTTCTTTTTGTATTTGTTTACTCGACTTTTCTGCCTGACAACTTAGAAGAGAAGGTTGTTTCATTTATTCCTTGTTTAAGAAAAGATATATGTCTCAGAACCACCAATATATTTCTTTCGTTAATGTAAATAACATTATCATAATAATAATAATAATAATATAAGTACATTTATATAGCGCCAATCCCCATTGAAGAGCCCTATAATTCATGCAGCACTTCGTCCGAATTGTTTGTACCACTAGAAATCTAAACATTAATTTAAAGGTTTGCAAATCGTGTGACGTCAAGTAAAATGAAACCATTCCATATAAATATTTGACCAAACTTGGAATAATCACCACACGGTTACTATTTTGAAGAGATCACGGTTTGTTCTGATGTACTGCAGATTCTTTCTATAATGTCATGAACACAAAAGGGCTGTCTGAAAAACACGATCGTGTCAATAAGTGTCACTATAATCAGCACCAAAGACATCTCAGTTCGTGGTGTATATCAGTTGGTGGTGTATAGGGATACTGTGTCAAATAGCTTTCTTGCAATGCATCGATCATCACAACAGGACTTAGTTGTCACGTGTACACAATTGTTGACTCCCGTTAGAAGATTCCGTCCATGTACGACGAGGAGATTCGTAATGGTAAATTTCTTCAGATGACACGGCTGAAATAATGAGAGAAGTATTGGAGATGGCAGAAGATGCATATGGTGCTGCCAGTAGAGATGTTGCCTCTAAAGGTTCTGCTTGATGACTTTCCTCATCAGTCCCGACCTGTCTCCGTGTAATGTATAGAGATTCAGTATTAGAACCATATGAGTGATGTGCTGTAATATTTCCAGCAGTTCTCAATTCAAATCAGGCGCCATCCAAAGGCTGAGAACGGACATTATCCTCTATAGCTGGCGGTTCTCTCAAAGTTGGAACTTCTGTTTGGACGCCCACTGACTACTGTTTGATGTTACATATTTGTACACATAATCGGTGCTTTGATGACTGTCCTCTCGAACATTCGTAAATGTTATACTTCTCCTTACCTACAGAATACATAAAACGACAATCAGAAGTATACTAATAAATGCACCAATTAAATTATGGGTGGAATGCATGGACAAATTCGTTCTGGCATGTGAAATTTCTTCTCCAGAAAAACTCTGTCTATTTGTTGACTGAGCAATTACTTCTGTTGTCGTTACGACATTGTTTTTACCCTTTGATTCAAATTGATCCATCTTCTTTGTTATATCAAACTCACCCATTCACTATTATTCAATTCACACGTGCCGCGGATATAAAAAGTTACTAAAAATTGAGTGTTTGTATATATCAACTAATTTATGTTTGTCCTGACTCCAACATTGTACGATGATGTTTGTTATGCTCGGACCCTCTGATGTAACAAGGCAGGAGATTAGTGCGCTTTCCTCTTGAACTATTGTTATAATTATTTTCAATCACGGTGTTTCTTTCATCTTTGAAAACCAATGAATCAGGACCCAATATCTCACTGCCCAGCATTAGATCTACCACTTGTTTTGTACCGCCAATGTTCATGGATGAGAAACTTTCCATTCTGCATGTGACAGGGAAATTGTCTGGTACGAATGGCACAATACATGAGATTGAAGTTCCGTGACTTGGTAACGGCGTGGCTTGACATGATGTGTTATCTGTTCTGTTGAAAACGACTAAACCACACTTTCGTATTATCTGAAAGTCATTGTTTAATTTCATAATTCGCCAATTAGAATCAAATTTCTGTGGCTCGGTTTAATGACAGGAACGCGAAGGTTGCTCACGAAAGGCAATAAGAAACTGTCTGTGCTGAATGTAATGCTGAAATCAGTGGTCTCATAACTCATAGCTTTTTCCATACCTAAAACATGTTGCCACTGTCTTGGTAGTACCATCCTTGAGATAAAGAAGTGGCCACTCTACATACCTGTCGTAGGAAAGTGAATATCAGATCAAAATTGCAATAAGCACTTTGCCCTTATCTCTGTAACAATATTGTGTTTACACACTCCTAATCTTGGCAGACTTAAGTCAGACCGTCTTACGTACAAAATAATACCATTTATAATCTCCTAAGCACCATATGTGAAGCGGAAAGACTTGGAATAATGTAAAGAGACTGGCCCATGATAGAGAGGGATGGAAAGTGTTTGTTGGTGGCCTATACCCCGATCCGGGGTGAGAAAGGCAATGATGATGATGATGAAGCACCATATGTAGAATAATACGTAAATCACATAAAATACAACTATTTCAAAATGTATATCTGTCCGTATTGGAATTGAGAGAGTGAGACAGATAGAAAGAGAGAGAGGGGGGGGGGGGAGAGAGAGAGAGAGAGAAAGAGAGAGAGAGAGAGGAGAGAGAAAGAGAGAGAGAGAGAGAGAGAGAGAGAGTGAGAGAGAGAGAGAGAGACATCACTTACATTACTGTCTGATTAACAAATCACATACAAATATAAAAAGTGATCAAAAAAAGAATTACAACAAGAACTATGCCAATAACAAACACTACACTGCCGTCCAGAGTATGTTTGACTGAAAGGTTCGCCCACCGCCATTGGATGACACTGTGGATCAACAGGTAAGATTGTATGGTGCAAAGCCCCACGTTAGAAGTAAACAATAAAGTAATCACACTATAGAACATAACACAACTGGAAATCTTTCATTGTTTGTGTCTAATGCCAGACTTTGCAACATAAAACTTTTTGCAACATTTTAATTTTTCTCCAAGCGCTACTGCAACTCCACAGATTTCAGTTTCTTTATTAAAATCGAGTCGAGCCTTCTAGTAAGTGAAACAGGATGAACCTGACAGTATCTACCATGACTAATCTCGGGTTTCGAGTTTTCACTACATGCAGCCAGGAAACTATAACATAAAAAGATTAGCTAACATAAACAGCCACCTTAGATCGGACCCCTGCAGTTTAGACATCTACCTTTATGATTGGTGTATCATCTGGTCTAACAACGGACGCTTCTCTTGATGAAGTGGGAAAGTGGGAAGAGCTCACCTCTAGGTTCTGTACTGATCAGGGCCGGGGGCTAATAGAAAACTAGCAAACATCTGCAGTATTGGACCTTATTTCTATTCCTTCTTTTTAAAAAACAAAACAAAACAAAACAACAAAATGGCATACAATACTGACAAACCTGGCAGCGTCTTTAAGCAGGTTCACCCGCTGATAATGTACTCCCCCCCCCTCCCCGAAAGGAAGTACAGTGAGCTCGGAAATTAAAAAACAAATATTAACGCAAACTAACGTAAACACTTTTACTCGAAAGATTTACAAACGTTTTGTCTCCTGGCAGCCAAATGAAATGAAGTTATTGGATCTAGTTGTACACGGAATAATACATACAGGTCATTCACTGTTAAGATCACACCATTAAGTAAACTTTGAATGATGACCGTCACACACACTCGTGCTAATGAAAATGTAGAAACATGATTGTGGGTCAATACCACTGCCAAAGTCCCTCCAGAGTGTAGAATCGTCGTTCTAATCTGAGGTAATTGGACTAGTCTGAGTATCAGTGTCGCTTTTAAACGTTTTGAATAGTCAACTGAGTCAACTCTGTGGCATAACAGCTCTTCTGGAATGAAAAGGAACGAAACAGGATGTGTAAAGAAAGTGCCGAGTCCAAAGAGAATATCACCTTGAAGAATTGTTGTATTATCAAATTTTATCATTCATTTCGATTTGATAGTCACGGAGGAAGGGAATGGTGTTGGTCGATCTGAATGATTAAAAGTCCGAAAAAGTATGAATATTTTGTATAACTTGTGTTCATGCATTTGGAACGGTCAAACCTCAGTATACTTTTAAAACTAAATTAGATGTAAAACGAATAATTATGTTAAGAAGTATGAATTTTTATTGCATTAGTCTAGTTCTAGTTATTTGTTAAATGAAAGAGAGAGAGAGAGAGAGAGAGAGAGAGAGAGAGAGAGATGTCACAAATCCCAGACTGGGAGATGTAATAAGTATGACAGGACAACAATCACGAACAAACAAGTTAACACTTAACAGAACAATCCATCAGACTCACACATTTATTAAACATAATTATACATATAATAGCGCAATTACATACATTATATTATGGAAATGACTGCCGTACAACGGCCTTATTCTCACGCACACTCTCCCTCGGATCCACAATCCGGTAGTTACTCCTAAAGGCACTTCGGCCTCAGCCTCTCCCCTCAGGGTCTTAATAGTACATTAATGATTCACTGGCACCGCAGTCTCTCAATATCACCTTCCTATTGTCATACACCTTAGCACTCCCCTAGCACCTCAGCAGGGCAATAACACATTATTATTTCCATAGCCATCAACATGGCAACAACATAATATCAGTTCACTAGCCTATCAACATGGCAACAACATAGTATCTCATTCACTCTCATATCTACGTCCCTGCCCGTGACCTGACTGCCACGACTTTATGTGCCTCTACTGTCCTACACTGACAGCCTCACTTCTGGCCTATGTGTGGCCTCCGGCCCTATGCTGGCCTATCTCCTGTGCTCATCGAGGTGGCTCTGCGGCCCGTCCCCGACACCTACAAGAATAACATTACATTGGTATAATATCCTACCATTTCTATTCACTCCACCTCTCCTTACAACCCCTGAACGTACACACACTAGTTCACCTTTCACTCACCACACATCTTACGGTAACACACTTCCATCGGAGTACACACTACTCACTCGCGCTACAAATCCATGAACTCACTTTCATCTATCGCTCGTGGCGCACATTGCTATATCCAATATCAAGGACTTCCACATTCCTCACATATACTTATTTACATCATGGTAATAGACGAATATAATATAATACATCAATCATAATAATCAATCAACGTTCTACATACCAGTCATAACTGGAAAGACTCTCACTAGTCTTCTCGACTGCTTCCCCTTTATGTCCGCCCGATGGGCTTTTATTCACAGGTCCGCTCCCTAGGACCTTCTAACTTGCAGTGATAGTAACACAGCCCTTTCGCCTCCTTCAGACCCCGCCCCCACTACTACTCACAACAGCACGCTTAACTTGCTGTCTACTGTGAGCCTTTCTTACTCTACACCCGCTCTGTAGCAATCCCCTTAATTGCACTCACTCCACTCGTGACATCATCCCCCACCCCAAAAAAATTAATGCAATTAATTTCAAATCGCATCAAGATGACTGTCAACGAGTGAGCGTGAGCAATACCTACACTAAAAAAACTGACCTAGCAGTTCCCCTAGTATATAAAATACCGAAATCAGGGGAAAATATGGGGATCAATATGGCCTGAAATATGCATATATGTGTCACATCATGAATAGCTAACTAACCACAATACTTAATACAGAATCAAAAACCATTCAACCTATCAACCATTCTTCATATCATATTTATGATGTCAATATTTTAAAGTCGACTTATTCACACAGATCCTGTCAATGTTCCTGTCCTCAGATGTATAAGCTCCTGAACTCTTGCCCTAGGCTCGACTAAGGTAGTCGGCGATATGATTGCTGGTTCCTGGAATTGGTTGAATAACGAAGGTATACGGCTGCAAAGCCAATGCCCATCTAGACAAGCGTGGGCTGGACGAACGATTCTTCGACAAAAATGTCAGCGGCTTGTGGTCTGTCTGGATACAAAATTCTCGTCCCATGAGATAACGTCCTAGTTTCTGGACGGACCAGACAATGGCAAGACACTCACGCTCTATCACAGAATACTTTCTTTCTCTCTGCAATAACTTCCTACTGACATAACATACAGGATGGAGACATTCGTTCTTCTCCTGTAGAAGACAAGCGCCGACACCAGAGTCCGACGCATCCGTTCTGAGGATAAAATTAGATCGAAAATCGGGTAATATCAGAATGGGTGACGATGATAATGCTGTCACCAAATTATCAAATGATGTCTGACATTCAGACGTCCACTGGACCTTATCGGGTTGTCCCTTCTTAGTAAGGTCAGTAAGAGAAGATGACAAAGAGGAAAAATTTGGAATGAACTTTCTGTAATAATTTAAAATTCCCACTAAGCTTCTGACTTGTTTCTTTGTTTTTGGGATTTGCAACCCTACTAACTTGTCAATTTTTGTTTCTTCAGGTCTCTGAACACCTCTACCCACGATATGTCCTAAGAATACTATCTCTGGACATGCCAAATCCATCTTTGCGGGTTTAGCAGTTAACCCAAAATGACGTAATCGTTGAAAAATTACTGTTAGTGTCTGAATATGATCAGACCATGTCGACGTATGGCATGCTATATCATCAAAGAATGACACGACATTAGGTATGTCCTTCAACACTAGTACGAGAATAGCGATACTCTGGTCTCTGATGAACCCTCTGCAGCCTATCAACGTGGAAAACCTTTACTGATCCATCAATGTGGATAGCGTAATCTACCTTCGAAACAATTCGCTCAATAACATAAGGACCTTTCCATGTCATCAATAACTTATTATGGTCCGTAGGTAACAACAATAGGACCTTGTCTCCTGGCTTAAAAATTCTCAGTTTGGAACCTCTATCTTTATAGTCTTTTGCTCTTTTTGAAGCAATACTCGAAGCTTCTTCTGCTATATTCTGACGAGGAGCCTGGGGTGTACGACCCTTATGCGTCGTCTTTTGGCACGCACTGCACGTCTTACAATAGACCTGCACATCTCTGTGGATCGATGGCCAGTAAAAATTTTTAAGAACCCTTTCTTTGGTTCTAGCTATCCCCATATGACCCGCTAATGGGACATCATGCGCCAAATGCAATACTGTTGCGATCAGCAACGCTGGCACAACGACCTGCTTTAAAATGGAGGACACCGTTACATACTTACGGAACAGAATGCCCGCCTGAACAATAAAGGAGGACGACCCGTTCTTATATCTCCTCGTTTTCTCGGTTCGCGCTTCCCCAAAGCATGGGTTTAATGATGGGTCCTCCCTTTGTAATCTCGCCAAGTGCTCTGGCGTGATATCTAGGTTGACCGCTGGCGTAGCCAAAGGTCTAATCTTGTCTTTATCGGCTACCCGTCGGCGTGTTTCGACCGCGGCGCAAAAGTCAATACCTTTTGATTGCGACCATGCTTGCACGTTCTCATCGGAAGGGGAAACCACCCGTGATACATTCCCAATGATGAGCTGGGCGCCTGGAAAACAACCAACGACTGCTTCGACTTCCCCGCTAAGGAAAGGTGTATCTATCATTATTTTTGCCATGGGTAATTTCTCAATGGCCCCCGAAAATTGGATGCACGGGACAGTCTCACCTGTAAGCTGTGAGTCCCGAATGCAATCCCTATGCACTCCCACAACGGTAGATCCTGTATCTCGTAAAACCGAGACCGGTTCGTCCCCAACAAACCCCGGATAAACCCTAAGACCACCTCCTGTATGACATGAATTTATAACGGGGATCTTTCTCCCACAAGGTAAAACACCGGAAGATAATAACTTCTCACAACTGGGACACTTAGAATACTGTCCGCCTCCGTTGTCCGATGTAACACACGCAGCCGCATGATGAAATTTATTTGGGGAACATGGACTGGAGCTACTGTCCACGTTCGCCGCTATCCTACCTGCAGGGCAGTTCACGCTGATGTGATCTGCTCTACCGCAGTTCCAACACTTCGCGGCCCTACACTCGCGCGAAAAGTGGCCCACGCGTCCGCAAGTCCAACACTCCGCTCCCTGTGCTGCTCTAGGCCTGGGTCCCCGTGACCCCTCGCGACCGGAACTAGAGTCCCTATGCCGTCGGTCATCGGCAAAGGTCACAACTCGCCCCCGGCCATTACCGCGACCTAGCCCTCCTGCTCGGTCAAACTTACCGGATCCATATGCCGGTGATTGGTGATAGCCCCTATGCTGCCCCTGGCCTTGCCCGCTATAGGCACCACGCTGACGCGACCTGTCCCTAAGTCCTGCCGGCGACCCCTCGACAACGGCGACGTACCCAGCATCTTGGACGTACGCCCTGGCGACTGGTTTGGACGGATGCGCCGTACGGTATGCCTCCGCCAACTTAGACGCCTCCTGCACCGTCGCGGGTTCGTTCTCTTTCAGGAAAGCCACCAGATCTTTGTGGCACGACGCGTACAGCTGGTCACGGATCATTAAGTCTTTCAGTTTAGCAAAATCCGTGCCCACATGCGCCAGGTCTACCCAGTTCGCGAAATACTCAGTTAGTCTCGCGACGAAGGCAGCAAAGTCCTCCCTGGTATCTGCACGTGCTCGCCTAAACTGCTCCCGGAAGTATTCCTCGGTACGCGCAAATCGGCGAAGCAGCAAAGCCTTCAGCTTATCGTAATCTTGTACGTCTTCGCGCTGTAGCTCTTTAAAGTAGGTTAACGCTCGCCCCTGCAATAGCGATGCCAGGTACGTGGCCCATAATTCCTTATTTTCCCCCCATTGCAATTGTGCGTTCAGTTCGAACCTGTAAAGGAAGGCGTCTATGTCGTCCTTCCGGTCGTCGAACGTAGGGAGCTTAATCCTAACGCCACCTTTATTGTGTACCTGCCGCTCAACTGTTTCTGTTGGCGCATTCTTTTTGAGTTCTAATTCCGCGATTCTTACTCGCGCGTCTGTCTCCCGCTCTTGAGCTTCTATCTCCTTTAACTTTAACTCCCTCTCCTGTTGCTGAGCCTCTAACTCCTTTAACTTAAACTCCCTTTCCTGTTCCTGAGTCTTAGCCTCTCTTTCCTGTTGCTTAAACTCCCTTTCCTCTTCTCTCTGTCGCTCTTGAGCCTCTTTTTCTTGTTGACGCTCTCTATCCTTAGCACGCTCATCGCGCATTTCCGCTTGCTGTTCTTTAATCCAGCCGCGTAGCTCTTCTCCCTCCAGGCCAAGTTCTTTACCCAACTTCATTAGTTGTTGGAGTTCCGCCATTTCACAGATTTATGGTTATGGTATGTATTACAAAACCGGCTAACCTATCGGTATGATCACTAACAACACGACCAGAGACCTGAGATCACACCAGATATAACCACACCTACTTGTATCAAATACAATTCCGAAATTTACCTTTACAGCACAACTAGTTCTATATTCATAAAATGTACTGCACTATTACTAATAAAAAAGAGTAGAAAAGACAAGAATAAGGAATTTCAGTAGAAGGACCACAAGTACGTCAAGGACAACGAACCAGACTAGGACAAAGACCTAAAAAAGAAAATATAATGGAAAAAAAATACAACCTACTACGCCGATTACACAACACGGTACGAACAAGAACAGAGTCTGAAAAAAAAGAACGTATCTATAGATAGGTAGAAAGAGGGACAAGAGAAACGTCTTCCTAAAACAACGAGGAAGATAGAACGCTACAATCTAAACAAAAATACAGGTCCCTACAGAACTGTTCGCTGTGATGAACGAAGTTCCAAAGTTTACCACACCTTTTTAAAAGGATAAACTAAGTTCAACACAGCAAACCCGCGCCACCGCCCGTATAATCAATTACAACGAAAACAGAAAAACAGCGGAAAAAGACAGAAGAAAAGACAGCCCTCAATCCAGGGTACAAAATTTCAGAATTTCACTTAACTTTCGAAATTTTGAGTAAAACTCCTCCCTTTAATCGGAGCTCTGGCTGCTTGTCTCCTCAGGCTGCACGCACACACTCTGGAAAGTTTAAATACACATTAATACCTATTCATAGCAATACATGTATCAGTACATATTCATCAATATACATAAATCATATCATGTAATGTTCATTCATCCAACGAACAAGACAGCACAAATACCTACTACTAACTAACTACAACTAAATATTACGAAAATGGACGAGTCACAATGGACGAGCCCCCAATGTCACAACGGACGAGCCCCCAATGTCACAACGGACGAGCCCCCAGTGTCACAAATCCCAGACTGGGAGATGTAATAAGTATGACAGGACAACAATCACGAACAAACAAGTTAACACTTAACAGAACAATCCATCAGACTCACACATTTATTAAACATAATTATACATATAATAGCGCAATTACATACATTATATTATGGAAATGACTGCCGTACAACGGCCTTATTCTCACGCACACTCTCCCTCGGATCCACAATCCGGTAGTTACTCCTAAAGGCACTTCGGCCTCAGCCTCTCCCCTCAGGGTCTTAATAGTACATTAATGATTCACTGGCACCGCAGTCTCTCAATATCACCTTCCTATTGTCATACACCTTAGCACTCCCCTAGCACCTCAGCAGGGCAATAACACATTATTATTTCCATAGCCATCAACATGGCAACAACATAATATCAGTTCACTAGCCTATCAACATGGCAACAACATAGTATCTCATTCACTCTCATATCTACGTCCCTGCCCGTGACCTGACTGCCACGACTTTATGTGCCTCTACTGTCCTACACTGACAGCCTCACTTCTGGCCTATGTGTGGCCTCCGGCCCTATGCTGGCCTATCTCCTGTGCTCATCGAGGTGGCTCTGCGGCCCGTCCCCGACACCTACAAGAATAACATTACATTGGTATAATATCCTACCATTTCTATTCACTCCACCTCTCCTTACAACCCCTGAACGTACACACACTAGTTCACCTTTCACTCACCACACATCTTACGGTAACACACTTCCATCGGAGTACACACTACTCACTCGCGCTACAAATCCATGAACTCACTTTCATCTATCGCTCGTGGCGCACATTGCTATATCCAATATCAAGGACTTCCACATTCCTCACATATACTTATTTACATCATGGTAATAGACGAATATAATATAATACATCAATCATAATAATCAATCAACGTTCTACATACCAGTCATAACTGGAAAGACTCTCACTAGTCTTCTCGACTGCTTCCCCTTTATGTCCGCCCGATGGGCTTTTATTCACAGGTCCGCTCCCTAGGACCTTCTAACTTGCAGTGATAGTAACACAGCCCTTTCGCCTCCTTCAGACCCCGCCCCCACTACTACTCACAACAGCACGCTTAACTTGCTGTCTACTGTGAGCCTTTCTTACTCTACACCCGCTCTGTAGCAATCCCCTTAATTGCACTCACTCCACTCGTGACAGAGAGAGAGAGAGAGAGAGAGAGAGAGAGAGAGAGAGAGAGAGAGAGAGAGAGAGAGAGAGAGAGAGAGAGCTGAGGTAGTTAGATATTTTCGATGTAGATATTCGATATATCTGTCTTTCTCAGGCACATACACACACACATACACAAGCACACTCTATTTCTTTCTTTCTCTCTCTGTCATTCTTCCTTTTACTCTCTCTCTCTCTCTCTCTCTCTCACACACACGTGCCTTCTCTTTTTCTCTCCGTCTGGTACTCTCTCCCTCTTTCTTTCTCTCCTTCTCCTTCTCGTTCCTCCTTTTCTCCCCCTCTCTTTTTTACTGTCTCTCAAATATTCTCTCTTTCTCTCTCTCTTCTCTATACTACGCTTTTCGTGCGGAAAGGGCACCCATCCATCCCCCCCCCCCCAACCCGGATCATATATATCTTATAGATTCAATGGGCCTCACTGAAAAAGACAAACCCTTAATGACGTTATAGATGTCCTAAAGTTTGGTCACAAAAAAATGAATTTTTTAAAATAATAAAACTAGATCTAGTACTTTATATTTGTTATGACACGTCACTATTCATACGACGTAAGCATAGTTAACCCAGGGCAATTATTTTGATGTCCTTCAAAAACTGGCGAGCTTCCTCAAGGTTTGTTTCTTTTTCTTCAAGTTCAGTTAAACAGTGCAATACTATTTTTCCTTTATCTGTGCGACCTTTTTTTCTTTCTCTCTCTGTTTACGCGAGTCAGGGTAAGAAAGATCCATTTATGTTCGTATTTTGAGCGACCATCTCAGAGTGCACTAGAAGAGAAAACGGTAAGTACTCTGAACTTGTCCACAAACATACCTGAGCATTTGAAAAAGGTGAAGAGGAGTGAAGGTTTGACGTCAGACTCTTTTATCATGTTTGTTGAACAAAAGAAAACAAAAGAAAACAAAACATTAAAAAAAACAACAACAACTCAACTTGTGACTGTTCATAATACACTATGTCATGGTTTTGGTTCAGCTGGAGTTCATGATAACAACAGGTTGACCGGCTCTTGATTCTATGGACAAAACATTAATCCAATTCTATGTATTCATGTTCGTGATGTACCATCAATTTCACCCGCCCTATAATCCATGGTTTAAAACAAGAAAACACCATGGACAGTAACAACAATTACTAGAGCAACAATGTCATTTTTTCAGTATGTTTTAACTTCTTTATTGCACATGGAGGACAGAATCTATCTATCTATCTATCTATCTATCTATCTATCTATCTATCTATCTATCTATCTATCTATCTATCTATTTATCTATCTATCTATCTATCTATCTATCTATCTATCTATCTATCTATCTATCTATCTATCTATCTATCTATCTATCTATCTATCTATTTATCTATCTATCTATCTTGTCACAAATCCCAGACTGGGAGATGTAATAAGTTATGACAGGACAACAATCACGAACAAACAAGTTAACACTTAACAGAACAATCCATCAGACTCACACATTTATTAAACATAAGTATACAGATAATAGCGCAATTACATACATTATATTATTGCAATTAACTGCCGTACAACGGCCTTATTCTCACACACACTCTCCCTCGGATCCACAATCCGGTAGTTACTCCTAAAGGCACTTCGGCCTCAGCCTCTCCCCTCAGGGTCTTAATAGCACATTAATAATTTACTGGCACTGCAGTCTCTCAATATCACCTTCCTATTGTCATACACCTTAGCATTCCCCTAGCACCTCAGCAGGGCAATAACACATTATCATTTCAATAGACATTATCATTTCAATAGTACATTCTCCCCTCACATGGCTATAGTGCATTATCACATTCACGCTCATATCTACGTCCCTGTCCGTGGCCTGACTGCCACGACTTTATGTGCTTCTACTGTCCTGCACTGACAGCCTCACTTCTGCCCTATGTGTGGCCTCCGGCCCTATGCTGGCCTATCCCCTGTGCTCATCGAGGTGGCTCTGCGGCCCGTCCTCGACACCTACAAGAATAACATTACATTGGTATAATACCCTACCATTTCTATTCACTCCACCTCTCCTTACAACCCACGAAGCGTACACACACTAGTTCACCTTTCACTCACCACACATCTTACGGTAACACACCTCCATCGGAGTACACACTACTCACTCGCGCTACAAATCCATGAACTCACTTCATCTATCGCTCATGGCGCACATTGCTATATCCAATATCAAGGACTTCCACATTCCTCACATATACTTATTTACATCATGGTAATAGACGAATATAATATAATACATCAATCATAATAATCAATCAACGTTCTACGTACCAGTCATCACTGGAAAGACTCTCTCACTAGTCTTCTCGACTGCTCCCCTTATGTCCGCCCGATGGGCTCTTATTCACAGGTCCGTTCCGTAGGACCTTCTAACTTGCAGTGATAGTAACACAGCGCTTTCGCCTCCTTCAGACCCCCCCACTACTCACGACAGCACGCTTATCTTACCTGCCTACCGTGAGCCCTTCTTACTCTACACCCGCTCTGTAGCAATCCCCTTAATTGCACTCACTCCACTCGTGACATCATCCCCCACCCCAAAAAAATTAATGCAATTAATTTCAAATCGCATCAAGATGACTGTCAACGAGTGAGCGTGAGCAATACCTACACTAAAAAAATGACCTAGCCGTTCCCCTAGTATATAAAATACCGAAATCAGGGGAAAATATGGGGATCAATATGGTCTGCAATATGCATATATGTGTCACATCATGAATAGCTAACTAATCACAATACTTAATACAGAATCAAAAACCACTCAACCTTTCAACCATTCTTCATATCATATTTATTATGTCAATATTTTAAAGTCGACTCATTCACACAGATCCTGTCAATGTTCCTGTCCTCCGATGTATAAGCTCCTGAAATCTTCCCCTAGGCTCGACTAAGGTAGTCGGCGATATGATTGCTGGTTCCTGGAATTGGTTGAATAACGAAGGTATACGGCTGTAAAGCCAATGCCCATCTAGACAAACGTGGGCTGGACGAACGATTCTTCGACAAAAATGTCAGTGGCTTGTGGTCTGTCTGGATACAAAATTCTCGTCCCATGAGATAACGTCCCAATTTCTGGACGGACCAGACAATGGCAAGACACTCACGCTCTATCACAGAATACTTTCTTTCTCTCTGCAATAACTTCCTACTGACATAACATACAGGATGGAGACATTCGTTCTTCTCCTGTAGAAGACAAGCGCCGACACCAGAGTCCGACGCATCCGTTCTGAGGATAAAATTAGATCGAAAATCGGGTAATATCAGAATGGGTGACGATGATAATGCTGTCACCAAATTATCAAATGATGTCTGACATTCAGACGTCCACTGGACCTTATCGGGTTGTCCCTTCTTAGTAAGGTCAGTAAGAGAAGATGACAAGGAGGAAAAATTTGGAATGAACTTTCTGTAGTAATTTAAAATTCCCACTAAGCTTCTGACTTGTTTCTTTGTTTTAGGGATTTGCAACCCTACTAACTTGTCAATTTTTGTTACTTCAGGTCTCTGAACACCTCTACCCACGATATGTCCTAAGAATATTATCTCTGGACATGCCAAATCCATCTTTGCGGGTTTAGCAGTTAACCCAAATTGACGTAATCGTTGAAAAATTACTGTTAGTGTCTGAATATGATCAGACCATGTCGACGTGTGGCATGCTATATCGTCAAAGAATGACACGACATTAGGTATGTCCTTCAACACCAGTATGAGAATACAGATACTCTGGTCTCTCATGAAACCTCTGCAGCATATCAACGTGGAAAACCTTTACTGATCCATCAATGTGGATAGCGTAATCTACCTTCGAAACAACTTGCTCAATAACATAAGGACCTTTCCATGTCATCAATAACTTATTATGGTCCGTAGGTAACAACAATAGGACCTTGTCTCCTGGCTTAAAAATTCTCAGTTTGGACCCTCTATCTTTATAGTCTTTTGCTCTTTTCGAAGCGATACTAGAAGCTTCTTCTGCCATAGTGCGCTCTGAAGATAATCTTTCTCTTAAATCAACAAGGTCTATCGAAACCTTTTTAAACGGTTCCGAAACCGTGGGGATCTTTTGAAGAGGAGCCTGGGGTGTACGACCCTTATGCGTCGTCTTTTGGCACGCACTGCACGTCTTACAATATAACCGTACATCTCTGTATACTGACGGCCAATAAAAATTTTTCAGAACTCTTTGCTTGGTTCTAGCACTTCCCATGTGATCCGCTAATGGGACATCATGGGCCAGACGCAATACTGTAGCAACCAACGACCGTGGCACGACGACCTGCTTTTGAACGGAAGCCACTGTGACGTACATACGGAACAGAATGCCCCCCTGGACAAAAAAAGAAGATGACCCGTTTTTATATTTCCTCGTTTTCTCGGTTCGCGCTTCCCCAAAACATGGGTTTAATGATGGGTCCTCCCTTTGTAATCTCGCCAAGCGCTCTGGCGTGATATCTAGGTTGACCGCTGGCGTAGCCAAAGGTCTAATCTTATCTTTATCAGCTACCCGTCGACGTGTTTCGACCGCGGCGCAAAAGTCAATACCTTTTGATTGCGACCATGCTTGCACGTTCTCATCGGAAGGGGAAACTACCCGTGATACATTCCCAATGATGAGCTGGGCGCCTGGAAAACAACCAACGACTGCTTCGACTTCCCCGCTAAGGAAAGGTGTATCTATCACTATTCTTGCCATGGGTAATTTCTCAATGGCCCCCGAAAATTGGATGCACGGGACAGTCTCACCTGTAAGCTGTGAATCCCGAATGCAGTCCCTATGCACTCCCACAACGGTAGATCCTGTATCTCGTAAAACCGAGACCGGTTCGTCCCCAACAAACCCCGGATAAACCCTAAGACCACCTCCTGTATGACATGAATTTATAACGGGGATCTTTCTCCCACAAGGTAAAACACCGGAAGATAATAACTTCTCACAACTGGGACACTTAGAATACTGTCCGCCTCCGTTGTCCGATGTAACACACGCAGCCGCATGATGAAATTTATTTGGGGAACATGGACTGGAGCTACTGTCCACGTTCGCCGCTATCCTACCTGCAGGGCAATTCACGCTGATGTGATCTGCTCTACCGATTTTCCAACACTTCGCGGCCCTACACTCGCGTGAAAAGTGACCCACGCGTCCGCAAGTCCAACACCCAGCTCCCTGTGCTGCACTAGGCCTGGGTCCCCGTGACCCATCGCGACCGGAACTAGAGTCCCTATGCCGTCGGTCATCGGCAAAGGTCACAAATCGCCCCCGGCCATTACCGTGACCTAGCCCTCCTGCTCGGTCAAACTTACCGGATCCATATGCCGGTGATTGGTGATAGCCCCTACGCTGCCCCTGGGCTTGCCCACTATAGGCCCCACGCTGACGCGACCTGTCCTTAAGTCCTGCCGGCGACCCTTCGACAACGGCGACGTACCCAGCATCTTGGACGTACGCCCTGGCGACTGGTTTGGACGGATGTGCCGTACGGTATGCTTCCGCCAACTTAGACGCCTCCTGCACCGTCGCGGGTTCGTTCTCTTTCAGGAAAGCCACCAGATCTTTGTGGCACGACGCGTACAGCTGGTCACGGATCATTAGGTCTTTCAGTTTAGCAAAATCCGCGCCCACATGCGCCAAGTCTACCCAGTTCGCGAAATACTCCGTTAGTCTCGCGACGAAGGCAGCAAAGTCCTCCCTGGTATCTGCACGTGCTCGCCTAAACTGCTCCCGGAAATATTCCTCGGTACGCGCAAATCGGCGAAGCAGCAAAGCTTTCAGCTTATCGTAATCTTGCACGTCTTCGCGCTGTAGCTCTTTAAAGTAGGTTAACGCTCGCCCCTGCAATAGAGACGCCAGGTACGTGGCCCATAATTCCTTATTTTCCCCCCATTGCAATTGTGCGTTCAGTTCGAACCTGTAAAGGAAGGCGTCTATGTCGTCCTTCCGGTCGTCGAACGTAGGGAGCTTAATCCTAACGCCACCTTTATTGTGTACCTGCCGCTCAACTGTTTCCGTTGGCGTATTCTTTTTGCTTTCTAATTCTGCGATTCTTACTCGCGCGTCTGTCTCCCGCTCTTGAGCTTCTATCTCCTTTAACTTCAACTCCCTCTCCTGAGCCTCTTTTTCTTGTTGACGCTCTTGAGCCTCTTTTTCTCTCTCTCTATCTTTAGCCCGCTCATCGCGCATTTCTGCCTGCTGTTCTTTAATCCAGCCGCGTAGCTCTTCTCCCTCCAGGCCAAGTTCCTTACCCAACTTCATTAGTTGTTGGAGTTCCGCCATTTCACAGATTTATGGTTATGGTATCTATTATAAGACGACCAACTTGTCGGTATGATCACTAACGATACGACCCGAGACCTGAGGTCACCCCAGATATGACAATACCCAGTTGTCTCAAATACAATTCAGAAATTTACCTTTACAGCACAACTAATTCTATATCTATAAAATGTATAGCACTATTAATTATAAAAGAAAATAGAAACGACAAGAATGAAGAAATACAGTAGAAGGACCACAAGTACGTCAAGGACAACGAACCAGACTAGGACAAAGCTTCTACAAAAAAGAAAATATAATGGAAAAAAATACAACCTAACTACGCCGATTACACTACAAGGTACGAACAAGAACAGAGTCTGAAAAAAAAGAACGTATCTACAGAAAGGTAAGAGAGGGACAAGAGAGACGTCTTCCTAAAACAACGAGGAAGATGGAACGGCACAATCTAAACAAAAATACAGGTCCCTACAGAACTGTTCACTGTGATGAACGAAGTTCCTAGATTAGCCCACCTCCCGAAGAGGACAAACTACGCTCACCACAGCAAACCCGCGCCACCGCCCGTATAATCTATAACGACAACAAAAACAGCAAAAACAGGGAAAAAGACAGATTAAAGGAACAGCCCAAAATCCAGGGCACAAAAATTTTGACTTTTACTTAACTTTCAAATTTTGAGTTTAACTCCTCCCCTTAATCGGAGCTCTGGCCGCTTGACTCCTCAGGCTGGCACACACACTCTGCAGAAATTTAAGTACACATTAATACATATTCATCAAAATACATACATCAATACATATTATTATTCATAAACATACATAAATCATATCATCATGAAATTTCCATTCATCCCACGAACAAGGACAACAGCACGAATTCCTAGCACAACAGAAAAACAACTAGATATAACGAATACACCATGTCAAAATGACCACAGGTAAACAGGACGAGCCCCCAGTGTCAAAAATCCCAGACTGGGAGATGTAATAAGTTATGACAGGACAACAATCACGAACAAACAAGTTAACACTTAACAGAACAATCCATCAGACTCACACATTTATTAAACATAAGTATACAGATAATAGCGCAATTACATACATTATATTATTGCAATTAACTGCCGTACAACGGCCTTATTCTCACACACACTCTCCCTCGGATCCACAATCCGGTAGTTACTCCTAAAGGCACTTCGGCCTCAGCCTCTCCCCTCAGGGTCTTAATAGCACATTAATAATTTACTGGCACCGCAGTCTCTCAATATCACCTTCCTATTGTCATACACCTTAGCATTCCCCTAGCACCTCAGCAGGGCAATAACACATTATCATTTCAATAGACATTATCATTTCAATAGTACATTCTCCCCTCACATGGCAATAGTGCATTATCACATTCACGCTCATATCTACGTCCCTGTCCGTGGCCTGACTGCCACGACTTTATGTGCTTCTACTGTCCTGCACTGACAGCCTCACTTCTGCCCTATGTGTGGCCTCCGGCCCTATGCTGGCCTATCCCCTGTGCTCATCGAGGTGGCTCTGCGGCCCGTCCTCGACACCTACAAGAATAACATTACATTGGTATAATACCCTACCATTTCTATTCACTCCACCTCTCCTTACAACCCACGAAGCGTACACACACTAGTTCACCTTTCACTCACCACACATCTTACGGTAACACACCTCCATCGGAGTACACACTACTCACTCGCGCTACAAATCCATGAACTCACTTCATCTATCGCTCATGGCGCACATTGCTATATCCAATATCAAGGACTTCCACATTCCTCACATATACTTATTTACATCATGGTAATAGACGAATATAATATAATACATCAATCATAATAATCAATCAACGTTCTACGTACCAGTCATCACTGGAAAGACTCTCTCACTAGTCTTCTCGACTGCTCCCCTTATGTCCGCCCGATGGGCTCTTATTCACAGGTCCGTTCCGTAGGACCTTCTAACTTGCAGTGATAGTAATACAGCGCTTTCGCCTCCTTCAGACCCCCCCACTACTCACGACAGCACGCTTATCTTACCTGCCTACCGTGAGCCCTTCTTACTCTACACCCGCTCTGTAGCAATCCCCTTAATTGCACTCACTCCACTCGTGACATATCTATCTATCTATCTATCTATCTATCTATCTATCTATCTATCTATCTATCTATCTATCTATCTATCTATCTATCTATCTATCTATCTATCTATCTATCTGTCTGTCTGTCTGTCTGTCTGTCTGTCTGTCTGTCTGTCTGTCTGTCTGTCTGTCTGTCTGTCTGTCTGTCTATCTATCTATCTATCTATCTATCTATATATCTATCTATCTATCTATCTATCTATCTATCTATCTAGCTAGCTATCTATCTGTCTGTCTCTCTGTCTGTCTGTCTATCTGTCTGTCTGTCTCTGTCTGATCTGTCTGTCTGTCTGTCTGTCTATCTGCCTGTCTTTCTTCACCCCCTTTCTCTTTCTCTCTCTATTGGAACATGGATTCGCTATACTTAGTTGCTACTTGTGTACCACTATGGAGTTTCCAGCATTCATACATCAATCGGATTCTGTGTATGTCACACTGTAACAGTTGAGAATTCAACTCTTTTTTAGTAATAAAATATTTTGTCATAAGAGTGAATGTACAAATGGCAGACAGATGGCTAGAGTTATGAGATATTAGAAATTTTATTAGAAAACAAAACAAACACGAAAACCGATGAATTTGGCACCATTCTATCAATGCACGAATTTACTTGTATGAATAGAACATTCTTGGCAATCACTTTGCACTGTTACTCATACTGTCCTTTCATTATTCATTCATGGTGCAACTTTGGCACTAGATCTCTGCTTTTTCGAATATCATGCACAACAGCTGTGTTCTAGGCGTAGAAGCAACTATCGTAACATGATTCATTCCTTCGGGTCTAAAATACCTGAGAATTGATGTTTTTTGATTTTGTAGTTTTGTATTATTTCTTTTTAACGAAATTTCACATGTTCTGTAATTTATTTGAAGTCATTGTTAACTCTTCAGTGGGAGAAAACGAAACTGATGATGAGCCATTTCAGTACACCTTTCCAGAAGTGCCTGAACATGTTGAAGAAATGGGAAGTGATAATGTGCATTATGTACACACTGGACTGGGACCAGTGTCTTTTGACCAGTTTTTGGAAGTATGACCTGTTGATTAGGCAATAAGTGATGAACCAAGTCAAGATGTTTGAATGTCTTCAACTACAAACGGAGTAAAGCGACCCGAAAGTAAGGAGACTGTGTAAATGGAGCAAAGATGACCCCTAAGTGAAACGTATGAATCTGTCCTGATATAATATATTATATAGCCAAGGATGGCAGCAAAATAATGGTCCTCAGCTTGCGAAAAATGATACAAAAATTTTTTTTCAAGAAAGCTGCCAAGCAGTATGTAAACTGTGGCTACATTCACTCCTCACCGTCTGCAGACAGTCTTTTTGCTACAGACAAAGCGGTGGGGGACATTATGAAATTCACCAACATGGAGGGGAGAAAAGGAGGAAAAGCAGAAATGGGTGCCAGCGGATATTTCACGTTAGAGAGATGAACCAAAATCTCATTTCAACCACAATTCTATGGGATGCAGTATATGGCAACAGCAATGTGTCCTCGAACTGTGGAACCGACTCAGGTACAATGCACTTTGATGCACAGGTGTTGAAAGGGCCAGAGAAAGAAAACTACAAAAACTGAAATCGTGGACTTTGACACCAAAAAGATGAGTAGATTTCATGGATTTCATGAGCCATGCACTTAGAACTAAGAGGCAAACGAGACGATGGCCAATGTTCGTATATTTTAACTTTCTGGACATTGCAAGCATTACGTCTTTTGTTGAATTTCGTTTAAAATTCACAGAGGATCCACGAGGGCAAAAGCAGAATAGCGGGCTCTTCAATTTTAACATTGCCTACAACCCTATGCATGTGCACATAATGAAACGATTGTGAGAGAAGTAGATGGAATCGCATGATATGTAACATAGTCAGACCGGTCTTAACGTAAGTACACGCCAGCAGTTGCCAGGTGGGTTTAGGGGGGGGGGGGAGGGGGGCGAGCCCATGCATTCAGATTTATATTGGTGTTTGAGATGGGAAATAAAATCCTATTTGCTTTGCCCCTGTTCCCACGGCCCTGAACATAATAATACGAGTGGGAAAATTAGGTCGCACCCAAAACAGGATGTGAACACAGGAAATACATAATGAGACAGCTCGACGAGATAAGATGGGAGCCTCGAGGTGGCACGAAATACAAGTATCAAAACTGAAGTATTCATTAAAACAACACTTGCTTTTCTTTACCAAAGGGCGTATAAATATAACGTGACAAAGTACGACATGTTACTCACTAAGTGGCGACTTCCCCTCTCCAATTAATGCCTCTCTCACACTCGTCTCGTTATGTATACATAACAACATGTTCTTTCATTTTGTCTCAGCAGTCATATATACAACACGCAGTACATCTGATCCTGTTTTCTTGATTTGGAAGGAATGTCTCCGTCAAAGTTGACATATCTGAACCTGCTTGTGCTTTTGTTCTGTTTCATTCACCGAGCAGGTACGTAGTTCTAGAATGTTGAATATTTACAGGTGGATTTACAGATATTTACAAGATTAGAAATTTTTTTTACAGATGATGATCAAAATCTGACGTGAAATGACATTGTATAACTGTGAAATTTGGTACACACATTATGCAAGTTTCTCGTAGCAAAACGCTAGTTTCAGTTTTCATCAAAAGTAAAATTTTCAGACTTTTTATCATGCCACGATGGCCATCACAAGAACGATGGCAAGCGGTTTGAATGCTCAGGAGTCGAATGGCAACCAGGGAAGCTGCAAGGCATTTTAATCGTCGCCAGTCCACCATAGTGAGGTTGAACCAGCGAGTTTGGACGACAGGAATCACCATTGACAGCCTCAGGGCCGGTCAATCACGCATAACAACACTTGCACAAGAACGTCAGATAAGACGGTTACATTTACGGAATCGCCTCGAGACGGAAGCCCGGACAGTGGCTCTAACTCATGGAACTCGAGGACTTGTCAGAGGAAATACCGTACGTCTCAAACTTCATGTCGCTGGCTTGTTAAACAGATGTCCTCACATTGGCCAATCCATCACCAGGCGTCACATGCCCAACAGATTAATGTGGGCCCAGAAAAATATTCGTTGCCCGGGCGCAGAATGGAAACCAACGATGTTTTCTGATGAGCGCCGATTTGACGTCTCCTTTACAGACAGAAGAGTTGGCATTTAGAGTCGTCCAGGGAAGCCATTCGCCAGTGCCTGTGTGATGCAGCATGATAGGTATGGAAGAGGAAGTGTACAAGTGTGGGGTGGGTGACCAAAGCACTGCCCTTCACGTATCCAGAGTAAATGTTACCGCAGACGTCAAAATCAATCAAGTGCGCAGACATATTGTAGTGCCATTTTTCCAGAATCATCGAAATCTCGTTTTCTGTTTCACACACAAGTCCACTACTATAATTGTTTTTGACCTCCAAGTCGAAAGGTTTCTCATGTATCCAATTCTGCATCGCGCCATTAAAAACTAATCCCATTTCATTTGTTTTCGAGCAAAAAAATTAACAATAACAAACTATAAAAAACCAAAAACAAACCGAATACAGCTGACTTTAAAAAAAAAACGGATAAAACATCCCATTCTGTCATTCGCTTCAATGTTTTCCTTCTATTCCTGTTCTATAATATGTTACTTCCTCCGATGTTGCCATCTTTCACCAACAAAAGGTAGATTAGATTTTATTTCCCAGAGGTTCTCACGACGATGTGATAATGGACAAAGACGATACAATGCCAACATGCACTTGATTGGAAGGTCAAGTGTGGATTTATTGGGACAAACATACAGCGAAGAACACGGAACTCCTATCCAAATTGACCTCGGACTGACGTACATGCGGGCTGGGATCCGTAATTTACTTCCTCCCTCTTCCTGTGCAGATAATTTATTTTTAATTTTGGTGAATAAACAAATAGATTGATTAACCCCCCTCCCCCCCCCCCCCCACACACACACACAAACACAAAAAACGCCAGCAAGTTGAGTAAGTGCTGTGGCCGGCTCGCACCCTATCTTCCCTTGCTCGTAATGGGCTATGGAATGGCAAGCTTCTGTCAATAAATAACATTTTGCTATGATCTCAGCCTAGTCTGTTGGCCTGTCTCTCGAAGTGGGTAGCTTGCCGATTGATTCAGATCATTTTTATTTATAACTCACTTCCTGTCGTTACTAACAAGCTGACTAACTTGAATGATGTTTCGCTCATGCCAAGGGCCTCATCTAGCTCTTCGTGTGATTCGAATGATTCGAATCAAAGGAATCACACAACCCACAGATTCGAATCGATTCGACTTACCAAAAGACAAATCATTGCCCACCACTAATTCTGACGGCTGCGGTTGCATTGCAAGGCGGTGGAACATAAAACAAAACTGCTTGTGTAAAGAAATACATATCCATCGTCAATGACAGCCATCATCTCCTGTTTCATCAAGTTTCAGGATCATCCACAAGTAACAGAATAATGCACATAAAGGTAAACAGAGAAAGACACTGGGGATCGTTTTTGCTCCCCGCAATCTGTCCCAAACTGACACTTTAGCTACATATCTGCCACATTTTACTAAGGTTCCCTGCCATGTCACTTCTTGTATGTTTGCTATAGAGTTTTTTTTAGTTGTGTTATGTTTATGTAATGATGCGTAATATATGCCTATTATGTATGTGCTCTTAAAGGTTCTGTGAAAGAGTATTCCGCTCATGGGATAATAAAGTGATTCTTATCTTATCTCTTATAAAAGTACCCAATCTAACATTTAATAGTCCGTGCTGAGCGAGGCCTATCGCAGGTGCCTTGACCCCTGGCTGATCCCGGTTGTGATGTCCCAGTAGAATGCCAGGTGGCCAAAGTAAAGGAATAGGTTTTCAGGACTGTGGTTCGTGCATCCATCCAGCCATCCATCAATCTATCCATGATCCATCCATCAAATTATCCATAAACCCGCCCGTCGTTCATCCTTCCATCCATCCACCTGTACATCCCCGCAAACAACTGTCCATTCATCAATTAACCCTTTATATTTCCCAGATGGCCAAGTCACGTTCTATTACAACGAAGACCCACAAGAGATTGATCTACATTGCGATGTTGGTAGTCTTAGCCCTACCAATTTGACTCATCTGAATAGTTTAGTCATTTTCAGGCTGGTCAATGGCCAGTGGCAGACTCTTGCTTCTCTGTATGCTTGTGGCGAGCAGAATGGATCCGTGTCACATGTCCAGGATGCCGAAGTGAGTGGAGAGATTTCGTCATCTGGATCTTTCTTTAGCTTCTTACGGATCCACTGGTATAATGCTCAGACCAAACTTGACGGGGATTACAAATGTGAAGCTTACGGTGTGGACTCAGACCTCGTGTCAGCATCCACCAAACAAGAACTGAAACTTCAGGTGCAAAAAGAAGACTTTTTATTCTTCATCATGCCAGAAACAATTTCCGTAGGCCTGTCTCCAATGCTGGACATAAATTGTTCGGTCAGTCATTCAAATGCTCTGAATATGTCAATACTGGGCTCCCTGTCCATATTGAGAATACATGAAGGGGCCGAGCAATTACTGGTAGACCTTAAGACTGGACACAATATTTCCGTCAAACCCGGAGCTGATAGTGATTTTGTTGAGGGATCTCTGGATTCTAATGACGGTTTCATTGCTTTGGGGTGGATCATCCCCGGAGTGGATCAAGCAGGTGTGTACATTTGTGAAATTTCAGGAAATGATGCAGATGGACTTCCAATTTTTCTGTCCCGGCGTAAATATGTCACCTGGGAGGAGCCGAGCCCTCAGCAGCTCGTGGACCGTCTTGCAGAGATATACCACGCTAAAGCTGATTTAGAAAATCGCCTGAACCAGACCAAAAGTGACTTAGAAAATCGTCTTGGTAAAGCAGAAAAGTTGGCACGAGATGCCACTGAGAAATTAGCTCTTCTTCGCAACAAAAGTGTGTGCTCCAAAAGTTGCAGTGATGTAACTTTACCTGTAGGTCAACATGAGGTCATACTTGCCCCCGACAATCTTGGACCATTAAAGGTTTTGTGTGATGTCAAAAGCCCAAGTGAAACATGGACAATTTTCCAGAAAAGATTTGAGGGCAACGTGGATTTTTACCGAAATTTCAGTAAGTACGAAAATGGGTTTGGCTCCATTAATGGTGAGCACTGGCTAGGACTAAAACACATCAAACGTCTGTTGGATGCCAGTGGAAAAAATCATGAGCTCCGTGTGGACATGGTGTTGGCCTCGAACGGCACCCGATATACCCGTATCTACCCGACGTTTTCTATTGGACCAGGCGATACCTACACTCTTACAGTAGAAGGTTATGACGACAGAGGCAGTGGCATGTCTTTCAATAACGGGGCTGCCTTCTCTACCTACGACCATGGACCTTGGCAAGGTATGATCTCTACATCCTCCATTTTGTAACTGCCATTATCCACCTCTTTCTCGTCGGTTTACTCCCTTTTTTTAAAAATTCCTCGTCTGGGTCGTCTAGCATAACAAATACAGTGGCAAACATTTCTCAGTACCTCACCAGAAAACATAAACTCTGCTTACTTTCACGTCTTGTAATACCGATTTGGACAGCTATCTGACAGACGCGAAACATAGTGGCTTAAAAGCTTCTATCACCTACCGGTAGTGAGTTCAGACTAATCTATAACTATTTATGATTTACACAACTGACCAGATTAGCTACGTTTTCTGTGAATTTGTGTTTTTCTGATGTTTGTTGTTTCTCTCACAGAGCAATACACCTCGGTTGTATAAACGCGCCAGTTGATAACGTTCGAATGAACCTTGTCACTTATCTCAATGGAACTTATGCGGTGTGACATCCTGGAATAGCCCCCATCCTAATTTAACCCCCTCGGATAACCTGGGATATGCTAGAACATTATTTTCTTTATTATAATTCGTACTCCCTAGTTCATTTTTTAATTTTAATTTTAATTCCATTCACCCGGGACTTTTGTTTAACTGTGTGTTAAAGTTTCACAGGTTAAATGTTTGTCGGTTTACACGTTTTTATTGGAGGGAGGGGAAGGGGGAGACAGTGTCAAAAGGTCAGGTGTAAGGGGCCCTCCTGTCATTTTCTTGCCGCTAGGAAACAACTGTAGAGTGTGTTTTAACAAAGATAGAATAATACTCTTACGTCAATTTTAAACGGTGCTTTTGCTCCCACCCCCATCCCCCCCCCCCCCCCCCCCAACGCTGCAGCTCTCTACCGTTGCCGGAAAGGCTTTTATGGTGTTTATCTTTCCAATGATTATATTAATGATAGTAAAGAGAAAATAGATGTTTATTTTGTCAGGGTCAACATGAGAACTAATTACTACAGCTCAAATCATTGTATGTTAATGTATTATAACTGTGCCAAGTTTGTTGCCTTTACTCCAAAATACACAACGTTGCTCATAATTAACACTGTCACAGGTCATGTATTAAATCATGTTTCTGCTCTCTTTATTTCTTTGTGTCCGTTGCTCCCTCCCTACCCCCGTCTCTCTCTTTCTCTTTCTCTCTGTCTCTCTCTGTGTGTCTTCCCCCCCCCCCCCCACCCCATCTCAAGAGCGATAATGTGTTCTATACTTTGACGGTTTCTCACTATTTCCCAGCATAAAAATGACATTAAATGTTTGCATACGAGTATACATGTGTGGCAGAGAAAGATTGTAGGTGGAAAGGAACACGAAGTAAAAAAGATGAAAGGGGGATGGGAGAAACTACCTCCCAAACAACAACAACAACAACAACAACAACAACAACAACAACAACAACAACAACAACAACAACAACAACAACAAAAATAGCTGGGATGTAATAATTCATAATAGGGAAATTGAATAGGATGCGGCTTACTTATTACCAAATAGACCTCATCCCGTTTTAATCCCGGGAGATATTAGATATTTCTGGGGATAAACCCCAATATTTCAGATTTTTTGGATTGTTATTACGGGGTATCCCAAACTATCCGGGGGAAATTCTGAAATATCGGGGGGGGGGGGGTGGGGGTGGCTGGTGGGGGGTGGGGGTGGGGGTAGATTTTGGAGAGATAACCTGGATGCCACACAGGCCAGCAATTGTGGCAAACTCCCTTTGGTTCAATTATGGAGTCTATTTGAACTTTAACAACATAATGTGCTCTTACACCACCAATGTGTCATACATGTCAGTAATTGCCCTCTATAGACCTCTCGCATCTGTTTCTTCTCAGAAGTTCTCACACCTACATCATGACTGAACCACACTTTCTTTATCTGACAATTCTCCCAACTGATAACAGCCCTGTTGTGTTATGATGACAAAACTCATAGAGATAAATGTGGTGTCCATGATTTACACGTGAGTCACAGGCTTAGGGAATAGATTATGTTCAAAAATGCATGTGCTTTTTTTTTTTTTTTTTTTTTTGTGGGGATAAAAAAATGTCTTAAATTATCTTATTTATGTATCTCTTATGTTGTTTATCGCATCTGATCCATCTTGTATCAAACTCACCTAAACTCAACTCTTATCAGTCTTATTTCACCCCATCTAATGTTAATTTCCTCAGATGAGGGAAAACTCTGCAATTCAGGCTGGTGGTTCAATCGCGGGACTAACGTCAACCTGAATGGTGTTTGGGGCATCAGCGGTAAAGCGTCCGCCATCTGGTGGTATGAAATTGGACAAAGTTTCTCTGCCACGTTCTCCGCCACCGAAATGAAGTTCAGAAGCAGAAACTAGACCTAAATGATTTTTCAGCATTTGTGTTTTGTGGAAAATTTATTTCCTACAATCATGCAATTGACTACAAAAATTTCACCTAACCACAATATTACTCCCCTCATGATTCAGGCACAGCAGCCTCCACCACCCAAACAGAACCTTGCATAATGAGGTCTTCTGCCTTCGTTTTTTCCCTCTCTCTCTCAGTCTTTCTCTTTTACTCTTTGTTTCTCTTTCTCCTCTATCTTTCGCTCTCCCTTTCCTCGCTCTATCTATTTCTCGTTCTCCCTCTTTTTATTTATTTCTCTTTCTCCTTCTATTTCTCTGTTTGTCACTCTTTTCCTTTCTCTCTCTTGCTCTGTCTCTCTCTGTTTTTCTGTTTTTCTCTCTCCCTCTCTTATCTACCTCCCTCTCTCTCATTCATTCTCTCTCTCTCTCTCCCATTCCCTGTATGTGTGTACAAGAGTAAGCAAGATTAGAATCAAGACCAAAGTGAATAAAATGTGCCATGACGATTCCGATGAGAAATGTTACGATTTGATTGAAGAATAAAATAGATTTAAGCCTGACAAATGTTTATGATTTTTTTTTTGCTCGATGGGAGAGGAATGTCTGGATTGATATCTGATGTGTAAAAATGAAGCGTCTGTACAATCGTTTTCGTGTATCTCTCTTAAATCATACAATGACAGTTACATTATCTGACAAATATCTATGGAAAACAGACAGAATGGAATCGATATTGTCATATTGTCCGAGTTTATTGAATACACACAGACAACTGACAGCAGCCTAAATGTTGGCAATTGAAAGTTAAGCCAATCTGTCATCCAGTCTTGAGATTAAACATTCTCAGAAAATGCTTGGGTCTTTAATATCAACAGTAACAAAGTGTTCATTAAAGCCAAGCTTATATAGGAGAAAAAATGAAAGATCAAATTCATCAAGGAAGAGTACAAAACACTGGTATCAAGGAAAAAAACAACAAGAACGGCTGCACAGAAATCAAGATTTCATGCAATTAATAGATCTACCTACAACATTTGGATCTGGTCTAAGAAGAGTGCGACATAATTTTTAGTCAATTTTATTAGTTTGAAATATTTCCACTTTCTCTAGTGTTCTTTCCAGAATTGCAGTTGCTAGGGGACCGTGGCCTAACTGCAAATCCGAATAGAGAAAATACTGGGTTGTGTCCTCTGCTCATCTATAGCTTACTACGTAAAATTACTACTGTCCCATAACAACTGTCTTTCAGAATTATGAATTACTGAGTGTTCAACATTATCTTTCTTTAATGTCTCCTTAATGTATATATTAAATCTCCAACATTTCATCATTATCTCTATCTCTAGTACAAGATCAACACATAAATTATAATTATCCATTTTCTGAGTGCTAGCTCAATACAAATGCATCATCCTATGTAACACAGGACGGGTAAACCGAGCGGGCTCTCCCTAAATAGCTATCCCACTGCTGACACCAAAATTGTAACAGGGACGGGCATGAGTGGTTCTCCCTAGCTATCTCACACAAACAAACATACAAACAAAACTATCAGGTTTTGAGAGGACACCAATTTTATTAAAAAAGAAAAGAAAAAAACAAATCAAATAATAAACACAATACAATAAACAGTATAATAAACAAGACAATAAACAGTACAATAAACAAGACAATAAACCACACTAAACCAGGACAATACAATAAACAAGACATTACGATAAACCCAACGAGACAATAAACCCAACCGATAGGCGCGGTGAATTAACCAAATGAATTCACCCTTGATCTAGATCTACATCATCAGAGCTGGCACTTCACAAATCTTGAAATATTAATTACAACTTCTTTTACTTTTATGTTAGTCTGGACGCAATGACACGTCCTGCTGTCTTGAAGGCTTGGGTGGAACAGACTGACCCACGCTATCATCTAAGCGTCACCGAAACACGCGCAACCCATTTACTCCTTACAGTTCACTAAGTGCAAATTCTAATAAAACATTAAAACAAATAAAAACATTTTTAGAAGCTACCCTCTCGCTCGTGTAGGTTGTAAATACACCATCTTAATAAAATATTACTAAACAAGATAAATACTAAACAAAACTTACAATGTAGTGATACATAACAAGTTTCTACTTCTGGCACCAGGGATGGTCACTTAAATTGACCAATCCTGGACAATACAGACAACGCTAAGACTATGGTTTAAAATTGGCGCAGTGAGTACATCAGTTGGCAATGTTACTCAGCACTGCATGACTCATGTCAAGTGCGCGATAAACAATAAGGGGAGATTATCTATGGTTTCTGTATGGTTACTGCCCCTTGACCACATTCAGTGGTCCAACTGGTCAAAATAACGGGTTTATCTCCCTTCCACTGCAGCGAGCTCTGTTCTCAGCCCTGTAATGGTTCACCCCATTACACTATATTTCAACATTTTCACTTGCTCTAATACTAGCAATGGTACACAATACAAAAGCATTATCCTATATTATTATTTCAACATTTTCACGTGCTCTGGTACTAGGAATGGTACACAATACAAAAATGGATTTTCCCATATTTCAATATTTTCACTTGCTCTAGTATTAAAAACAGTACACAGTACAAATGCATGATTCCATATTTGAACATTTTCACTTGCTCTAGTACTAGCAATAGTACCCGATACAAAAAAGCATTTCCCCATATTTGAACATTTTCACTTGCTCTACTATTAAAAACAGTGCGCAATACAAACGCATTATCCTATATTTCAACATTTTCACTAGCTCTAATGCTAGCTTAATACAAATGCATTTTCCTATATTTCAACATTTTTACATGTATCTACTTAATATAGCATAGTACTTAATGACAGTATTGACTTATGTTTTCTATTAAACTAAACGACAATTGAAGTTTCACTGCAATTTCCATGCTGCCATATTTTGGCATTTCCAAATGCAACACCAGTAATTTAGTATGGTCTCACACTAAAGTTACATACCAATAATTTCATACAAATTTACGCTGAAGTGACAGTGGCCATAATTTTATACAGCTTTACACTGAAGTGACAATACCTATAATTTTGTATAACCTAACACTGATGTTACAGTACTCACATTTTTATAATAGCCTGACACTGAAGTTAGAGTACAGTAAATTTATATGGCAGCACATATCAAGTGTCAGTATCAATACTTTTATATAGACCTACACTGAAGAGACAGTCCCAAAATTGTATAAATCCTTACAGTGGATTTACAACTGTTTCAATAGTTTTATAGGGCCTTACACCCATTTTACAGTACCTGTCATATTAAATAGCCTGACCCTGAAGTACCAGTACCAATAACTTTATATAGTCTCCCAGTGTAGTTATAATGCCAGTAATGTTATATAGCCTCACATCGAAGTGTAAGTTCAACATTTTCACTTGCTCTAGTATTTGTATGCAGCACCACATGAAGTGTCAGTACCAATAATTATATGTAGCACCACATGAAGTGTCAGTAGCAATAATTGTATGTAGCACCACATGAAGTGCCAGTACCAATAATTATATGTAGCTCCACATGAAGTGTCAGTACCAATAATTATATGTAGCTCCACATGAAGTGTCAGTAGCAATAATTGTATGTAGCACCACATGAAGTGTCAGTACCAATAATTATATGTAGCACCACATGAAGTGTCAGTACCAATAATTATATGCAGCACCACATGAAGTGTCAGTACCAATAATTGTATGTAGCACCACATGAAGTGTCAGTACCAATAATTATATGTAACACCACATGAAGTGTCAGTACGCAATAATTATATGTAGCACCTCATGAACTGTCAGCACCATAAATTGTATGTAGCAGCATATGAAGTGTCAGTACCAATAATTATGTGTAGCACCACATGAAGTGTCAGTAGCCATAACTGTATGTAACACCACATGAAGTGTCAGTACGCAATAATTATATGTAGCACCACATGAAATGTCAGCACCATAAATAGTATGTAGCACCATATGAAGTGTCAGTACCAATAATTATATGTAGCACCACAAGAAATGTCAGTACCAATAATTATATGTAGCACCACATGAAATGACAGTACCAATAATTATTATGTAACACCACATGACATGTCAGTACCAATAATTATTATGTAGCACCACATTAAGTGTCAGTACCAATAATTGTATATAGCACCATATGAAGTGTCAGTACCAATAATTATATGTAGCACCACATGAACTGTCAGTACCAATAATTGTCTGTAGCACCACATGAAGTGTCAGTACCAAAATAAATTCTACATTTAATATCATAGTTCTACACAAGATGCTTCACAACATTACATACCAGTAATTCTATCTTGCAACATGCTGAAGAACTGTACAATTTGCATGGCCTCAAACTGAAGTATATCTATAACATTATGCATGGCCTCACGTGAAAGCAATTGTATAACATTACAAATAATTGTACCATACACTGACACTGAATTAAATCCGCCACATTACCAATAGCTTTACATAGTCTCACACTGACGCAAATCTACAACATTACCCAATAATTTCACATAGCCTCACACTGAAGCAACAGTACAACAGAATTTCACATAGCGTCACACTGAGTCCTGGACTCTTTCAGTAGTAACAAATTAATTTAAAACATTTTTCTTTGAGTTGTCACTAGCTAATATGGGCATACGATTTCTCAATGGAAGTGTAGAAGTGTTCTTTCTTCCATAAAGTAGAGATATACTAAGCAAAGAAATACAAATTAGAAAGCCAAATCTGTAACATCAAATGTACATCTACTGAGTGCTATATTTTTGGACGGACGTAGTTCATCCTTGTCTAAGATTGCGGCTGATTGCATAGGTGGAGTTCCAATTAAGGTATACTATAAGGATACTGCAAGAACTCAGCTTTACGAGTGTTCGTATGTCGGGGCTCCGCCCCTCATCCCTCTAGTTAGTCCCCTTAGAGGATGTTTTTGTAGAAAACGGGCGGCTTGGCCTTCAACATTCAGAACATGAAATATGTGCCCCACTTAAGTTGTGTTCCTCATATGGTACTCCTTCTGAGTGCATGAAATCAGCTTCTGGTGTCTCCTCTTGTGTCTCCTCGTGTAGGAAATGCCTCGGTGCACATGGCAGCCGCAAACGCTGTTGGACGCGTTCCAGGGTATCTGTATCTGCAGGTTCTATGTGTAAACGTTGTGGTCGAAGATGAGCACATCCCCAGCCGATGAGAGCTGAGATCAAAGCGTTGGCGAACGTTCCGGCTAGAATATACAACAAATCAGGACAATTCCTTCCATCAACATCTGTGAAATTCATCTGGTCTTGACATTCTGTTGAATTCACTATTTGGGTTGTTAAGTTCCATTGTCCCTCTACATCATTTTGCGTCTGTTCTCCCAGTTTGGTGCGTGGAGCTTGGACTGAAGATACGACTATTTTCAATGTTAACATCGAGATGTTATAGTGATTCTCATTTTTGGCTACACAGTAACATTCACTGTTGTTAAATACAGACCTACCCTGGATATTAAACGATATTAAGGAATTGGGATATAATTTATGATGCCTTGATATATGAAATAATTCTCGTTTGTCCTGACTCCAACATTGCACAATGATGGTAGTTATACTCGGGTCCTCTGATATAATATGGCAGGAGATTTGGGCACTTTCCTCTTCAACTACTGTTATATTTTCAATCACGGAGTTTTTTTCTTCTTTAAAAACCAATGAATCAGAACCCAATGTCTCACTACCCAGCATTAGGTCAGATACATTAATAATTTTTCTTATTGTCGCGGACGTACTTTTTACCTCGCAAGAAACACTGGCCTTGTTGCTTAAAACCCTTAATGAAAATTTGGATTTCCTTGTATAAGAATTCTGACCGGTGTTAGGCGAATTACCAATACATATTTCAGTTTCACCGCTCGTCATGTCTGGGGAATTCCCCAGGTACCATTGAAAGTTTGGAACAGACAGATAGCCCTGAGCGATACATTTAAAAACAACACTGTTTTCGTCATCTGGAAAGGTCACTTCAAGCCTGACATTGGCATCATGTGGTTTGATAATATTCTCAAATTCAAACAGTTTACTAATTGGTGTTAGTTGTTTCTCCGTTACATAAAATACTTGAGCCGTGTACTTGTAGGTGCCCGGTGGTTTTGGAAAATGTGCTACAGAACAATTCACCGCTTGTGTGTTAGCTGAATCGTTCTTTTGGGAATATTCTACGACTTGTTGTGTCCCGTTAGTGTTCATGGGTGAGAAACTTTCTATTCTGCATGTGACATGGAAATCGTCAGGTACGAATGGCACAATACAAGAGATTGAAGTTCCATGACCTGGTAGCGGCGTGGCTTGACATGATGTATTATCTGTTCTGTTGAAAACGTCTAGTCTACACTTCTTTACAACTCCTGGGATAAACATTTTTTGTTTCACCGCGAAGCAATTGAAAGTCAAGTTTCTGTGGCTCAGTTTAATGGCGTGTATAAAAAGATTGCTGCTGAAGTGTGATAAGGTCAAACTCATCGTAGCATTGTAACCTGTCACAGGACGACATCCTCGACCCCTGAAACATGTAGCCACTCCGTTGACACTGCCGTCCGTGAGGTTATGGAATTGCCATTGTAAATATCTATGAAAGGATTTAATTGATAGAAAAAACAAATTCAGTAAAATGTAAATGTGAAACTCAAACATTGCAATCGTCTCTGTAAACGTATGTGTTTACATATCTTTGACCTCGTTAGCTTTAAACGACAACGTCCTAAATAAGGAAATGCACTTACGTATTAACTTTCGTACATCAAAGAATGGAACATCTGAAAAGAATATTTTGAAACTGAAACGTTGTGAATATTATATATATAAAAAAGAACTACCATGGACATAAAGAATGATCAGAACGTGACAACAACAAATTTAAGAATATGAACTCTATTTCTTTTGTCCACTGTCCAGAGCATGTTTGAATGAAAGGTTCACCCAGTGCCACTGGAGAACATGTTGGATAAACCGCCCCATGAGTTCCAACTGTCTGCAGAACCAGTACCAGAGTGACAGAAAGTCTATTCATAATACCTGATGTGAAATAAGGAAATTCTTATACGTGACAACACCAAAGTCATTAGAAATATGTAACTTGAATATTGAATAGATAATGTCATTTCTGTCACAGATATTTAATATTGTTTTTTATTTAAGGCAAAGGAGTTCGTATAACATTGCGTTGTCAATATCTTTGTCCAATGAATGATAAATGGAATCGAGACCTTAAATCCAAAATAAAATCTGTATACATACAAGCAATATCATGACCCATTTGGATTGTCCAAAATAACTCATAACTTTAGTTCAATTTGGACAAAAGATTTTTAAATTTAAGTCTTACACTATTTTACTGTTGAGCTGCCAGATTATAAAACCAAGAACAATGGCTGGAACAGCTGTGATTGAGAATGAGCGGCAAAATATGGAGAAAAAGTAGAAGGGGGTTATATGGTGCAAAGCAACACGTTAGATGTAAACAATAAAGTAACACACAACAAAAGACAAAAGAATTGGAAATCTGTCATTGCTTGTGTATGATGCGAGAGTTTACAACATAGAACCTTTTGCAACATTTTAACTTTGCTCCAAGTCCTACTGCAACTCCACAGGTTTTTTTTTTTTAAAATCAAAATTGGGACGAGCCTTCTATTAAGTAAAAATGGGATGAACCTGACAGTATCTGCCACGACTTAGCTTGCTTTCATGTGTCCAATACATCCATCCAAGTAACGATGACATAAAAAGATTACCTAACATGAACATCCACCTTAGAGCCGACCCCTGCAGTTTATGATTGTTGTGGCATCTGGCCTAACAGAGGACGATTCTTTTGATGAAGCGGGAAGGTGGGAAGTTCTCCCTCTAGGTTCTGTACCACAGACTAATAAAATACCCAGACTGGATGATCCCATTGTGTGACGTCATAAAACAGCGAAAGGTCATGAACTAGAATCGGAATTTCCCGAGCGGCGGGCATGTTGGTTATACGGCCGCATCTCATTAACTTCCGTAAAAAACGACACAGCCCGAAGCTTGTGTTTCCAGTCTGGTTGATTTATTAGTCTGTGTTCTGTACTGACCAGGGCGATGTAGGAGAATTAACAAACATTAATTTTTGCAGTAACAGAACTTATTTCTACTCCTTTTTTTTTCTTTTTTGAAACGGCAAAACCCAAAAAAAGCTAACAGAATGACACAATACTGACAGACCTGGTTTAGACATCAGCACCTTCAACAAGTTAAACTTACTGACTGACCGGATACCCCATGAAAAGAAGTACAATGAGCTCGGAATAAAAAAAAATAAAATAACATTAACACAAAGTAAGTTACCCGAAAGATTTACAAACGTTTTGTCTCCTGGCAGCCAAATGAAATGAAGTTATTCGATCTAGTTGTACAGAGAATATACACACAGGTCATTTCACTGCTAAGATCACACGACTAAGTAAACTTTGAGTAACGACCGTCACACATACAATCCTGCTAATGAAAATGTAGAAACCTTTGCGTCAATACCAAATTTCCTCTAGTTAATATAAAATTCTCGTCGTTCTAAGCAGAGGCAGCTGAACTAAATGAGAACCAGCATCACTCAGACTGATTTTAAATGTTTTGAATAATCAGCTGAGTCAGCTCTATAGCATAATAGAACCCCTGGAATGACAAGGACCGAAACAGGACGTATAAAGAAATTGTTGAGTCCAAAGGGAAAATTACCTAGAAGAGCTGAGTTGGTTTCACCTGTTCCCACTTGAATTTAATCATTAATTTCGATTTATTATTCCCCCAGGAAGAAAATAGTAGTGGTCGATCTGAATTATTTTAAGTCAGTGCCACAATGAATATTTTGTATAACTTCTGATTCATGCCCTTAGGACTGTCAAACCTCAGCACATTTTTAAAGTAAACCACACATACATACACACACACACAGATACAGAAACACGCTTTTTCATTCCCTCTCGTCCTCTATTATTCTCCTCTCTTACTGTCTCGCTTTCTCTCTCTCTCTGCCACACACACACACACTATCATGTACTCTCTTTCTCTTTAGCTCTGTCTTTCACTCTCTGACTCTTTCTCTCTGTTACTCTCTCTCTTTCTCTTGTTCCTTCCCTCTCACTCTCTCTCTTCCTCTTTTCTCCCCTATCTCTCTGTTATTATCTCTCATAATCTCTCTTACTTTTTCTCTCACATTTCTCTCACTTTCTTTCTCTATCCGGAAACACACAAACATATTCATACACAATCTTCCACTCTCTCTATCATCTCTATCGCCCTTTGTCTCTTTCTCTCTCTTCTCCCTCCCCTTCTCACCCCCGATATCTGTTATTATCTCCCTCTCCGATTTCTCTAAGTCTCCCCCCCCCCCTCTCTATCTCTTTTCTAATGTACGCTTTTCGTAATCTGACGGCACCCACCAACCGCCCACATACCCCTTACGGATACACCTGAATTGGCCCCACCAATATCCGCTGAGGTAGTAGATCTCCTGAAGTCCTGTCACTGATAAACATGAAGTTTTTCGAGGATATAATCATCGTAGGACAAGTAGTCTATCATGCTATGACAAGTAACGCTGCTTGTGTCGTCATTAGAGCTAGCTAGGGGCAATTTAATATCCTTCTAAGAATAGCAAGCCGCCTCAAGTTGTTTTTTTTTTTCTTTCATTTTCTCAAAGTTCAGTGAAAAAATATATAAACAATATGTTATATATATAATAATTATGTTATAATATATTATATATATATATATACATATATATATGTCGTGCCTAGATCCTGAAAATGCCTAAGTTCTTGAATTAGGCAGTTTTATGCCTAATTCGTGAAATAGGCAACAGCTGTGCCTAACTTGTGAAATCAATGTTAAATTTTGCCTAGATTGTGAAATTTCATGTTTTAGGCTGCCTAAGTCATGAAATTAGGCAAATTTTCATTTTAGGCACAACTACTCAACAATTTAGGCAATAATGTCTTCAGAGTAGACAAAATCCTTGCCTAATGTGTCAAATCAATTTCCAGGTTGTGCTTTTAAAGTGCAGTGTATAAAATTAAATAACGTTACAAAGAATGTGAACATTTGAAATGTTTTTTTTTTTTAATTTCAAATGATCAAGTCTACATTAGACCCGTAGGGTTGAAGGACAAATTTCACATAATTTCAAAGCAAAAAAAAAAAACGTATCATCAACCACAACTTTAGAATACTTCAAACGAGAGGCACAAGTATTCAATCTATCATCAAACAAAACGTTCCAATTCCAAACGTCAATATAAAGTCACAGAACAAGAAACAAAAGGCCAATGTAACGCTTCAAAAAAGGGAAATCCACTCGATTTTCTTATCTTACTTGCTCTTGTTCTTACAAGATGAATTGTTTGGGTGGCACTGACTATGGCAGTAGTTCTTTGCTTTCTTGCACTTGCATCTGGCTGTATCGCACTTCCCATTGCAAGAACATTTTTTGAATCCTTGTCCTCCATGTCTTGAGTGAAGCTGAGCATTGGTTCTCATTGGCAGGGCAGTGTCCTTCACCTGGTCAGCAGTGACAATTTGGAAATCGGCCTCAATAATTTGATTGCGAGAAAACATAGTGTTTATGATGCCATGCTTGGTGCCAACTTGGTACAGGTCGTTGTGAACCTTCAGGGCCACCCCAGGCACGTTTCTGCAATCAAGGCGCCCACGATCAAACTCACTGACTGGAACCAGCACGCAGTCGTCTTGCATAAGTGGAACAAGCTTGTCTCTTGTTGTTCGCAGCATTTCAGCACGGCTTTTTTCTTGTCCTTCACGTGCATCTTGTCTGCACTGCGTCAAGATGCTTGCATGGTCTTCAGAAGCTGTACTTGAAGTGGTGGCCCCTCCAACTGCACCCACCACCTCTGCATCAGTTTCAGTTGAATTTTGTAGACCGAGTTCTAGAGTTGTACTTGGAGTGGCAGCCTCTCCACTTTCAGAGAGACCATCGTTGCCATCAGCAGGTTCGACTCTTGTGGCTTCTTCAGGTGCTGCTTTATCACTTTCATCCACAGCTACACCAGGCTCAACGCACTGCCCACCTGCAACTTGCATTCTGGACAGAACTTCCAAAAGGTCCTCTTCTTTTCCTAGCATGCGATGACATCCTTTGGCTGGCACGTTCGTTCAAGCCCAGACGTTTTCTTCCGGCCACAGAAAACTTCCAGTGGTGTTCTATTGTTCAGGTTGCGATGAGGGGATGAGTTTTTTTGCAGCTGGACGAATCTTAGCCCCTCAGCCCACTGAGTTGTGTCGTTGTCGATGGTCCAGGCTGTCAGCATCTGTTTGACATCAGCGTTGGACCGCTCAACAGATCCGTGACTCTGAGGGTGACGAGGGGATCCGTGCACGATGGTGAGTCCGGGCCATATCTCGATCATTTCTTTGATCACGTGAGCAGTGAATTCCCTTCCGTTGTCACTTTGTAGCACAGTCGGTGGCGTAATCATGCAAAAAATGTCAATTAAGTTGTAGGCGGTTTCTGCAGCCGTCTTCGTCGTCATTGGACGAAGAAAAAGGAACTTCGAGAAATGATCTTGATAATTAAGGATGTATTTGAATCCTCAATTAGGCGCAGACTCCATCACGATCAAGTCGACCTGACCTCGCTCTAAGATGTTTTTGGTTTGCAGTGGTCGGACAACTAGTCCCTTATTGGGCTTAGTTTTCTTTTTCTGGCAAGTTGTGCAATTGGAGACAAACGCTGCTATCATCTTCTGTGTCACATTGTCGTACTTGTCAGCAATGAAGAACCTCATCTTCTTCTCACCTCAATGCCCAGTTGACAGGTGTGCATCCCACAGAGCATCGAAAATTTCCAACTTGGGCAGAAGGTATTGGATGCCGTCATCCGGATTCTTCCTGAGCTGAAAAGAAAAAAAAATGTGTGGGTGTGTGTGTGTGAGAGAGGGAGGGAGAGAGAGAGAGAGAGAGAGAAAGAAAGAGAGAGAGAGAGAGAAAGAGAGAGAGAGAGAAAGAAAGAGAACAAATAATATTGCAATGGAACTACTACTACTATAACTACTACTACTACTACTACTACTACTACTGCTGCTACTACTACTACTACTACTACTACTGTCTCTCTCTCTCTCAATTTAGCCCAACAGCACGCCAATAGTAAACAAAGTAAACAAACACACTAACATTGACACATGCGCGAGTGTTGTACTGGAACGTGTTGTTAACTCCTCTCTCTCTCTCTCTCTCTCTCTGTCTCTCTCTCTCTCTCTGTATGTGTATGTGCACGCATGAGTGTGTTATTGTGTGTTTATGATTGTAAGTGTGTGTGTGTGTGTCTGTGCGTGTGTGTCTGTGTGTGTGAGTATTTGTGTGTGGATGTGTGTACTGTATATGTGCCAAATAAGGAATAAATAGTACAGTATTTAAGGCTTACCTTGATGATTTTCTGTAATCCTCCTACTTCCATAATCTCGAACTTTTTTCGCAGGTAATACAGACTTCTGTGTTTTTCAGAAACTGCACCACTTAACTGGTCAATCATGTCTGGTATGTTTCCTGGTCCGGTAAACAGAATTTGGTGTAGCCTCCATTTTCAAGATGCTCCTCAAAACGAAGACGAAATTGTAACTTTTCAGTTTCCATGGCTGGATTTGGCTAACACTGACAAGTCAGGTGCTGATGTGTAGTTTTGACTGAGGAAGTGTTCACTCTCTATTTTTGGACATCACGCAATGTAGTGAGAGATGCGCACGCAGGCGGATGACTTGACACATTAGGCAAGGATTTTGCCTACTCTGAAGATATTATTGCCTAAATTGTTGAGTAGTTGTGCCTAAAATGAAAATTTGCCTAATTTCATGACTTAGGCAGCCTAAAACATGAAATTTCACAATCTAGGCAAAATTTAACATTGATTTCACAAGTTAGGCACAGCTGTTGCCTATTTCACGAATTAGGCATAAAACTGCCTAATTCAAGAACTTAGGCATTTTCAGGATCTAGGCACAACATATATATATACATGTTATAATATATAAAAATATGTTATTTTTTAACTTTATGGACATAAGGAATCCTTTTTAAAAAAAAAATCTGTGCTGCATAATTCAAGGTAAGAAAGTCAAAATTGGGCAAAAAGAAAAGGTTGTATGTTGCAAAGCCCCGCGTGAGAAATAAAACCCAAACAATACAAAGCAAACTAAAGAGAAGACAGAAAATACACAAATTTTCGGCTTTCGCCTTTTTCAAGTGAAAAAAAAAAAAGAAAAGACTTCAACAGGAACGAAGTGAAACAGTTTACTTAGCTGCGAGTTCTTGCTTCGTTAGCAGCACCAAAGCACGTCCGTCCGCCAAAAGCATGGAAGACTTCAAGCTTCTATCTATCTATCTATCTATCTATCTATCTATCTATCTATCTATCTATCTATCTATCTATCTATCTATCTATCTATCTATCTATCTATCTATCTATCTATCTATCTATCTATCTATCTATCCACCCACCCACCCACCCACCCACCTACATACCTACCTACCTACCTACCTATCTATCTATCTATCTATCTATCTATCTATCTATCTATCTATCTATCTATCTATCTATCTATCTATCTATCTATCTATCTATCTATCTATCTATCTATCTATCTATCTATCTATCTATCTATCTACCTACCTACCCACCCACCCACCCATCTATCTATCTATCTATCTATCTATCTATCTATCTATCTATCTATCTATCTATCTATCTATCTATCTATCTATCTATCTATCTATCTATCTATCTATCTATCTATCTATCTATCTATCTATCTATTTACTTTCCCGTCTATCTATCTATCTATCTGTTTATCTATCTATCTATCTATCTATCTATCTATCTATCTATCTATCTATCTATCTATCTATCTATCTATCTATCTATCTATCTATCTATCTATCTATCTATCTATCTATCTATCTATCTATCTATCTATCTATCTATCTATCTATCTATCTATCTATCTATCTATTTACTTTCCCGTCTATCTATCTATCTATCTATCTATCTATCTATCTATCTATCTATCTATCTATCTATCTATCTATCTATCTATCTATCTATCTATCTATCTATCTATCTATCTATCTATCTACCTACCGTTATTATTATATTATTATTTGAAGATTACCTGGGGTACTGAAATGTTTCTGATTGACCTGGATTTTTTTTCCTATTTGTATTTTCTACAGCTAAGTGTTTCGCAAAATTCACATTTCAGTTTTTTCTTTCCAAGCATCTCACACAGAAGTTTGATAAAGAATTATTTTTTTTTCTGTTTTATGGCAAATAAATATCATTGAAATTTTTTTTTTTATGTATCTGTTAGGTTTGATCAATTGAGTAGGGATTTTGAGGGAAAGGAGGTGGGGGGGGGGGGACGCGATAAATGAACAATTGGAGATTAAAGGGGCGATAAATGAACAACTTGTGACTAAAGGGGCGATTGCTCGAAATAGATTGAGAACCACTGCATTAGGATGATGATTCAACTTCCTGATTGTCAAGCTTCAGGTGGGAAAGCGGTAACAGGCAATGCACGCACTCTGAAAAATAGCGGAAATCTGAATGTCACTTGGCATATTTTGTCAGCGTGATTAAGTTAATCTTTTTTTTTTTCACACGACAAGGAAAGAAATTGCAGTGTTCAATGAAATAACGAGGACGGGTGAACGAAATCTTCTTTCCTGTCATCTGAAACATTTCTACACTCAGTTTGGGGAGACAACATCTGTGCAATTGGAGAAGGCTGACAAACAGGTATACAAATTGTCAAAAGCATGGTTTGATTGGCATAATGAGACATACATCACGCAGTCTTGTTTAATCACCAATCCTAAACTGTCACTTTAATAGGAATTTAAAATGAAACTGTTATCATGTTTTTGTGTGCAAGTGATATTCACAAACACCACCACCACCAACAACAAAACAGATCAACAACAAATCTTGCAACATCTTTCAAAGAAGAAAGCTTCAGAGTGTTAAACAATTCTTTTTAAACAATAGGATTTTTAATAAGCTGGAAACTCACAAATACAATACTCGAGAAAGCAGTCTTGCGCAGTTGAGACATCTCACACAAGGACAGTTATATAAACTACGAAGTGGCCTGACATTTGTGTTATCTTTTCTGCTTCCATCCGTTCTATTTTGATTCTGGTTTCGGTTTCTGTCAGACGAGCGGGACCTAACCCCTCGCGAGTTCATGTGAGCTTCACACAATGCACAGACTGCAACGGGAGAAACGAGTTCAACCTACAGGCTATGACGGCAGGAGCCATCACAGACTATGCATTTTTTGCCCTCTCATCATCATTCAGGGCAACAACAACAACAACAACAACAACAACAACAACAACAACAACAACAACAACAACAACAACAAACAACAACAACAACAGGAACAACAACAAACAACAACAACAACAACCCAACAAACAAAAACGGTTGTTTAAAAAAATTCTCCATGTCATGGCTGCAACTTCCCACATCAACTTGCCGCGTGAGAAAGTTTGAAAACTACATCCATTTAATCATGATAGTGGCAATTTACTAGAGATTGATTTTTGAAATTATTTAAACTATGCAGTACGCGGCTAAAGGATGTCACTATCGGATTAAAAATGTACATTAATTTGAAAAAAAGGATGAAAATATCGTTCAAACTTGACTGCCGGAACATTTTTACGCCACTGGCTCTTTCGGGACGTTGTGTAAGGTCCAAAACAAGGGACAAAACCTTGTAAATAATTAGATTTCCAATATTAACGGCGTTGCTTCCCTTGAATACATTGCCAAAAATAATTATGGTGAAAACAATTTATTTTTGTAATCCTGAGCCGGGTGTCCTTCTTCACATTTTAGAGAAATAAATAAATAATGGACAAATACACACACAACACACACAAACATGCGCACTTTTAACACACACACACACACACGCCTGCGCGCACACACACACGCTCACGCATGTTAAATGTGTGTCTCACAGAATTTCCTTGAAGACAACATTCTTGCTCACCTTCCAGCCAGATATATATAACAGTGACTTTAAAAAAAAATGGGTTTCCTCAGATCTTGTCCTATGCTCTTTAGTGATTGTCCCTGGGTTTATCTATTGTTGTAGTAAAACTTGGTCTCAGAGAGAAAAGTCGGCGTTGGAAGATATAGGGGAATTTGGTATCCCATGGCTGTAGGGATATCCGTGGGATGTTAATGGCATTCACCAGCAAACGCGTCAAAGGCTGTTTCTACTTCGATGACATTTTTACAGCAGTTTGGTACACTGTACAGTGTGGCATTCATCAACTTTGGTGGATTATGATACTGGCGTAACATCACAGGTGATGCAGTCTACAGAGAACGAAGGCGTCCAGAGACTTTGGTTGAATAAGATATTCTGAGGACAGCCATTTTGAAATCAGTTTTTGGTAAAACTCAAGTTTTCGTGACTGGAGCAAAGTAGGAACTATTTCCGTTGCCAAAACTCTTATGTTAATCAATTCATCATTTATTGACTTCCTCCATCGGGCACTACAGGTGTATACCGATGTGGTGACTTATCCTAGTCTCGTTTGTCAGATGGCATTGCTGGTATTGTGATAGACGATTTGGTTCTGACAGGAGATATACGGCGCTTCCAGTAGAGATTTCTCCACTAATGTGTCAGCTTATTGACTGTCATCTCTGGGCCAAGTATGTTTCCATGTGTTGTAAGGCGATTCAGTATTGAAACTAAGCCGGGAAGGCAGCAAATCACTTTGCTTGTTTTCTAAAGAGATGGGCACTGACTTCAACAGATGGTTTCTAATAGAATGCATGTTGTTTTCGGGTGGGAATTTTCTTACCGTGGAAAGTGCTGACGTCTGGACATAATGTCTGTCTTGTAGTGGCATCATCTAGTACAGATAATCTGTAGTTTAATCAGTTTTCACTGGCACTTGAGCTTACGGTAACGATTACGGCTAACGTTTGATATGATAATATATAAGATGTGTTAGACAAAGCAAGTTGATGGTAAGAACAACCACTAAGCAACTTAAGATGTACTAGAGTTAAGGAAGAAGTACAAAATGGTCTCAGCTTTGTTTTCTTTTCTACCCTCTGATTCACTGACACGAGAGTTCTCTGTATCGCGATGAGTTCGTTTGTTTCTCGGGGGCCTCAGCATAGTGTTGTTGGCCCCCTGTTCTTGATTGTCTCTCTCTTTCTTGTTTGTTGTTTTTCTTTCTTTCTTTCTGTTGTCTTCGTTCTTCGTCTTTTCCGGTCGTGGTATATTATTCATTTTCTGGTGAGTGCCAAGGCAAGGGCAAGACAAGTGACAGAAGAAGGGAGATAAGTAGACAGCAGTTCTGGGACACTGTCCCTTTCAGGAGTTTGATCCCTTTATTGCCAATAAAACATGTCACTAATTGACTGTTTTCCTCTAGAGCCCCAGTTAAAACAATTAATAAGATATTAAGGCCTAGCAGGGCTCTAGGGTTTTTGAATTTTGATCTTTAGTTCCTGGTGCCGCCAGGGAGCCTGGCGGCATCAAGACTAGTCCCGCAGCAGAGCATAATTTCAGGGATCTTTATAAAAACTCTGCGTTGGGTGGTCCCGGGTGCAATAGGCATCCGAGGCCATTGTTTCTGCCTGTATGGCTGGGCCGGCAGAAAAAGTCTGTCGGCCCTGGCAGATAAAAGGAGTTATTTTTAAAATAAATTTATTTTACAAAGTACACTGTGGGTATATTAATATATTTATTTATTTAAGATTTTTATTCTAAAATATTCTATTTAATAATTTATTTAATGGCTGGCGAGTTCTCTGTATCTTTCAGATTGTTTCAGAATGAATGAATGGATGCATGAATGAATGCATGAATGAATGAATGAATGAATGAATGAATGAATGAATGAATGAATGAATGAATGAATGAATGAATGAATGAATGAATGGATAAATGAATGAATGAATGGAAGAACCTAGAAGAGGAAAATACTTCTCTCTGTACCAATCCCATTTCCAAACTGGAAATTCGTCCACCAGTCAACAACAACTCGGCTGTTCCCTTTGAAAAAATACAACATTTACTGGGTACTAAGTTTTGACTTAAAAGCTCTGAAGTCTCTGAAAAGACTGCTTACATCTCCAGCCGGAGTCTCATGCTGCGATGGGCGTTATGTTTTTTCTCAGGGCACAATGCCCCGCCGTTCGTCATTATGGACAACAGAGCTCTATTAATTTGTATGTGTTCAGCGCGACATACTTTCTCGCGAGGGCAGACTTGTGTTCATAATATCTAACCAGCTTTTTGGGGGGTGAAGAGTTAAAGACCCGTAATTACTGAACTACTGGGGGTGACACTTCGACAGCCATGGGTACAAGACAAGTCTGTGGATGAGAACGAAACTGAAAGGTCAAGCACAGGGGTCAGGACATAGCTTTTTTACGACAGTGGTTCTTAACCCATGGGAGTCAGGGGTGGGGGTGGGCATTTCAATAAGAATCATGTAGATTGTGTATGGAATCGTTTTTTTTATTTTTATTCCGTGTCATTTTTCTGATTCCAGATCATGTATTGTCGTAATGTTCACCCTATTCTCAGCTGCGTAATTCCATAATGAAGCAACACGGTTGCCAGGTCTATGGAGTATGTCACCTGCCAGATGAGGTTTAAAACAATTAAAAAAGAATAAAGGGAATTATTATTCTTTAAAATCCAGCAAGTTTGGGATATAAAGCCATGTGGCATAGATATATAACAGAAAATTTCAAAGTTGATAATCACATTTCCACACAAAAAAGAAGTTAGACCTTTCATGTAATCATGAAAGGCTTTTATACCGCTGAACCTTAAATTCTACAAAATATATTGCGCAAAGATTGAGGGTATACATGGGCATATTTTAAAAGGTCTTGACGTTCTCTATATTTTTAATAATTTCGTTGATTTTGAGCCACAATTGACTTGAGCAGAAGAAAGTGTTCGACATTTGGAGCAGGAAAAACAAGACACATTTTCTTCGAGCAGAATTAAAAAGTGTGGCAGAAAATTTCGTTTGGCGTCTCAATTTACAGGTTCGTGATCGACACTCAACTTTAAAAATGGCAATTGTGTATTCCCCTGTCAGCGGGCCAACTCGTTTCTACAATTAGCCAGCCAGTGGTGTTTCCGAAAAGAAACGCAGAGGGGTCGACTGATCTCCCAGTTGCAAGATACAACAATAATATCACAGTTGTTATGACGTAGAATGAGGTAAAACATACTCTTCTCAGACATATTGTTTAGATTCTGTATTTGAGCGCAAGACTTGATCAAAGCACACGTAATAGATGATTAACAGAAAATCCAGCACAAGATTCATTCTGAATGTAACGTAAATCATTTAATTCATCACCCTGTTGGTGACAAACGAAGTTTGAAATAAGTGATCATGTTAATACTAAAGGTTAAAGGTAGAACTCTTTCTAGAAAGCTAGATTTCTCCTTCAAACGCTCAGCAGTTTTAACACAAGTTCTCGTGGTTGACCCTAAATTCAAATAAGATACGATAAGATAAGATATGACTTTATTATCCTGTTTCCAGGAAATTTGTTGTCACAGCATTCAGTAACAATGCAATAGCAAATACAATATCTAAGACCTACAAGTCTTTAACGCACACCGCACACACGCACATTGCTCACACAACATTACCAACAAATAAGAACATTGCTCACATAAACACACACTGTAAGAACAATCCATTAGGAAAAACTAACAACAGCATACTACTACATCAAAAAACACTGCTACTTCGAATGGCGGATGGCAAAAAAGATCGTCCATAGCGCTCTCTGTTTATTTTTAAATAATAGTATTCGTCCACTTCTTTGGGACCGGACTATCTGATGGAATAAGGGGTGGGAGCAATCATTTAGAACTGATTTTAGTTTCTGTTTGCTCGAATGCACAAATAACTCATCAAAGTTCACGTATTCACTGTGAGTTAGATGGCAAGTTTTTTTTATTATAGAGTTGTTAATTTTGTTCTTGTCTTGTTCCTTTGCATTTCCTCCCCAGGCTGTAAGACAAAATAGAATGATACTTTGGATAGTTGATTTATAAAACATCTGAATTGTCTGTTATCTGTGGTAATAATAAAAAGACCAGCTCAAAAACATTCAAGACGACAACAACAACAACAGCAACAACAGAAACCAACCAACCAACAAACAAAGAAAATGATGCGACAAAGTAACAACGGGCGATGATGAAGGAGGGAAAGAAGGAGGGAAGGATGGAAGGAAGGAAGGTAGGACTGAATGAATTTTGGAAAGAATAAATGATGAATTGAAAGAATGAATGAAATATGAATGTATGAAATGACTGCATGAAATGGGATTGCATGATAAAAGAATCCATGAATGAAAGTGGGAATAGCTGAATGGATGGATGAATGAATAAATGTGTGAATGAAGGAAGGAAGGAAGGCAGGAAATATGGAAGCATAAATGAATAAAGGAATAAAGGAATGACTGAATGAATGGATCATTGAATGAATGAACGAAATAACAAATGAGAGAATAAATGAATAAATGAATGAATGAATAAATGAATAAATGAATGAATGAATGAATGAATGAATGAATGAATGAACACACTGGTAGATAATTATTTCTCACCATTTATGTCAGATATTCATTTTATAGTAACATTACCACAAAGAGAAGAACAATATCTATGACGGCGGTAATAATTACAACAGTGACCACCGGCATGCCCCCGCCTCTCACCTCGTGGCTAATGGGATAGTCAACAGCTGTCCACGACAGTCAAACAATGGCAAAGTCAAGACCAGCTGCCACCTCGAGATAGATGAATTAGATAGATAGATAGATAGATAGATAGATAGATAGATAGATAGATAGATAGATAGATAGATAGACAGACAGACAGATAGATAGATAGATAGATAGATAGATAGATAGATAGATAGATAGATAGATAGATAGATAGATAGATAGATAGATAGATAGATAGATAGATAGATAGATAGATAGACAGACAGATAGATAGATAGATAGATAGATAGATAGATAGATAGATAGATAGATAGATAGATAGATAGATAGATAGATAGATAGATAGATAGATAGATAGATAGATAGAAACATAGATAGATAGACGGGAAAGTAAATAGATAGATAGATAGATAGATAGATAGATGGATAGATAGATAGATAGATAGATAGATAGATAGATAGATAGATAGATAGATAGATAGATAGATAGATAGATAGAAAGATAGATAGATTGATAGATAGATAGATAGATAGAAAGAGTGAAAACAAAAATATGGCATGTGCCATACCTTCTTATGGCAAAAAAAACAAACAACAACACCTGATAGACTCTCACTCTCTCCCTCTCTCTCTCTGTCTGTCTTTCATTTTCTCAAAACATGATATCACCCAACCTCAAAGAAACAGAAACAACAACACGGACACATTAAAAAAAAAAAAAGAATCATATGCGAGTCTCCAAGTCTCCAATTCTCCAAGTCTCCAAGTCTCCAAGTCTCCAAGTATAACTTTACAGTATTAATTTTTATTGCAGTAAAAAATCTGCACTTTCATTACCAGAGTAGATCTATCATACAGAATTTCCCCTCTCATACTAAATTTTCCAACAAAAAAGTATCGAATAAAGCTCTTGCTTTCTATCATGGCCAACCAAGTATCAAACAAATTCCACTGAAGGCAGCTATTCTTTACGTCCGCTCTTCAAGAGGACATTTGAGTATTACTAAATTACATAGGGCGATTATGAGACTACTGACTGGCGCATATCGAACTAAAGACTAATATACCCATGTAACTGGAGGAGCGAATTAACTACCGGGCAATTTCCCCAAAGGCATAAGTCCTTTAATTCATGCCATTGCCAGCGGTCGTTCGGGCAAGGGACATCACTCAACCATGACCTGGCCAGTCAGCGACTAGTTACGCCCCGTGCCCCTCTGCGTATGAATCCATGGAGTATTGCCAGTATCTGCATCCTATTTCTCTATTAATTATTTCATATGAAATGAAAAAAGGAGAATATTTGACTATAAAAAGAAGGAATCTCTAAATAATTTCACTGATTTTGAAAAGAATAATCGTGCCGTCAGATTGTGTGAATAAAATTGATATTATTGATATGGAAGTAAAAACACCATGTGAAAAATTGTGCTGAATTCAAGGGTAGCTGGATATATTGGATTATTGCGTTGAGTGATTACTTTCATACAAAAGTTTTCGTTCAGGGTGGGGGGAAATCTTGAAGTCATTCGTCATTTTCTGGGGTAAGTAGCGAATTTCTTTCTTTCATGTGTCAATCATCAATCTCTATAATTCTATATCATGCCTAACAAACATGGGTAATGAATGATATTAGAGAATAAGGCAATTCTATGCTGATGAATGTGCCGAATGCATGTAGATTGTCTAGGCATGGTTCACTGTTAGTGGTCAATCTTGATGAATTGATGAATATGGATCAATAGATAGATAGATAGATAGATAGATAGATAGATAGATAGATAGGTAGATAGGTAGGTAGGTAGGTAGCTAGATAGATAGATAGATAGATAGATAGATAGATAGATAGATAGATAGATAGATATAGATAGATAGATAGATAGATAGATAGATAGATAGATAGATAGATAGATAGATAGATAGATAGATAGATAGATAGATAGATAGATAGATAGATAGATAGATAGATAGATAGATGGATAGATAAATAGATAGATAGGTAGATAGATAGATAGATAGAAAGATAGATAGATAGATAGATAGATAGATAGATAGATAGATAGATAGATAGATAGATAGATAGATAGATAGATAGATAGATAGATAGATAGATAGATAGATAGAAAACTGAGTTCAGTGAAAGAAGCAGAATATTGTCACAGTCATAATACAATTATCGAAGCAAAAGCACGCTTTAATCTCCCAGATTTAATCACAGTTAGTTATTCATTTTATTTAATGTCATTTGTCAATATGGCAACAAACACAAACACAAACATACACACACACACACGCACACACACACACACACACACACAAAATGTATATTATCATTATTACAAAGCTCCGCATAAGTTAAGAAACAATAAATAAATGTTACATTGAATCAGAAAGAAAACCGATTTTTGTATGTATGTGTTCCTTTTTGTTTTTTATTCATTGTAATGGTTTTTTTTTATTATTATTGTTTTTGCACGCGGGGCTTTGTAACACACACCTTCTTATTTCTTTTTTCTTTTTTTATTATATGTTATTATATAGTTTATATACTAAGTTGTTCCAGACTCTTGTGCGACTTCAACGACGATTTGTTTTTGTTGTTGTTTGTTTACTTTCCGGAATGTCCAGATGGTTTTTTTTTAGGGCCTTAAGACGCTGAATTTTGATATCAAATCACATTGTATGAATCACAAGACTAGCAAAGCAAAGTCGCGTGTGTGTGTATGTGTGTATGAGTGAGTCAGTGAGTGAGTGAGTGAGTGCGTATGTGTATCTCTGGAAAAAAATAAAGTTATAAAAATGTCATTCGACTGTGTTATGAATGTTACTCTATGTCAGCCCCTCACAACTGTTACATCCGTCGGCTTAACCATTGACTTCTCACTGTCTGTCTAACTTTGCGGTTTTTGACCTGTCCGTGACACGAGGGTTAATTGGCTCAACATTGTGTCTAGGTTCAGTTTCAGCTGTTTGATACCCTGGGCTTTAGTAATCCTCCATTTTGTGTGAAGCTATGGGTGGACAGTTTACCAGTTTTCTAATGGTAGCCAAGTCTAGGTGGTTTGTTCAAAGGACAGTCTATATATGAAAGCAGGAGTTGGTTTAGAACATTCGGCATTGGTCGTGGGCTTTAGAAACCATTTAATACAAAATCAATCAAACAGAGAGAGAGAGAGAGAGGGGAGAGAGAGAGAGAGAGAGAGAGAGAGAGAGAGAGAGAGAGAGAGAGAGAGAGAGAGAGAGAGAGAGAGAGAGAGAGAGAGAGGGAGAGAGAGAGAATAAGATCGTTATTATAGGACTTTTTTACCTTTGTTATTAATACCCATTAACGTTGCTATTTAGCTACACTTTGAAACTTGGCCAGTTTGATCAGGAATGCCCAGTGCAGCCCCAATGAACGACCATCTGGCACCGCGATAGTTTGCGCCAATTGCTCAGGCTCATTGTCCACTACATGTTCAGTCTTTTGTAATCTTGTTTTTGTACTTTTGTATTTGACTAATTTTGCACTAGTTTTTGCATTGAAAGCTATTCTTTGCACATTCAAATACTCGTAAATCGATTTGAAGAGCGTTTTTCCAAAACTGGGTAAGTCAAATTTTGCAAGAGTTATGACCCTTTTAAGATATTCATTCAAAATTAGTGTGAGACGCGGTGTAAGTGTTCGTTTGACATTTAATATGTCCCGTCTTCATCTTCTGGTAAAGACTGGGCATAGCAAGTTTTAACTTAACACCTACACCACGTCTTACATTTGAGTGGCTATCTTAAAGGATCCACAACTCTTTGCAAAATTTGACTTACCCAGTTTTGGAAAAACACTCTACATTTGAACGTGAAAATTGTGTGCAATTCAATAGAAAAAATAGTAATAAAAAAACGAGTTTCATGGTACTAAACATAATCAGCTGAACAGTAGACATTACTCCTATCACAGAAATGACATTTGTGTTTAGCATCGGTAAGATGTTGTTGTTCAGTATTAGAATAACCTTTGAGACAAAAATCTCAAATTTATAAATAGGTCTGCTCTGTATGTATAAACTGTTGTGATATTGGTAAACAAAAAACTCTCCATCTTAATAACACAGTGATCTTTGTCTGAGGGACATCGTTAAAGCATGACGGGTTTGACCTGTTTTTCAGCATAGTATTGAAAGTATTGGAGTCAAAATATTACCGCAGTCTTACAGTCTTCAAGGAGTTCTCCCGGTGTCTTTTTGGGGTATTTTTTTTTTCATTAAACACTTTTTAATTATCAGTGAATTGATAAATATTTGGGGATAAATATTTAAAATTTGTCATTTTAGGCCGGCTCTATTCAGGCCTCTACCGAAAGGCCCCAATAGACAAAACATCCCACCGTTATTCGGGCCTCTACCTAGAGGCTAGAATATACACACCCCCGGGACCAGGCTCTATTCAGGCCTCTACCTAGAGGCCTGAATAGACAAAACACCCCACCGTTAGTAGAGGAATAATTCCTCTAGAGGCCAGCATTGACACTCCCTTTTATTTTAGCATGTTAAATCAATTTTGTCTGTTTCAGAAGTTTTAGATCAACTAATCTATGCCTATCTAGACACTAGAGGGTTACAGTCTATAGGGCATCATACTTAAAGGTCCTTATTTTTCGTCGGTCCAGCCAAGGTCTAAGAGTACTTTCTGGGAAGAATCCCTTCCAGCAACCTTACTGGCATCCGACGCGTGGGACTGACACCAAGTCTGTACATATAGGAATGATATGGATCCTGCGCAGATCCACAGGTCACGAAATCGCGCCGACGTCGGTTGTACGTAGAAAACCCTCTCCTGCGATAAACCTACCCATCCTAGGGAAATCTACGTCTTATTAACGTGGTGATACTGATTAGGATCAGCTTTAATTATATTTACTTTTCGCCGTAAAAAATGCTCTTAGGAGTAATTTTTTGTCATTGTACTTACATGCCTGAGAACGTTTTCTTTGACACATATTGGTTGTTTGCTTGTTGATATATTATAGCCTATATTTCGTGGCCACATTCAATATTACCCGGCGATCTGATGAATCTAGTCCGACATTTATTGTTATTCTTTATCGTGGTTAGCTTTCATTTCTTACCCCCCTTGTATTTTTCATTGTTTACCGCCCTTGTATCTCGCTCAAAATTACTCTTGCTTAATCCCCTTGCCACGCACAACCCACACGTTTTCCGTGTGCCCAGTTTTATTCAGTATCGGGGTTCTCCGGTACGTGGGTGTCTGTCACAGTGGTTCTCATGAACTGTAATGGCCGGGGGCGAATTGTGACCTTTGCCGATGACCGACGGCATAGGGACTCTAGTTCCGGTCGCGATGGGTCACGGGGACCCAGGCCTAGGGCAGCACAGGGAGCGGAGTGTTGGACTTGCGGACGCGTGGGTCACTTTTCGCGCGAGTGTAGGGCCGCGAAGTGTTGGAACTGCGGAAGAGCAGATCACATCAGCGTGAACTGCCCTGCAGGTAGGATAGCGGCGAACGTGGACAGTAGCTCCAGTCCATGTTCCCCAAATAAATTTCATCATGCGGCTGCGTGCGTTACATCGGACAACGGAGGCGGACAGTATTCTAAGTGTCCCAGTTGTGAGAAGTTATTATCTTCCGGTGTTTTACCTTGTGGGAGAAAGATCCCCGTTATAAATTCATGTCATACAGGAGGTGGTCTTAGGGTTTATCCGGGGTTTGTTGGGGACGAACCGGTCTCGGTTTTACGAGATACAGGATCTACCGTTGTGGGAGTGCATAGGGATTGCATTCGGGATTCACAGCTTACAGGTGAGACTGTCCCGTGCATCCAATTTTCGGGGGCCATTGAGAAATTACCCATGGCAAGAATAATGATAGATACACCTTTCCTTAGCGGGGAAGTCGAAGCAGTCGTTGGTTGTTTTCCAGGCGCCCAGCTCATCATTGGGAATGTATCACGGGTGGTTTCCCCTTCCGATGAGAACGTGCAAGCATGGTCGCAATCAAAAGGTATTGACTTTTGCGCCGCGGTCGAAACACGTCGACGGGTAGCGGATAAAGATAAGATTAGACCTTTGGCGACGCCAGCGGTCAACCTAGATATCACGCCAGAGCGCTTGGCGAGATTACAAAGGGAGGACCCATCATTAAACCCATGCTTTGGGGAAGCGCGAACCGAGAAAACGAGGAGATATAAGAACGGGTCGTCCTCCTTTATTGTTCAGGCGGGCATTCTGTTCCGTAAGTATGTAACGGTGTCCTCAATTTTAAAGCAGGTCGTTGTGCCAGCGTTGCTGATCGCAACAGTATTGCACTTGGCACATGATGTCCCATTAGCGGGTCATATGGGGATAGCTAGAACCAAAGAAAGGGTTCTTAAAAATTTTTACTGGCCATCGATCCACAGAGATGTGCAGGTCTATTGTAAGACGTGCAGTGCGTGCCAAAAGACGACGCATAAGGGTCGTACACCCCAGGCTCCTCTTCAGAAGATCCCCACGGTCTCGGAACCGTTTAAAAAGGTCTCGATAGACCTTGTTGGCCCCATTCACCCAGCGACCGATAGGGGGAATCGATTTTTCTTGACGGTCATATGTAATGCTACGAGATGGCCAGAGGCGGTTCCTCTGCGGACCATAACGTCTGAGGCAGTCGCGGAAGCGTTGTTTGCAATTTTCGCTAGGGTAGGAATACCAGAGCAAATTCTGTCTGATAGGGGCGCGCAATTTACGTCGCAGATGATGAAGGAATTGTTCCGCTTATTCAGCATACAACCCATCACTACCACCCCTTATCATCCGCAGGCTAATGGCATGTGCGAGAGATTGAACTCGACGTTAACGTCGATGCTGCGTAAGGTAGCTGCTGATCGCCCTAAAGATTGGGATAGATATATCCCTGCAGTGTTATTCGCGTACAGAGAGGTACGGCAGGAGTCAACGGGATTCTCGCCGTTCGAAATGATGTACGGTCGTAGTCCTAGGGGCCCAACTGATGTTCTTCGGGACATGATGACGTCGCCATCATCGGGAGACGATGAGCAGATTTCGGTGTTTCAGTACCTTGTTGATTTAAGAGAAAGACTATCTTCAGCGCGCACTATAGCAGAAGAAGCTTCGGGTATCGCTTCGAAAAGAGCAAAAGACTATAAAGATAGAGGTTCCAAACTGAGAATTTTTAAGCCAGGAGACAAGGTTCTGTTGTTGTTACCTACGGACCATAATAAGTTATTGATGACATGGAAAGGCCCTTATGTTATTGAGCGAGTTGTTTCAAAGGTAGATTACGCTATCCACATTGATGGAACGAGTAAGGTTTTCCATGTTAATATGCTACAGAGATTTTATGAGAGACCACAGTATCTGTGTGCACAGACAAGACCAGAGGAGACTGTCTTCTCTGCTGCTTGTACGGGGGTCGTAGACCAGTTGGACTGTGACGTAAGCGACACCGAGGCGCAGGAAGAGTTACAAATTCAATTGCCGGAGTTAACTGCGACACAAGGTTACAGGGACGTAAAAATTAACCCTGACCTTACGAGTTCAAGGAGTAGGGAACTTGAGACCCTGTTAGCGTCATTTCCGGATGTTGCTACGGATTTGCCGGGTCGCACTACGGTGATCCAGCACCAAATAAAGTTGACTTCGGATAAGCCAGTATTTCTTAGACCGTATCCGCTGCCTTTTTCTTCGAGAGATAGAGTCATAAAGGAAGTTGAGTCAATGTTGAAGTTAGATGTGATAGAACCATCAACATCGCCGTATTCATCACCCATCGTCCTCGTGAAAAAACTTGATGGATCGGTGCGGTTCTGTATTGATTTTCGAAGATTGAACACTATTACGGTAGGCGATAGGGAGCCTATCCCGTTTCAGGAGGAATTAATAGCTTCATTGGCCGGGTCCACGTGGTTTTCCAAGATAGATTTGACGAAAGGGTATTGGGAAATCCCGCTTACTGAGGAGTCTAAACAATACACGGCGTTCCAAACGCCCATGGGATTATTCCAATTTAAGGTCATGCCATTTGGGTTGGTAAACGCGCCAGCGACGTTCGCACGATTAATGAGACTAGTGTTGAAGGACATACCTAATGTCGTGTCATTCTTTGACGATATAGCATGTCATACGTCGACATGGTCTGATCATATTCAGACACTAACAGTAATTTTTCAACGATTACGCCAGTTTGGGCTAACTGCTAAACCCGCAAAGATGGATTTGGCATGTCCAGAGATAATATTCTTAGGACATATCGTGGGTAGAGGGGTTCAGAGACCTGAAGTAACAAAAATTGACAAGTTAGTAGGGTTGCAAATCCCTAAAACAAAGAAACAAGTCAGAAGCTTAGTGGGAATTTTAAATTATTACAGAAAGTTCATTCCAAATTTTTCCTCCTTGTCATCTTCTCTTACTGACCTTACTAAGAAGGGACAACCCGATAAGGTCCAGTGGACGTCTGAATGTCAGACATCATTTGATAATTTGGTGACAGCATTATCATCGTCACCCATTTTGATATTACCCGATTTTCGATCTAATTTTATCCTCAGAACGGATGCGTCGGACTCTGGTGTCGGCGCTTGTCTTCTACAGGAGAAGAACGAATGTCTCCATCCTGTATGTTATGTCAGTAGGAAGTTATTGCAGAGAGAAAGAAAGTATTCTGTGATAGAGCGTGAGTGTCTTGCCATTGTCTGGTCCGTCCAGAAATTGGGACGTTATCTCATGGGACGAGAATTTTGTATCCAGACAGACCACAAGCCACTGACATTTTTGTCGAAGAATCGTTCGTCCAGCCCACGCTTGTCTAGATGGGCATTGGCTTTACAGCCGTACACCTTCGTTATTCAACCAATTCCAGGAACCAGCAATCATATCGCCGACTACCTTAGTCGAGCCTAGGGGAAGATTTCAGGAGCTTATACATCGGAGGACAGGAACATTGACAGGATCTGTGTGAATGAGTCGACTTTAAAATATTGACATTATAAATATGATATGAAGAATGGTTGATAGGTTGAGTGGTTGTTGATTCTGTATTAAGTATTGTGATTAGTTAGCTATTCATGATGTGACACATATATGCATATTGCAGGCCATATTGATCCCCATATTTTCCCCTGATTTCGGTATTCTATATACTAGGGGAACTGCTAGGTGGAGTGAGTGCAATTAAGGGGATTGCTACAGAGCGGGTGTAGAATAAGAAGAGCTCACGACAGACGGATAGGAAAAGACGTGAAAGGGGAAGAGTAAAAATAACTCATGCAGACAAGTGGGAAAAGCGTGCGTGTATGAGTGGTGGGGAAGTCTGAATGAGGCGAAAGCGCTGGATTACTATCACTGCAAGTTAGAAGGTCCGACGGAGCGGACCTGTGAATAAGAGCCCAGCGGGCGGACATAAGTGAAAGCAGTCGGGAGACGGATGAGTGTTGTTCCAGTAATGACTGGTGTCGGGGACGGGCCGCAGAGCCACCTCGATGAGCACAGGGGATAGGCCAGCCTAGGGCCGGAGGCCACACATAGGCCAGAAGTGAGGCTGTCAGTACAGGACAGTAGAGGCACATAAAGTCGTGGCAGTCAGGCCACGGACAGGGACGTAGATATGAGAGTGAATGAGATACTATATTGTTGCCATGTTGATAGGCTAGTGAACTGATACTATGTTGTTGCCATGTTGATGGCTATGGAAATAATAATGTGTTAGTGCCCTGCTGAGGTGCTAGGGGAGTGCTAAGGTGTATGACAATAGGGAGGGGATATTGAGAGACTGCGGTGCCAGTAAATTATTAATGTGCCATTAAGACCCTGAGAGGAGAGGCTGAGGCCGAAGTGCCTTTAGGAGTAACTACCGGATCGTGGATCCGAGGAAGAGTGCATGTGAGAATAAGGCCGTTGTACGGCAGTTCATTTCAATAATATAATGTATGTAATTGCGCTATTATATGTATAATTATGTCTAATAAATGTGTGAGTCTGATGGGCTGTTTTGTTAAGTGTTAAACTTGTTTGTTCGTGATTGTCGTCCTGTCATAAACTATTACATCTCCCAGTCTGGGATTTGTGACAAGGTACATAATTAAGCGAACAGAGATGAACTAATGAATTTGAATAAATAAACAAACAGATATCTATAGAGGTGTGTTCGTGTGTATATACGTGAAGGAATTTAAACTGTAGGGCGAGGTAAATAAATAGATAAATATAAGATTATGTAGACAAACAAGTAAATATATTTACAGCTAGCTGTCTATGGGGACTATCCTGGGGATCGGACCCAGCTACGCTGAATATCTAGTTTTTGGGCCATCCATAGAATAGGTACACTTGGAAGAAGGGGGGGGGGGGGCTTGCCACCAACCTACGAAAATCAAACGTAGAGATGGAAGGGAAGGTGGGGTCTGGGCAGCGTACCTACAGATTTTTATTATGGTAAAAAAAAAGGTGTTGTGTTTTCTTTGCAGCAGAGTTAAGTTGTTGGACAATTTATACAAACGTCAAGTTTCTAATGAAACTGCCAAATGGTGCATGCGAAACGTCACTTAAACTTTTCGAAAACTAATTTCTTAATAATAACTGAGGTACCCGGCCCTTTCTGGAACAAGTCTGTGCATTAGTTTCAATTCTGTGTGATTATAGTGGGTTGGTTTCTGCCCGTCCTTTCAGGCAAGTTTATTTTGCCATTGTTGTTTGTTTGTTTTTAGATAAGTCTTACAGGTCCTCCTTTGCGCATTCATGTTCTCCAGGCCCCGTCAGCTCTTAGGAAATGGCATCAATCTGCGCCCTGAACCACTTGAACGGGAAAAAGATAATATTATAATAATAATAATAATGGATGGCATTTATAAAGCGCATATTATTTTTTTATCCATTAAAATGCTCAATGTTCTATGCGCTTTACAGAAGCAACATGTCAACCACAGAGCAGAATGGAGCGTCTGCGAAGCGATCAACACACTACACTGCTCCTTTCTCTCTCCCTGTCTCGCTCACTCTCTCACTCTACCTCTCTCTATCTCAGAGCAAATTGTAACGCAGCCTGTTAGGCGCAGTTCACAACTCACAACTCAAATAATATTTGAATATTTAATCATAATAATATTATACTAGAGAGTATGTATGTACAGAGAGGTTCCATTATTGGTTGGTTTGCACTGCCAGACACGGGAGGCTCCGCGAAACCATTGTTAGCATGGCTTGGAAAATAGGTCGCTGCGGTAAACAACACCCGTTTGTGCTTTTCCATGGAACTTACAAACTTCAATCAACCCAAAAATATGAACAAGCCATAGTAAACAGATGTGTAGATTTTCATGGTTAAGGCGGTCTCTTTCAATTCTTGTTTTCGCAGCGACCTAATTTCACGATTTGGCGGCAGTGAGATCTCTCTCTAAGTACATACTCTCTGGTGACACTCATGGAACAATACTCCACGTTCTAAAGTACACCTATATTGTAGACTCGTTAGTGTTTGGTAAACACGCAAATAGATTAGATGGACAAACGAACGAACAGACAGGCAGACAAACGGATAGTTAGACGAACATATGAACAGACGGACGGGAGGACGGACAGACACAAGGTCGAACATGCAGAGCCTAGAGACATACAGGTAGATAGACAGACAGACGGGTGGACGAATGAGTGGACAAATAAACAAATGGATGGATGGATAGATGGACGGGCATGAGGACAAACAGGGATAGACGGACAGATAGGCAAAACAGACGAACGGATGGACGGACGGACACATACACGGGCCGATGCTTCATTATGTACTTCAGTGCACATCTACCCGACCACCAGAATCTGTAATGCAGCATTATTCCCAATAATACGATAAGCCACCCCTTTGCACTCCAGCCCACCCCACCCCTTGATCTGATAAAGTATTCAACATGAACATTTACTTGAATAATTACGGTATCAGCTCGCCGCCATCTTGCTTGTTTGTGATCAATACCAAAGCTTTTAAAGTTACAATAGTTTCACATTTACTTTGTGCGTGGATTCGCTGACCGTAGAGATAAGGTTGGTTAAGTTAATGACGTTCTAGCAAAAAGCGGGCAAAGCACAGCTTTCTTTCCAGAAATGCCATAATGTCACTGCCTTTTCTGTGCCCAATTAATAATGAAGTTTTAGGTTTTCTTGTTCCATTTACTTTTCTTTTTTTTTTTTATTATTCCCCTGTTTATGCAATTCTTTCATTCTTTCTGATCACTGTTTTCTTTGTTTTTCGTTCTTTCTATCTATCTTCCTATCTTTCTTTCTTTCCTTCTTTCTTTTAGTCTGTCTTTCAATTTTTCTTTTTTTCGTTCTTCTGTCTGTCTTCCTATTTTTCTTTCTTTCTTTCTTTATTTTCATGTTTTCTTTCTTTCTTTCTATTTTTATTTCTTTCTTTGTCTTTGTTGTCTTTCTTTCTCTCTCTCTTTCTTTCTTTCGTTTTCCCCTTTTTTTTGGGTCTTTGAATACAAAAACCGTCATTTTCTTTGTGTAAGCGCATAATTGACTAACCAACCAACCATCTAAACAACCAATCAATCAACTAGCCAACGAACCAATCAATCAATCAATCAACCAACCAAGCAACCAACCAACTAACCAACAGACCAACCAACCAACCAACCTACAAACCATCCAACCAACCTACAAACCATCCAACCAACCAACTAAAACCTAGGGACAGACCAACCAACCAACCAGTCTACAAACCATCCAACCAACCAACTAAAACCTACCGACAGACCAACCAACTAACCAGTCTACAAACCATCCAACCAACCAACTAAAACCTACCGACAGACCAACCAACCAACCAGTCTACAAACCATCCAACCAACCAACTAAAACCTACCGACAGACCAACCAACTAACCAGTCTACAAACCATCCAACCAACCAACTAAAACCTACCGACAGACCAACCAACCAACCAATCTACAAACCATCCAACCAACCAACTAAAACCTACCGACAGACCAACCAACCTACAAACCATCCAACCAACCAACTAAAACCTACCGACAGACCAACCAACCAACCAACCTACAAACCATCCAACCAACCAACTGAAACCTACCGACAGACCAACCAACCAACCTACCAAACAGCCTACCCACCAACTGTCTAACCCTGACTGACTGAGTGACTGACAGACTAGCTGACCGACTGACCGAAAGAAAAGGTCAACATTTTAATACATTGTTATTATGAATACTTATTTCAATACCAAAATAAGTTTCAAATGTATAGTTTCAGGTATCAACTCAAACAATGGAACATTAGAAGCTAGAGGGTTAACAATGATGAAACACAAGCCATGATGGACGATGATTTATTGTCTTTCACCATTAATTTTCGACAAAGGAAAGATAATTTTGTCACCTGGCTGCTTGTGGTTTGTTGGTGTACTTGATCGTGTTGATAGATCCAGTGTGGCTCCACCCTGCACAACGCATGGTGACAAGGAAGTATTCCGTGCCACAACTCACGATCTCTTTTCTCTCTCTCTCTTTCACTCACTCACCTTGTCTCTTTGTCTGTCTCTCCTCTCTACATTCTTTTCTTTTTCTTTTCTACCCTTCACCCCTCCGTTCATTCATTCACCCTTCTGCTCATCCACCTCTCTATTCATTTGTCCATATTTCTTCTCATCCACCCGTCCATCCTCCTGTCTGTCCACTTATCATTACGTCCATCCATCCATCCACTTACGCACCCATCTATCCGTCCACTCACCCACCCATCCATCCATCCATCCACCCACTCACTCACCCATCCATCCACCGGGATCCATGGGGCCTATAATTATTATCCCATCTGGCCCACGTCTATTATCAATTTTGCAAAGGCTTGACTCGGTTCATTAATCCGTACTCTGTTGTAAGGGGGGGGGGCGGTATTTTACATAGAAAGCCGTACTAATGTGTACATAACGGTGTCTTTTTCTATTGGGCTTTGTAAATTCTACTACGTTCACCTAACAACAGGGAACTCTAGTATTGTACACAGTAATCTATAAGTAAACAGTGCACACAGGTCAGTATAATTTGTATTCGGCTTTGTAAATAGACTACGGTCCCCCAGCAACAGATCAATTAACCCATACCACGCTACTTAGACATACCCGCGACGCAGGCTACCGAGACGAACCAATTCGCATTATTCCGTCCGTCGACTTGCGCCCGAAACATTGATGTCAGCAATGCAACAATTCGCACCACAGAAAAAGAGTAGTAGGCCTACTCACCGTATTCATACGCGCTCAATTTGTGGACATATTATTATTACAGTGGGAAAGGTATGGTTCATTTCGGTATTCTGTGTCTTGGGACACACTGTTCTCCCCGTTGTGCTCAGTGAAATAGTTTCTACACTGACATAGTTCTGTTGAGGTCATACATATTTTACCAGGTCATTGGCTACGTGTCATCACGTCGAACGCTTAGGGAAAAAAAAAAAAAACATATTTTCAAAAGCCGCAGTCTGAAAACGTGTTTTTTCAAACAACAAACACGGCCAATATAACTGCACTTTCCTGTCATTATCAGAGCAGCTTCAAAATATTCTGTTGGGATTCAGCACCTGGAGTGAGAGACAGAGAGACGTATGAAATGAGGACAGGGGAGGAAGAGATCCACACCGAGTATCACTCCGCTGAACTTTTTTGGCAAAGGTTGGGAGTTTGTTCATTGCAACGCTGTGAGTAGAACTTGAACACTAGATCTAGATCTACGTCTTCTAGTCTTTAGATTGCAACAGTACCCGTCTTTCGCTCTTAGTGCATGATGTAGGCCTTTTTTGTTTGTTTGTTTGTTTCGCAAAAGTTGCCCTCCGTCATAAAGATCCTCTTATCTGTGAAAAGTTTTTAAAAAATGATCACTTGTTTTAATTTTGAAAAGTGAAAGTGTAGCACATACATTTAAAAATATTTCCATAGCCTTAAGAGGCCAGATGTTTGTAAATAATTCATTGTAAATAATTAAATGAAAATTATGGTGTCATAATCATTTGTTTCTGGAGAAGCCTCTCTCCAGTATGTGAAAACGATGTTTCAAGTAAAGTGAATAAATGCATAAATAAATGAGACGTTTTATTGGTTTCAGACCATTTGACCTTTCAAAACTTGACTTTTTCCAATTTTTGAAGTACTTTTACTCAGAGTGCCGACGGAGAATTACAGGTTGGTCTACATATAGCAGTTTTGGTGCATTATTGCCTAACCCTTTCTTGAATAAGCAAAACTTCCATTATTATGTCAAGCAGCGCACATCATAATTTCCTATATTTTCTTCGTAAATGCAGGAAGACCACTATCATAGCCCCCGCGGTCAGACAGTATCAGCTTCTGCCACCATTTCTTGGGTCTACATTTGGCTGGCAGCAACTGGTTGTGATTTTCTGGGCTTAGCATGATCCCCCCGCCCCCTTTTCTCCTTTTCTGTCTTCTCCCTTATCCAAGTTTTGTAGAAGTGAGGCGACCTGCCCCGAAGCCTTGTCTTTTGTACTCAAGAATAAGCTACTTAGGCTCAGAAATTTGTATATTCCTGATTCTAAAAGGAAGGGGAAGTTTATCCTAACAAAATCTTTCATTCTTAGAAATTAAAGGCTAAAAGAACCCATTACGTAAAACATGCATGATTTTGTTATCAAACCCGGCCATAAGTTGAGGAAGAAACACGTGGTTACCAAAGTTTGAGCTGGTCTGTGAATTAGCTTTACCATCCATTCTTTCCACCCGCACTCATGTCGGAGTGTACACACGCAGACTTTTCGGCAGCCCTGTGGAGAAATTCTACTTTCTCTTGATTCACTGTTAACATCCTGTTAACAGCTTCACAAATATCGAATACTTTTCTAATCTATATGTTTAAACTGCATCTTGTTGATAATACAATATATGACAATGCGCTGCCTTGATCTTGACCGCCATGAAACCCATATGGATGAAGATTAAAACTCTCTATCTATCTGTATGTCTAATTCTATCTCTACCATGCACAATTTACCTGTGTATCAACCCACGATCTTTGCAGAAGACGCCTACCCGGTCTTCTGTCTGTCTATGTATCTATTCATCCATCAGACAAACCCTTTCAAAGTTTTATAGCATTCAACTCTCACTCCTTTGTCAAGACTTGGGCTCCAGCGCCCTTTTTCTTGCATTAGTATCAGTTTCCATGGGGACAGATACAGACCGGAGATTTAAAATAATCGAGAATTAACAAAACGAGGGTCGCTTTGTTGTGAACAATAGCGGGGCGGGTTATAAATGTCCTAGGCCTGGTGTTTACTGCTATGTGGGGGTAAATTTACACGATAGGAGATCCATTAGTGAACAACAAAAGTTTACGAGGCTGTAGTTTGCGCTGTAAGAGGTGTGGAAAGGTGGGTTTTTCGCCGGATAGCTGGGTGATTTGATACGGGGGCTACACTGAAAACGCCCATTTCCAGGTCTCACACCTCGCTAGGATGTGGCACACACACAACACCGGGCACACAAAAGATCTCAGGAAAACCTCGAATCAAATGCAAGAAGACACGAAGCGAACGATAAAGGAATTAATGCCCTCACCCATCGTTTCCTTCCGACAGTGAACAAGTCTTCGTCAGTAAAATATTTCGACACGTTCCAAGTGGTCCCTATGCATACGAAACAAAACTTTCCTTCCACCAAGATGAACACCCTAACGTTCGCGCCTCCTAAAGTGGAGTGCTAAATGGCGACAGAGCATTCCAGTGACGAGTGTTCTAAGTGCTGTCTTCCCGTTCTTCCACCGAGGAAACAAGCGAAATTTTATACTAACGAAGCACGAGTTCAACTCGCCGGGCTCCTCTCATTGCTGGAATGCACTGTGGTGCACTTTCGTCATTTTCTTAACTGGCTACAACCCTGCGGGCATGAACATTCCGAAAAAATTCATGACTTGTTGAGATACAGAACTTTTGTTGAGCTGAATCTAAGCATCGGTGATAATTAAAGTGCAGATCTCGTCTTTCTAACACTGAAATCCAATCCAATTTTATTTAAAATTTTGGGAAGAGATGTAGTGTGAATCCATTTACAAGGAGCTCACATGTTCGTTTGTATTACTCTAGGTGTGGATAGAAATGCACCGAAGGACGCTTCTAGACAGAAGATCAGTTTTAGGTGAGTAAGTGGTCGGTGAGATTCAGGAGTGACATGAGAAGAATGAGGTACATTTTCTATAGAGGATTAAGTAGGGAGGAAGATTGAAGTTGTTGCATGGGGATCAGAGGAGTCATCGCTGATCAACTGGGTAGCATCAGTAGAGTGCTTATCTATCTATCCACCCATCCATCCATCCATCCATCCATCCATCCATCTATCCATCCATCCATCCATCCATCCATCCATCCATCCATCCATCCATCCATCCATCTATCTATCTATCTATCTATCTATCTATCTATCTATCTATCTATCTATCTATCTATCTATCTATCTATCTATCTATCCATCCATCCACCCATCCATCCATCCATCCATCCATCCATCCATCCATCCATCCATCCATCTATCTATCTATCTATCTATCTATCTATCTATCTATCTATCTATCTATCTATCTATCTATCTATCTATCTATCTATCTATCTGTCTATGCAAATATGTTTTCCTATGCCTAAAATGAACATGCTACCAAGCCTATCAAGCGCAGGAGTGAATGTTCCTCAATGCACTACCATTATTTCGCTCTTACTCTTAGGAAAGTATTAAAGGAAAAAAAAAAAAAAGAAAGAAAGAAAGACAGAAAGAAACAAAGAGACAAATTCTTGTTAAGATCTTTACTACGTATTTGGTCATCTGGCGTCCAATGTCCGCCTCATCATAGCGCTGCCCAGACTTCTAGTACACAGGAGAGAATTGTATAACTTTGTGCCCTACATTTGTGTGTATCAAGTCCTTCAGGATGTCTGGTGTGGCTGCAAAGGGGCCGTCAGTGAAATACGTACGTTCGGGGGTGGGTGGGTGGGTGGGTGGGTGGTGGGAGTGGGGGGGGGGAGGGCTGGGTTTGACTCAAGCGTATGGAGAACGTATACCCGGGGGTAAGGAGGTGAGGCAGAGCTATCATGACACACATGGGCCCAGTGAACACTAGGACACGGGTCCCAAGGGTTTCGGGGGGCCCCATGTTCTTCAAATTCACATTGGTTTTTGAAACGGTGAAGAAAGGCCTATTGCTTTGTCCAGGGGCTCGTAATGGTGCGAAGACGGCCCTGGGATGAGAATTGTGGGAAGCATACAACTAATGATACCAGTGGAGCTCTTTTCAATCTCGTTAATGAAATCAAATGTTCATGTTTATTAATTTTTTTTTTGTTCTTATCAAATAGAAAAAAAAACGATGTCGGAATTTCATCGGATCAAATGCAACCTTAAAATAGTCTAGGCAAAATACCACTAAAGGTTTTAGAATCTCAGTGCATTTTTCATGGAATTGTTCGCTGCAATTGCCGTAATCGGACAAAGGGGAAGGGGGGGGGGGCTGAAAGCAAAACTACATAAAGCGTGCGTAGGGGAGGTGGGATGGGCTTGGAAGGGGGGGGGGGCAAGGAGACGTATTTTCTGGTTGGGCCCTCCACACCCCCGCCTCCCCCAGGGCAATGTGATTACTGTTAAGATAGCAGTTTGTTGGCTCTCTTGTCTAACATAGAACCCCCGAAATCCAGGCCGAAACGCTGGCTGAGTCAGTCCAGGTCATCCCCCAGACAGACAGCTTGACCTAGACGAGGTCCAAAAACAAATGAAAAGGGGGAGACAATTGGGTTATAAAACTGTCCAGCTCCAGCCGAGTTCCCTCCTTCCCAGGCCAGAGCAATCAATGTCTGGTTATCTCTCTTGGGGGCTATTTCTTTCTTTCTTTCTCCCCATTGGACAAATAGACAGACGGACGCACAAACGAACACATAGACGCACACATGCTGACGCCAGAATTGGGTACAACCACATTTCACAGCAACCACACCAGGAAATAATCATGACGAGGCGTTGACTTGTAAACTCTTCCTCCATCTCTTCCTTCGCATTCTCATACTTTACTTTCTGTCATTCCAAAACAGGTTATTTTTTTTAATTCAATAACTGATAAAAGCGAATTAGTTTTGGGGGGGTCTTATTAGTCCATGTCACTTATGCCACACACAATTGTGGATTGGGATCTTTATTTTAGGAGATTCTTGGCATTTACCTTCACTTTTCTGGGTTTTATTTTACTTGTGAATGTTTTTGCATTTTCTGTCGTACGGATTTTTTTTTTTTGCACAGGCAGCGGTCTTGTTACACGTGCTCATCTCGACGTGCATCTCACTTTGCATGTTCTGTAGTAGGGATTAGTTTCTTTTTTTTGCGGTCAGGCAGCGTGATTTTTTTCCGTACGGCAAATTCAGGAGTGGGGCAGCAACACATCCCCAAACACAGGAAAGTTCCAACATATCCCAGGGAATTTCGGTGACGTTCAGAGTCACATCAGGCAAAGTCCAGAGATTGCAGCACCCATGGCAGTGTTCGATAGGACGAGAAATCCCTTAGCAAATGACCTGTGTTTGGGGGGGGGGGGGTGTTGCTGCCACGCTCCTGAATTTCTAAAGCTCGTACGGAAAAAAAATCACGCGCCCGCGCAACGGTCTTGTTAGGCGTGCTCATGTCGATGTCTAAACAAGAAAGTATTTTAAATTGGAATACCGGCCACCAGATGACCTGTCTGTAATAATAAGGGGTCTTATTTGGGGACCCTTTAGTCTAACTACAAAGCAAAATAGAGAAAATACCGAATTGTATTCGCTGTTCAGCTGTAGCTTACAGTGTAAAATACCACTGTCCTTTAACAATAGCCCTTTGGAGCAAGGAAGAAAGGACGCTGGAGAAACCCACCAGTGGTGCGAAAAACTTAAGTTAGAAGTAGAATGCTTGTAAATTACACGTTAATTAACTCATTCGCTACGGAAAGCCGTATATTCATCTCGAGTATATACACCGATTTTCCAACACTAATATCTGAGCCAAACTTCTCGAAATGCTGAACCCCATCCTGGTTCATTGATTTTTCTTTAATGTAATGTCTAATGCATTTTGTCTTATGTTTATACTGAGTGAAAGAAAAAAATGTCTTTGAACTACGTCTAAATTTCCAACCGGACAGTATTAAAGGTTCCCTTCACAGCCACAAAAGTTGCCGCAGGAAAGGAGTCATAGACAAACCAGAAAGACCACAATAATTATAATTTATTTGCATTCAGAAGGAGCAATGAGATAGATGGTACGATCTGTTCGCAAGTGTTTGAGAATGATTAGAAACAGAAAGCCAAGCAACCTTTATTATATTTTTAACCACTGTTTTCATCTCAAACTATTCAACTTAAGTGTGTTGTTAGGCGTACGTACGTCCCCCGCGTTGTGGTTTTATTTCGCTAGGGGTGCGTATTTTTAAGCCTTTTGTGACTCCAGAGCTAGAGAGCTCCTCCCGAAATACTCCTAACAACAGCCTTAATGAATTATTTTTTCAGATTTTCTTTTTTGTTTTCCTACCGTTTTTTTGGTTGAAAGGGTATACGGGGCAGGGTTAGGGATTCGACACGATTTAGGGTTGAGGATAAAGACGGGGTTAGGGACAGGCACGTATACGTACGCACCCCTATGGCAAAACGCTTGGGGGTGCATACGCACACGACTAGTAACAACAGCCTTTTTATCCACTGACGTCATCACAAACTGTTTTAGAGTTCCATAGAATACGCGAAAAAGGTGGGGGGGGGGGGGGGAGGGGAGGTGGTGCGGTGCTTGGACATAGTTAAAATGTGGCAAAGAGAAAAAAAAACAACAACAAAAAACGACTAACCCGCAAAGGTAACGAGTGGAGAATAAACAATCATGAAATTCCACATTGCATTTCAATTTCGGAGAATTTCTGATCGTCTTGGAATTTATTGAATCGTTTCTTAATTATTTGCCTGTAACGACACAAACAGTAGTTTTTTCACCCAAATTTGCTTCTCAAAAAACAACAACAAAACAAACATTTTAAGGCTTATATTTGGCTACAAAGTAGAGCCTGTAAAAGTGATTCCTTTTCATCCTTTAAAAAAAATAATAAAAAATTCAGTGCCCTGCGTAAAAGGTGGGGGGTAATAGAGGTTAAGATGAATGGTGTCGCGATGTGGGTTAGATGGGGAGAATTCGACTGACACTCTTTCGAGGTCCGCTCCCACAATCGACGAACACACAAAAAAATAATTGCACTCTAAAAACTAAATAAATCAATTGCTTTGATTTTTAGCAGAACTGTAGGGCAGTTTAATTACAGGAATTAATGTAACAAATATAATTATAAATATAAATATCAATTCAAAGGCAACTAATGAAACTACAGCTTTCTATAAAGACTAACTTATTCACTCTAACTACTTGCAGGTCATATGAGTTAGATGCCAAATAGAATCCGCGCACGTGGCGACGGATATAACAGTTTAAATTCTATTAATTCAATGAGACATGTTATGATATGAACATTTCCTCTAGACACGCCATGGAGAATGCTTGTACAACCATGCGTTGTCTGGCGGTAGCTCTGAAACTGTCTTCAAAAGTAAGTAGAACGGTTCACTTTCATCGTTACAAATTAGTATGAACTCTCACCATTAGGCCCTCACTGGGAGTGAGAGCGCTGGATGTAAACGCTGTGGGTTTATATCAAACCAAGTAGCTTAGGCTCTAGAGCTTTAAATCATGGCGCTCCTCACAATATGGACTGCTCAACTGCGTCTCTATGTCTCTCATCTGGCTGAGGACTATCGCCGTCCACCTCGTAAATGGATTGTCTACATGTGGCCTCTATCTAAGCTCTGCACGGGTTTAAATACTAAAGCTATGTCTCGACCTTCCGTCCAGATTCATACATTTGATTGGTGCAGCCGCTGGGAGCTCAGCCTGCAATACTAATTTATGCTTGTCATGGCCTGGCGCCAAAACCAAGGTCAATTTTACGGTCTAGACAAAATTTAAAATGCGAAACATTAACTACTAAAATCTTCAAACCCCGTGCTTTCTACTCTTATGCACGAATTTCCGAACGCCAACTAAGCGTCTAAATAAACTACCTTTACTCGCCCCTTATCTATGTTAATCAAAATCACGGGGTCGAGAACTGCTCTGTCATTCCTAGCTATACATTTATTCTGTCTCGCCCCTCCTTCTCTCCATCCATCAGAAAAAAGGTGTTTCAAAACAAACTGTTCACTAGAACAGCTCAAGGACAAATTACGCTGGTTATAATCAACAAGATCGTAAAAATTAACTCACTGACGTCGTGACCTAGCACGGTATTTATGATCCTAATGTGATCATGACACATCCCCCACCCCAGTGAAAACTTAGGGTTTGAACGACATAACTGTCTACTAACGTTGCTATGTAATATTACTTTTGAAAGGGATATATTGTAAAAAAGATATAGCGTTACTGAAAGTCAAAAAAAAAATTCTAAGAACGTGCATTATCGATGGACAATAGCATATGTATATTTATATGCGACGTTCTGTGATAATATATAATTATTGTAGCACTTAAGAATTAAAGTGATAAGCTTCTCTCACACAGACATACCGTAAAGACTGAAATATTGAGCAACTAGCTCATCGCTTCATTGAGCGTAATTAATACATTCATAGAACATGAACGAACAATAGTTAATTAAAGTAATGGTATCCTGGCAGCAGTAGGTCTGGTCGCTCGGTTTGCCATCTTCTCATCTCATTGACCCGCAGACAAAGGCGTCAAGGTTGTCTGAAACTCAGGTCATGGTCAGGATGGACGCTAGTGGAAAAAGGAATCACATGGAAATTTTGAGAAAGAATGTCCATAATTGGTAGGACAATATAATGTGAAACCACCCACGGTCTCCGAGAAAGGTGAAAAATGCTCAACCTCAATGCTTAACAGTCTCTTTATAAAATAGCAACATATTCTGGTTTATCAATTATAAATGTCGCCATAGTGAAGCTGAAATAACAAACGTCGACAAGATAATTAGCTTGACGTACTCTTTCAAAATCTGCGTAGCGCTCGTCTTGATTTAAGAATTATATAGCGCTTCTCGCATTCAACAATAATCTAAATCTCAATTAATTAACATTACACTTTAATTTATATCTAATTATATCCAATCCGGGATAGATGAGGTGCCACCAGGCGATAGCAGTTAATTTAATGCGCCGTTTCCGTACGCAAGCCATGCACACGTCAAGTGTCACAGTCATCTCGGTATATAGTCATAATCGGTTCAATTCAATATCCATATCGGGTATGTTCTTAGAGAACTCATCCACTGACCGCATGGAGAGTCACAATCATAATCGGTATTCTTACTTGTCATATCTAGCATTACGTTAGATGGTCCACGAAACGCGGAAAACCATAGACATAATCGGTTGTATAAAAAAACAACACCCTTCTCCACAACTTCTTAAAACGCGACCACGCAGTGTCCTCTGTTACCACTGCAAAAAACTCTCAAAAACGCGAACACGCAGTGTCCTCTGTTACCACTGCAAAATATCTCAAAACGCGAATACTCCCTTCCTTACATAACTAGTCGGTCTTACACTGCCCGTCGGTCTTACACTGCCTGCGGCCTTACACTGCCCAGAGGCCTTACACTGCATCTCGGCGTCTTACACTGCCTGTGGCCTTACACTGCCCTGAGGCCTTACACTGCCCTGTGGGGCTTACAAAGCCTGTAAGAAGGTTCAACAATAACACGCGAATACGCGGATACGCAGTGTACTACGTTAGCACTGCCAACATCTCTCAAATAATCGAAAAATACCAATATCATCCATCCCATGAGGCAATCTCATTATTGCTCTCCTCGGGTCGACGTCATACGCAGACGACTAAAAAAAGTATCCTCAATATATATAATTCACATAGCTCTTATATCGACATCACCTCGATACTGATACAGACTCTTCCCATGAGACAAATTCATTGCTCTTCGGGCGGCGGCACCAGCCGACAATAAAATCAATACTCACTACTCATCACTACACAAAAAAAAAATTACCTCCCTAAACAGTCTAATACTGCCCTCTCGGGAGCTCGTCAATATAAAGTCGAGATCGGTTATACATGACGCTTAATAAGCTCCATAGAACTGGCAGTGTGCTAACTGCACGGGTTCCAACAATTCGATAAAATCGTTACTCTCAATAACCAGATCAAATTACTCAATCAATGTGTCAATGTAGACACATGAGTTACTTAGGTAAAATAAGAAACAAAGGAATGTACCAACACGATAATGATAAAGGTCTAATGAAAAAAAATACTCCAAACACGACGCTAGACAAACAAGAAAAGACGAACGATAACAGACCCTACAAGTTCTGAATATAATTACAGATAGGTGAGAAGAGAACAAGAGAGACGTCTTCCCAAAGAGACGAGGAAGATGTGAACGCCACAATCTAAACAAATATACAGGTCCCTAACAAAGACTATTCTCATGAATGCGAATCCTCACTGTTTCAATCACCACTGGTTGTTGCGAGACCGCAGACGTTGTCGTCGAAATGGCAAAATCGGCGACCAAGCCACCACTTTGGCACAGAGGACACGCACACGTAAGAACCCTCGCCGACCTCCCGCAGTTCTAATAAAGAAGAAAAGTATAAAAAGCCTGTAAAACACAAGGAGGAACACTCAACTCCCCAGACGCAGACAAAATTTTAGGATGGAATCACTTAACTTTCAAGGAACTGGGTGGTAATTCCTTTAGCCCTTGCGTACACCACAGTCAGTCTTTTTTGTCTTTCACCGTTCCAAGTTCTGTTCTGTAGTCTCCCTGGCCTCGGTCATCGGGTCAATGGGAGAGCAGCGACATATGTGGAAGTAAAAATAACAAAGCAGTATACAAAACTAAATAATAAATAATTTTAAACTAGCTCAACGTGCGACACCCCGTGAGCGACGGATCATGAAAAGAACAAAAATGTAATGCAAACAAAGAGAAAAGGTGATTATAATCTAACGAATTTAAGAAATTAAGGATTAAGAAATTTGGTAAGTCCCCTCCAGTGTCGCGATGTGGGTTAGATGGGGAGAATTCGACTGACACTCTTTCGAGGTCCGCTCCCACAATCGACGAACACACAAAAAAATAATTGCACTCTAAAAACTAAATAAATCAATTGCTTTGATTTTTAGCAGAACTGTAGGGCAGTTTAATTACAGGAATTAATGTAACAAATATAATTATAAATATAAATATCAATTCAAAGGCAACTAATGAAACTACAGCTTTCTATAAAGACTAACTTATTCACTCTAACTACTTGCAGGTCATATGAGTTAGATGCCAAATAGAATCCGCGCACGTGGCGACGGATATAACAGTTTAAATTCTATTAATTCAATGAGACATGTTATGATATGGACATTTCCTCTAGACACGCCATGGAGAATGCTTGTACAACCATGCGTTGTCTGGCGGTAGCTCTGAAACTGTCTTCAAAAGTAAGTAGAACGGTTCACTTTCATCATTACAAATTAGTATGAACTCTCACCATTAGGCCCTCACTGGGAGTGAGAGCGCTGGATGTAAACGCTGTGGGTTCATATCAAACCAAGTAGCTTAGGCTCTGGAGCTTTAAATCATGGCGCTCCTCACAATATGGACTGCTCAACTGCGTCTCTATGTCTCTCATCTGGCTGAGGACTGTCGCCGTCCACCTCGTAAATGGATTGTCTACATGTGGCCTCTATCTAAGCTCTGCACGGGTTTAAATACTAAAGCTATGTCTCGACCTTCCGTCCAGATTCATACATTTGATTGGTGCAGCCGCTGGGAGCTCAGCCTGCAACACTAATTTATGCTTGTCATGGCCTGGCGCCAAAACCAAGGTCAATTTTACGGTCTAGACAAAATTTAAAATGCGAAACATTAACTACTAAAATCTTCAAACCCCGTGCTTTCTACTCTTATGCACGAATTTCCGAACGCCAACTAAGCGTCTAAATAAACTACCTTTACTCGCCCCTTATCTATGTTAATCAAAATCACGGGGTCGAGAACTGCTCTGTCATTCCTAGCTATACATTTATTCTGTCTCGCCCCTCCTTCTCTCCATCCATCAGAAAAAAAGGTGTTTCAAAACAAACTGTTCACGAGAACAGCTCAAGGACAAATTACGCTGGTTATAATCAACAAGATCGTAAAAATTAACTCACTGACGTCGTGACCTAGCACGGCATTTATGATCCTAATTTGATCATGACAAATGGCAGGCTTCATTGTGACTGACAAACAATCACTGAAGAAATATAGATTATATTATATGATTTTTTAATCTGCTTCTTTTAGAAAAGTTAATCACTTAGAATCGGAAATTAAAAACAACAACAAGAACAAAACTGGGTTCAGCTTACATGAAACTTCTGGTATTTGTGTATTGTTGCCTATCGCTCTAGATCCTCTCATCCTGCTGATGGATCACAGAAACACTGGTGGTTTTGACACATTGTGAAAATCGACACTTTTTTTTAAATTGTGTGACAAGGGTACATAAATGCAAAACCTTGAGAAATGTGACACATTAAGCATTCTAGAGATCTTTAGAATTCCAAAGTGACATGAAAATAATGGCAGGAATCATTTTCTTTAATTCTCTCCCAGCAAATTATGGCCTGGTCATTTCCTCATGTGTCAATATTCAGTCGAGACATTTGCCTCTATCGAATACAGCAAGGGTTCTCAGTTTGGGGGAAAGCCTACCCACCGGGGGTAAATTTGATAATTCTGGATTAAAATTTGTACATATCTATAAATAAAAAAAAAAGGCCGACCTTTAGAAGAAAACTTGAATTAAGCTTGTTTTGTGAAACATGTAAATCATTTAGGATTTAAACGAGCATTTTACTATCAACAGGAAGTAAATCTGACGTTTTTCGTACCGTACTTTTGAAGGTTCCTCCCACCGTTTTGGACTTAACAAACTGTATTGTATATATTTATTACTGTATTTATATATATATATATAATAAGATGAATATAATTATTCGGTAATAGCCTAGCAAACCAAATCCCATGTATTTCCGATTGTCTCTGTCTACGTGGTTACATATTATTATATAGTGGCATTTATCTACCCCTCTATTATGTTGATTTAGCAGATGAATACACGTACATACTATGAAATCCTACCCCTTTATCTTCGAGCCTTCATTAACTTTTGGTTTATTGAACAAAACAGGGTGGGGGTAAATTATTTTACTTTCTAAAAGTTACTAAGGGTAAACGGGACGCATAATGTTGAGAATCACTGAGGTACGGCTTCTGAGAGTAAATATTACTGTTTTTTCTTTATCAAGCGGTTCAGAGTCGAACGTGTGACTGGAGTCTTAGTCATCGTATGGAACTAGATATCTAAATAAAACTGCCCGTACTGTCTATTATCAGGGAGTCTGGAATGGAGGACAGATAGACAGCTCGCGAGACACACAGACAGAACAGGGAGACGCAGAGGCTGAGATATGGTTAGCCAGGGGCAAACAAGACAAGACAAACACCCAGATGAATGGTCAGCCAGACATTTTAGACAGACCCTTGGGAGGGGAAGAGAATCAAAAATCCAGAGACCGACTATTTGGACGTACGAACTGAATAACTGTTTTGTTTTGTTTTTTGTCCACCTTTGCCTTCAGATCATTCCTTTTCTGACCAAGTGGGTACATATACTGTGGCATTTTGATACTTGAAATTATAGCAAACATACAGTCCTACGTTGTTTACTATTTACATTTTCTAGAAACGAAAAGTGATGGATGTGATGGTATTTAGATCGGTAGAATTTTAAAATATGGGCCCATTTTGTACGCTCCTTACTCTATGGCACGATGTTACAGCGCTCACATAGCTATCGAAAAGTCCCTCGTTCAACGTAGTCTAGTCCATGCCGTTCTGTTCATCTCGTACTCTGTTGTCCATTCTTTATGTCTTTACCTTTGTTTCCTTCCTAGATCCTAACCTGAAGATTATTTCAGAGAATATCTCAACCACCTATAATAGATATAACTGTATTTGCAGAACTGCCATTTTGTATTGAATGATTCCCCTAGGAAACCCTTTTCACTTAATATGGGTTGTGAGATGGTGTGGGCCAAGACTGCCAAAATAGTTTTTTCTTTTTTTTTTTTGCATTTAAAATCCTTTTCTGGCAGCTTCAAAAAATGTTTGAAAATGCTCTGAGACAACACACTAAATTCTTGTTTAGAACTCCACTCTAAAGATTTTTAATTATTGTTTTGCTATTGTTATCCAGAATGTATTTCTGCTCTACTTCTTCGGTCCGAATGTCATTGCTAGCTCAGCTTAAATGCTGGTGATCTTTTTGTTTTCGGATTGATTCCTCTGACCAGGTGGCCAAAGTCCTTTTACGGTGTGATTCCTCTGACCAGGTGGTCAAGTCCATTTCCGGTGTGATTCCTCTGACCAGGTGGTCAAGTTCATTTCCGGGGTGATTCCTCTGACCAGGTGGTCAAGTCCATTTCCGGGGTGATTCCTCTGACCAGGTGGTCAAGTCCATTTCCGGGGTGATTCCTCTGATCAGGTGGCCAACGTCCTTTTACGGTGTGATTCCTCTGACCAGATGGTCAACGTCCAGTACAGGGTAATCCCTGTGACCAGGTTGTCAACGTCCATTTACGGGGCGACTCCTCTGGCCAGGTGGTCGACGTCCAGGTAAGGGGTAATTCATTTATGGGATGATTCATCTGACCAAAAAGTCCATCTGAACAAGTTTTCAAGTTTGGCCAATCGTTGCGTTTCTGGCGTAGCGGCCGGGGTGCTTCAAAGTTACGCTTAAGAATGGCGACCACCAACATAACAGGAGCTCCCAGCACTTTTCTTGGAAGGGAATTCATTTTGATTGTTGGGATGAATTTGTGCACGGGCTTGAATTATTCACTTGGTTAGAAGAAACTTTTTGGATTAGTCTAGGCACCGGGCCAGAGAAACCTCATCCTTTTGTTTTAGAACACAAACAAGAGAAGCAAATGATGACGATAATAGAAACAATTAGAATTGAAATTCTTGGAAAAGCGACACCACAGGAAATCTCTAAATGAAGAGAACTCCAGTTAGAGACGTGTTTCGACTAAAGACATCATAGTCTAACATATCTCTGATCTCGGCCCTTAACTTCCAACTACTCTCTTTCCTTCCAAGACAAAGAAAATCAGAGAATCCTTATGGCAAACTCATCTGGATAATTTCTTTGCGATTCTACTCTCTGTCCATCCCAACTGAAATGTTTTTTACCTTTCTTCTTTTTGGGGGGGGGGGGGGGGAGGGAGGAGTTATATATTGTGTGTGTTTATTTTTGTCCTGTATCTTCGATTTGTTTCGTTTCTGCTTTGTATCTCATTTTCACTTCTGCAATGTCTACTCTATTCTCTTGCTCGTGTTGTTAGTCGTGTTGATAATAATGGTTACTGTGATTGTGGTTTCGTATCGTATCAGTTCATGGCGTCCTGGAAAAGCAAACACGAAGAAGTTAAAGTAGAAATTGGAACCAGTAAAAAAGAAATGCGGACAAAAGCGTAAAAGAAATGTAATGAAGTCTTTGACAAGCACTTGATGCAATCTCGTTGAGCCAGCACTGTTTTGTTCCTCGGGCAAAATGAACTGTTTCCAGCAGCTGTTGAACTTGTATGTTTGTATTTTCGTTTTGTATTTTTAACCAAGTCTGGCCTTTTTGGGCGCAGCCGTCCCAAAGTTACACTGTAATTTGGCTTAAACCATGACGTCATTCCTGAGGAATCGATGTCCAGTGGATGTGGGTGATTACGTGTGGGGGGGGGATGGGGGTGGGCCTGTGGGAGAGAAAATGTCTTGGAAAAGCAAAACAAAATAACACTGAAAGAAAAAAAATTGCTCTCTCTTTCCTCACGTTCTTTCTTTCTCTCACTCTCATTCTCTCACTCTCTCTCTCTCTCTCTGTCTGTGTGTATGTGTGTGTGTACCCCTGTCTCTCTGTGAGTCTATTTGTCTGTCTGTCTGTCTGTCTGTCTGTCTGTCTCTATGTCTGTCTGTCTCTCTCTATGTCTGTCTGTGTGTCTCTCTCTCTATGTCTGTCTGTCTGTCTCTCTCTCTATGTCTGTCTGTCTGTCTCTCTCTCTATGTCTGTCTGTCTGTGTCTCTCTATGTCTATCTGTCTGTCTGTCTCTCTCTATGTCTTTCTGTCTCACCAACCACTTCTTTCCTGCTTTCACTGCAATAACCCCCCCGCCCCCCGTCCACCCCCACCCCCACCGCCCACCCGTGTCTGCAAAGCTGTTTTGCATCACTATTTCTATGAATGTCTGGAAGCAAGAGGCAAGAGTCCGTACGACCTGGTGGGATAAACTTTCAGCATGTCTGGTCATGCAAAGAGCGTGTGTAACCGATACACGTCTGAGTTGTCATCGACCGACTCGACTGGCTTGTTATAAAGCTCAGTTCAAGCAAAGAAATAGTGACTTTTTTCTTCTTCCTCTTCTATATTTTTCATTTTTTAAAATAAATAATTATTTTTGTCGAGTGACGCTTCGTGTGGTTTCACTGTTTTTGGACTGAGAGGAAAATAGCACAATGTGTAACAGGCGTGGATACTGTGGGATTTTCACATCACTGTTGTTCCGAATGATGGATAATATTGTGGCAGTGTAGCAGTCTTTATAGTGTGTGTATCAATGTGTTCTTTCACTGGTCGGAGTGTTTGAAAAGATCAAGAGTGTTCATTGCATTTTGCCTTCTGTTCATGAAAGTGAAGTTTGTAGAAATCTGGATACTCCAAGTCCAAGTCGGAGACGGAAGGATTACCGAATCCAGTTACCTCCAGGAAACACACCAATGCCTTTTAATGGGACGAGGGTGAGAAAAGATATTTGAAATGATTCAGCTTGAAACAAATCAAGGTGTATTTGTCATATTGTTGTATGCCACATTTTGCCGATGCTGAGGTTTGGTCATGAAAGTGGTTCTCTCAGTACTCCTGATTATTTCATTAGGTATAAGTGTTATTCAAATTGGGAAGAGTACTATAATGAGTTAGAGGACTTTAGTTAGGCAAGTATTACATGTATTTCATGTTCTGAATGTTAATCGACGAACCCCGCTTTTACTATAAAAAACCTACAAAACATTCACCCAGAAGACTAACTCCCCCGGGGGGGGGGGGGGGGGAGCCGCTCACGGACGCTCCTAAAGTCACGTCCTTATACGTCATGTAGTATCCCTATCATGTAACTCAAGTGGAACTCTTCCCTTACAATTCATTGAAAACCTTTCGAGATATGCGTTTGTTACGTAATGTTTTATGCATTTTAGCCCTTTCGCCGACCAAACTTCAATCCTCATTTTCTCGAAATGGCAAAATGCACATACAAAAAAACAACAACAATATGGCAAATTAATACCCGACGAAATTATGTTACTAACCCTAAACCCAATCCCAAACCTATTATCAAATCTGTCCCTAACCCTAAATACTAACTGTCCAGAGAGGTGTTCACACAATAGAGCTATTACAAAGGAGCGTCCGTGAGCGGAGGGGTGGAAAAGGGGGGGGGGTCCTGCCTGATCAGAAAAACAAATACTTTGCAAAGGACATTGGACATTGGTGAAAATATCCATGTTATTTAAGAGCTGACAGCAAACGGAATTTTCCGTGCTATTCAAAGAGGTCCAGCAGGCCTATCAAAATATGCTGGCACTCGCCAAGGTTTAATCTAGAATGCGTCACTCCAAGCCTCCATATATGGATGGACATGCTGCGCTCCGAAAATCCAGTCTGTACTCGCAGTTGAGTACTAGAATTGGTTTTACGTTCTACAATTTTTTAATTGTTCAGTTATTTTATTAGTTCAATTTTCTGTCTCTTACATTTTTCCTGATGAAGATCAATCGATCGATAGTTTGCTTTGTCTTCCCTTTTCCTTTGCTTTTTATTGCATCGTTTCTTTGTTATTGCTTGCTTGAGACTTTGATACATACAAGCATTTTTCTTTCTTTCGCCAAATTTTGACTTTGCTTCAAGCCTGACTGCCACCCCAGTGTTTAGGTCTTTATTTTAGGAGGTTCCCTGCCCTTAGCATTTACACCTCACTTTTTCTTGCTGTGGTAGGGATTCGTTTTTTAGAATTTTGCCCTGGCAGCGGCCTATTCGCTCTGCTCTTTTCGATTTCCAACTGCCAAGGTATCTTTAACGTGCAGCACGTGCACACGAGCCCTCCGAACTTTCCGACCTTGTCCGAGAAGACTAGGTGCTAGATCCTACCTACCATAGGATCAGAGACAGGAAAATATAAGAAAAATCCCCAAATTCCAATATGCCTGCACCGACCGAGATTTGAACCCTGTACCTTGCGAGGCGAGCCCCTTGCCTCCTGACGACCGTGCCTCCCTTACTGCGATCCCACAGATGTTCTGTGGCTTTTGTAATTATCTTCATCTAGAATTAATGTGTTCACCGTGGAAAAGAAAATACAAAATGTCAAACTTAGATTGGTTGGAGGCAGCTACCACTCGCTCCACTGGTTTTAATAGAAAAAAAAATGAAAGAGGAGAAGGAAAGACATTGAAGAATTTAATGAAGTTTGTAATTCTGATCCAGGATTCTGGAACTAAATCTTCCTGAAAGAAACCGACTATAATTTTGGTTTGCTCTACCTCCATTTTCTGAAAAACTAGAAATCCTTTAGTAGTACAAGATGATGTACCCGGCATTATCCGGGATATATCTGTGAACCCACCATTCTATCTCTCTCTGTCTCTCTCTTTGGTCTAGAAAACTTCCCATGTATTCCACAGTCTTTCTATAGATTCCATGCGCACCAGAGCACCACACACTCATTTCTGGTAGGTTATTTGTGCGCACGGAATTGAACGCATATTAAAATCGTTTCCGGTGCGACGGGCTTACTACAAGGAGCTAAAACAAAAATCACTGTATTTCACATTTTTACAACTTTTTATTTAAAAGTACCTGAAACAAACCAATCAACATAATCGGTCGGTACAAAAACTATTGGACTGGATTAGTTGACACTTAAGAAAATTAATTTGATGATTTTTGAAACTATCATTTAGGCTGTAGCATCGAGCAAAAAAAAAAGAAAGGAGGTTTGGGGGGGGGGGGGGAGGGCAAAATTGCACCACAATGAATTTGTCAGTTACTCCCGCCACTATTTTTTTTTCAATGATAAAATGTAGAAGAGGTATAAATTAACAAATGCACACTCTGACACTTGTTTAAAATGCTTTGTGGTACTTATCAAGCTGTTTCACAGTTCCGATTTATTCTAACGCTGTATCATCTTACTATAACGGAACCAGAGGGTGAACAAGTAAGCACCTAAAACTTTGTGACCAAAGAAATTTATGAAACTCTTGTGTATTACCTCAACGGTATGTTATCAAAGGTACTAGAATTGATAAGATAAGACAGCTAGTGCTGTTAGCGTGCACAGATTTTGCACCGCCACCTAGCGGCCAACGCGCAGAAGTAATGAAAAGTGGCGTATTTTACAAAGCCAAATAGGGAAAAGATTGAATTTTGTTCACTGTTCAGCTATAGGCCTTGATTGACGTCACTTATTGTGGAATTATAACGTCAATCGATGTGGGAAAACTCTGGCTATTTTTTCTTGTTTTAAGTCGCAATAACACTGTCACAATTTTGCATAATAAATTTACCATTATCTCAAGCATTCTTTACATACTATGCGCCATGGGCCCCGCCCCTAATCCGCGCGCAAACTGTGTGCACGGTTTTTTAATGGTGCGAAGAAGACAATGTCTCATCTTATCGTTTCTAGTATCTTTAATGTTGTATGGATGCATCCGTTTTGGGCAAAATTCAACCATTCATTTTATTGACTGACAGATTATTTGAGCCACAAAAGAGAGACACATTTTTATAGAGTAAAATCTTAATGCATAATGGGAAATTCGGTTCTGCGTCTCTCTTTACACATTGCAGGTCCAAAATTAACGTTATGACGTCTGGGTATTCAGCAAGGAAATGTGATGTAACAATAACGTCATTTGGAGTTCCATTTGAGTTACAAGATAGGGATACTACAAGGACACGACTTCATGAGCGCCCGTGAGCTGTGGGTCGCGGGGGGGGGGGGCAGCGCCCCACTGACAAATTAGTCCTCTAGATGGATGTTTTTATTGTAAATGCAGGGCTCGATGATTAACACCCAGAACTTGAAGTGCCCGACTGAAGTTCTGTAACTGATATCGTACTCCTTCCATTAGTCTTTGCATCGAATCTAAATGCTGTTACCACAGTGACCTAGATCTAGATACGCGACTGCGCTTGGTACAAAGAATTGGCAAATTTACCTTGCTTGGGTACGGTCGGCTGGTAAGATTAAAGCCGCACACATTTAATGTCGAATTTCTAAGTTGTGCAAAAAGTGGAGTTGGAACGAACAAGAGTTAAGGTCGGGAAAGGCCTACCGGTACCGGAGTAAAAAAAAAAAAAAATAAACAATTTGTGATACAAACCAGATCCTTGTTGAACTGTCAGCTGAAGATTTTTTAAATGCCTCATAATTGTCTCATGTAGGACGTTTATAGTCGTCTGTACTGTACTCAACCCGAAAGCTTTATAAACACAGTCAGGAAAGGTTTTCCTTTTTTTTTTTGGAACTGATACGGGTACTAGGCATGGGCACTCTCTGTTTTGAATTGTATTTAGGTAACTGAATGGGATTCCCTGCGTTGCCCGGGACGAACCTGCTTCAATTCTGCATCCCTCTCTGTCTGTCAGTCAGTCTGTCTGGCTGTCTCGCTCTGTCTCGTCTGTCTGTCTGTATGTCTCTCTGTCTGTCTGTTTGTCTGAGTGTGTGTGTGCTTCTCTCTCTCTCTCTGTCTTTCTCTCTCCCCTCTTTCTATCTCTTGTCTCTCTCTCTCTCTCTCTCTCTGTTTTGTCTCTCTCTCTTTTCTCTCTCTCTCTTCTCCCTCTTTCTCTTGTCTCTCTCTCTTTTCTCGCTTTTTCTCCTCAAACAGTCTCTCCATGCAATTCAGTGTGCTAACCTCGCTTTTTCCTCTGAAGAAAACGTGCCCCGAGTTGAAATGCTCTTGAAAAGCAGTCAAATCACAGCCATGAACACCAAAAGATGTCACCAAGCGAAGAAGAAACGAAGCCAAAAAATAAATTGTTTTGAAAAATAGACGCCCCATACAAATATCAATACCATTATGATCTGAGCATCAATTGTAACTTGCATCAAAAAAGCTTTTGAAGCTTATAAGTTTTTGAGGATTATACAATAACTGGGCGAGTAGCATCCGCGAGTCCTGAAATAAGTTTTTATTCAACGCAAAAAACATTACAGTTATTATCATTTTATCATTAATTACTATTATATCGGTAAGTGGTGCTTTTTTTTCTTTTTTTGATCACATCCTGTCATGCATGTAAGCTCCGAGAAATGCATATCGGCAATACTAAAAATTACGAAACTTTGTGTCCTGACATATTACGTGGACAGATTGATTTTGGATAAAACTCATGCCTTAAAAATGTGTTAATGATTTCTTTGAGCCGCAAAAAAAAAAAAAAAAAGACGGATTTTCTTCCCGCTTAATCGGGAAGTACGATCTTGTCATTCGATTCGCCTCCTTTTACACACTGTTGGTCGAAAATCACTGTTATCCTATCTATGCATTCTACAAGGGATTGTGATATAACAAGAAGATCTATTAGTCTTTGCATCCATTCCAATAGCCGTTATTGGTGTGACCTAGATCTAGACAAAACTCTTGAGCTTGGTACAGAGAACTTGCAACTCGCATCTTGCTAGGGCCGGCTAGGTTCAACAATAAAAGTAGAAAGCTGGGTTTTCGTGTGTACGGAAAGGGAGTCGTCAACGGAAACATAAAAAATCCTTCAAATAGTGGAATAGAAGGAATGTTTTCATGTGTACGGGAACGAAATCGGAGACGGAAATGAAACAGAAAGAATGTTTTTGCACATTGTATGGAGACGCCTTTTGTGTACACTCCTTCTCTTCACTATGTATTTGATTGATTTTTGTCATTTCTATTTCCTTACAAATAAAAAATGATCTTAGCACGACCAACTTACAGGTGACTATTTTCGAAGAGGGTGATGTGGTTTTTGGGAAGGGGGGGGGGGCGGCGTGGATGGTGATGAAGCAGCTTTTCATAGAGGTTCTGCTGTCTCCTGTCTTTGTGAACCGGTGTAGGTTCCAAGCCTAGAGCTCTTGACGTTGAAATATTTCTTGTGCGTTTTCCTTGTGCCGCGTGTCTGTCTGTTGGACATTTACGGTTTTATTTCTGGGTTCATTTACCTGTTCCTCATCATCATTTAATCATCCTTCAGTCTAAATTGTTATCTAATCACATTAGGCGCCCTCCTCCCCTCCCAGCCCCGTCCCTGAGTCTCCCTGTTTACAGTTGCGTAATCATTTCACTCAAAATTATTGAATAATAATCATATATTATGCGTTCATCCTTGCTGATCGTTTGCTATCTCCCCTATCCTTACCATGCTCTCTCTCTGAACTCTCTCTCTGAGCTCTCTCTCTGAACTCTCTCTCTGAACTCTCTCTCTGAACTCTCTCTCTCTGAACTCTCTCTCTCTGAACTCTCTCTCTGAACTCTCTCTCTGAACTCTCTCTCTGAACTCTCTCTCTGAACTCTCGCTCTGAACTCTCTCTCGTTCTCCGTGTGTCTCTGTCTCCCCCTCTCTCTCCCTTTCTACTTTTCCTTTTGTCTTTCACTGTGTATATCTCTCTCTGTCTGTCTCTGTCTCTCTTTCCCTCTCTCTCTTTCCTGCTTTCTTAACACGAACGTATCATAAAGGGAGGCTGCACTTGTATCAGGTGAGTTGAAATATTGACAGAATAATTCATTTCTACTTTGTGCAGACAGTTTATTACGAAGGTGCGAAATGGTTTATGTTGATCATTTTAACAGCGAAAAAGGTTTTATAGCTAGCTGGCCAAATCAAGTCTTGTCAGTTTCCTCGTGGTATTACGACTTCAGTTCTTGTTTGTTTTATCTCCTTTTTCTGAAAAGACTGGAGATCTTTTAGTATGTAGAAGATGTATTACAAATACACACACTGACACCTGTTTAAATGCGTCATGGCACTTATCAAGCCGTTTCACAGTTCTGATTTACTCGTATTCTAACTCCTTATCATAATGCTAAAGCTGCAAACGTTTATCCTTGAATTTCTCAGTTGTGCAAAAAAGTGGAGTTGGAACAAAAACGAACCAAGGTCCTGATTTAGATTAATAATGGTCTGAGGGCATTCCTAATGGATTTTCTAGCAACCGAAATCAGCCAGGTTGTTTAACTTTCGAACATTCAAATGCATTATCACTATCTTCATCAATCTTCTTTCCTTTTTTCTTCTTTTATCGTCTTGTGTATACTATTCTTCCTTTCCCAACATCTTCAACTGGATTTATTATTCCTCTTTTTATTTTTATCGTTGCGTACATTCATCTGTTTTTTTTTAAAAATCATCATTCACTTGAAAGTGTGTGCATAATTTGACTTTTATCAACCAGCTAACCAACGTCCAGACTGTCTTGTATCAATGGCACTGACTGAGCCTAAACAGACGCACCATAGTCCCCACTCAGCGCGCCAACAGCCAAATCCAATCCGTTTGTTTCTTTTCCTGGGGCAAAATCATATTTCATTATCTGATTACCCCCCCCCCCTCCCTTCTCCACACACACAAGCACACACACATACACCATTCCCAGAGACGGTTCCGGAAAGTTCGATCCCTGCCCTATCTCTTGCGTGAACATCATCAACAGGAAATAATATCTTCAGGGCCCAGTTGTCCCAGTGCAGTCCCTCGTCAGCGGTTCTCCGGTTTTTGCGTCCAGATAAGATGATTATCAGTGGTTGGTTTAGAGCAGCGGCGTTTCTGCAGAAAATACACAATGGGTCACTGCGCGACCTTACTTCTTGTTTGTTCTAACTCCGTTTTCTGAACATCTGGAGATCTTATAGCATGTAGAAGAGCTTTACAAATATGCACTTTGACACTTGTTTAAAATTCATTGTGGCACTTATCAAACAGTTTCAAAGTTCTGATTTATCCTAACATCGTTATAACAATACTAAAGCCGCAAACGCTTAACATTGAATTTCTCAATTGTGCAAAACGTGGAGTTGGAACAAACAAAAACTAAGGTAGCGGCTGCTCAACGATAGTGGCGTACGTCAGACCTTTGCCAAAAGACAACTGACGGTTCATTGCACATTCCTGAGCAAAAGGGCTATCAGATAATATTATAGAAAAAGAAATGCGGCCAAAGGAAATTGTAATACTCCAATACTCCAATGAAATCACCTTGGCATAAGCCACCAAGTGACAGGAAAAGAAACAGTATTTTCTTAATATCCCAAAAGTGTCAAACATCACTTATGCCATTAGAATAGAGGAGTGATGAGTGTCTTTGTTGGGCACTGATATTGAGTCCCGGTCCAAATATCTGACACCCAACTACTACATGTCGTTATCGTAATATCAGCTCAGATATGCAGTTCAAGCTCGTTAATCCTTTAATTAATCAAATAAGTATGGCACTGCGTGACAATTGTAACCGTACATCGCTTACAGCTGATGCATTAAAAATTTATTTGTTATCACTATCCCAGGCTGGCTTCTCTGACTTTGACAGAAAACGCTCCAACCGCGCCCAGCCGTTGTACAATGTTTGCAGTATCTGAGATACGCCCCCGATTTAGTAGTAATGATGGTCTGAGAACATTCCCGACGGATTTCTTAGCATGCGAAATCAGCTAGGTCCTTTAACTTTCGAACATTCAAATACACTATCACTAGCTTTATGAACCTTCTTTTCTCTTTTTTCTCTCTTTCATCGTCTCTGTGAATATTTTTTCTTTCCAACCATCTTGAACTGAATTTTTTTTTTTTTTTTTGTCGTTGTGTACATTCAGCTATTTTTAAAAACTTTGTTGTTAAATTTCATCCCTGTCATCATTTTCGTCAACTTCCTCTTATTCTCTTCGATCTCTCCACTTTATTGTTTTCTTCGCAACCCCCCCCCCCCCCCCACCCTCACCAATATGACTGCACCTCTTTCTCTTTCCATATTCGTCCACTCCTCATCTTTCCGGCCAAACACTCATAAACACAGATCCTACATTAATACAGTGTAAATCATACAGCCCTTGTATGAACCCCATGTAAAAGTAACGCTGAACCTATATTAACACAGCGTAAATAACACAGGCCTTGCATTAAGACCGTATAAATAGCACAGAACGTACATTAACACCCATACAATCATCACCCATCCCGTCCAATACACCCAGAATTCACAGAATCATTATTACAGTGCAATGAGTGTATAGAAGCGAAGATTAGAGCAGGGGATAGTCTGGCGCATTAGTTATCGCTGTGTGATAAAGGACCCCGGCAGATCACAGACAGCCGATATTGATTTTATTTCCATAAATTTCCAGCGAAGCAGTCTAACAGGACACTGACCTTTGTGCCACTACTGCGTACTGCAAGATCACATTCGATAACTTTGCCTTGTTACTTTTAAAGACATAATTATTATTAAAACGGAATATATTACTATTTTGGTCACCAAGGCGAGCGTTTTCTTTTTTTAAATGTTTTTCAAAGATTGTTATTTGCATGATTCTTCTGTGTATTTGGATTTGAAGGTCAGGCGTACGAAAACCTTGAACTTAAAAATGAACTCGTTTTCTCAGATCTTTAACTATTTGTATGCCATGAACTTTTCCACCTTCGGGAAGAAAATAGTAGCGGCGATGAATGAAAACTTAACTACAGCAACATTTCTTATAGAAGTCGATTTTTCTTTATTCCCGAAACAAAAATTTAATAACCTAGCATACTTGTGCGCCGATACATCGGTGATTGGCAAAAAAACATGACCAGCGGAAGAACCGATATATCGATGACTGACACACAAAGAGTTAAAATGGTCGGCTTGCTCCATTAAAATTTACTGTTATGGCATGTTTGGGTGAAACAAATTATGAAAAAGTCTTTCAGGACAAAACAAAAAACTTGGTTATCACAGTCGCATATGTTCTAAACGACGAACAAGAACAGTTCTGCTTCAAGTTCTGGAACTAATGTTTTGTATTTTCCTTGACCACGACTGTTCGTCTCATCTACACGATTCATAATTGCACTGGGTTAGTTGCCCACTGAGACATATCTGTCTTGTGTCGGTTTTGACCTAGACCAGAGAGTATACATATATTGAGAGGTTTTACTATTGGTCGATTTGCACTGCGAGACACGGGAGGCCCCGCGAGACCACTGTTAGCATGGAGCGGAAAGTAGGTCGTGGCCTTAAACAATACCAGTTTGTGCTTTTCCACGGGTCGTAAGAGCTTACGGCTCTAAATGGTTTCAATCAGCCCAAAAATATGAACAAACCACAGTAAACAGCTATGCACACTATCTTTTGGTGAAGACGGTCTCTTTCAATTCTTGTTTACCGCAGCGACCTAGTTTTGCGATTTGACGGAAGTGAGATCTCTGTATAAATACATGTACATACTCTCTGCCTAGACTGACACTTCTTTTGAGTCAACCAGCTCGCAGAGACTTTTTCCGGTCTCACATGTACGCGAGGTGTCGTTTAACACACAACCTACAATACTGAGATAAAAATAGATTTGACTCTGAGTGTCTTGAGCCTTAGGTCACGAACATCTCGCTCTCTTTGCTGTACGGTCAGTCCAGCTGGTGACCACATTGACAGGTATCTGAATACCCTGGCTCTTCAGTGTTCACTTTATCCCCATGTCCCTTCTGATCCCCAGCCCCCCACTGTTAAATCTATTCTATTCTTCCCACAACTATAGTAATGAACACTCTATCTTACAGGCTCCATTATTTTTTCACCCCTTCACTTATTTCGACTTCGTCAAAAGATAATATGTTTGCTGAAGTCTAGGAGATTTCGCCGGCCGCCGTAGAATCCCCTTAGAATCTTGGGGAATAAAAGAAAATGGGGACGATGAAAAGAGGAATCGGCGGCGATGTTTGCCCAATGATGACTGGTAAGTGGAATCGATAATGATAACAAGTATCATAAACCCGAAGTCTCCGTCGCTGTCCGCCCGCTGTCCGGCTCTCAGCGCATAGTTAACATTTTGTTGTTTGTACGGTGAGCCATGAAAGGCGAGCGATGCCCGCGAAAGATGAGTCCACACATTCGATATTAACGTCCTGATTTTGTGTCACTCTTGGCTAGGACAATTTCAGCCATTCGGGATCCCGGACAGCACTGTAAACCTCCCTCCACTGGTATCATTAGTTTTGTGGACACGGCCCAGATTTATAGACGGCTGCGGCCAGATCTGTTATCATTTCTCTCATTTTCTGGTTTGCTACTCAGTGAGCGTTCAAACTCCAAAGATGATTAAGGATTTGATACGTTCAAGTATTCAATTTCATTGGGTTAGTAGAACTCATTTGTTCTCATAAAATATTACTGTTGTATGACATTCTGTCATTCGGATGTTATTTCTGCAAGGAATTAAAATTTTTTGTAGGTGAGTATCCCGGCCGGATCTGTGTCTTTTCTCAACTGGTCACTGGTGACTAATTCTAGTGAGTAAACTTTTTTCAGAACTTTCGAAAAGTAGTAGTTCTTTACACAAAGCTACGTGTTTGCGTCTATAAGTAACAGTTACATAACACAGAGAGCCCCAGAAGGTCTAGCACTCCTGTGTGACTGTGGAATCAAGGGTGATAATTTCGTTTTGTTACTTACATTTATTTTGGTATACACCTTTGAATAAGGGCGACAACTCGGCATTTACAGCTGCCACAATGTGTTTAAGTGAAATAACTTTAAGTGCAACTGTCATTGAGGATTCCTGTGCTATCAGGAAAGTTAATGTTTGTAACTGCTGCTCATGAAACAGCTGAGAGAGGCGATGATTTTTAGATTAATCAGTTGCAAACTCACGCCGAGATCGAAGACAGTCACAAAACCCAGAAACATGCAGTTTTCACGTATCTTCATTTCAACAATTAAAAAAAAAAAATATTGTACTCAAATGCTTGTGTAAAGAAATGTATATCCATCTTAAAGGACAGTCACCATTTCCAGTTTTCATCAAATTTCTAGATAATGGAGGAGGAACAGAATAATATACATCAAAGCAAACAGAGAAAGATGCAAAAGATCATTTTTGCCCTCGTCAGTTCCCCCGAGCAGGGCATTGGCGCTAGATGCATGGCATATTTTTTTTACTAAGATTCCATGCCATCTTACTTCACGTAATAAGTCTGTTACTGAGGTATAACATGTTTATTAACCCTTTCACTGCCGGGTGATATCATACATGGATATGCAGCAGGAGAAAATAATGGTTTTCAGGTCAGGTAATTGTAGTTATTTTTCAATACTAACTTTCTAGAACTAGCGATGTTTTTTTAGTTAATAGGATCCCCTCTGTATGGTTATAACAGTGGCGAGTCTGATAAGCGAGAATTTCTCGCGCATGGCGGTCAAGAGGTTAACCCGTTAGATGTGTGTACTATTTACCCTTACACCTCTGTGACAGTGGAGGTCCCTCATGGGACAATAATGTGGTTCATTTTTTAAAAGTCTTATCTTATTATTCGTATTACGCTCAGCGATGACAAAGTTCAGAGGTGAGCCCTCCCTTTTCCATGCTGCATTTCAAAATTGAACATTCCCATCTTTCCCTGTATGTGTTTTATGACAAACGTTACTTCTACCGGTGTCATCTTTCGGTACTTTGGTTACATTTTCCGGTGCAGCATTCAATTTTCAGGGCACATAAAATAATAAGAATCAAGGTGAGGAGAAAAGCCTCCAACAGTGTTACTTAAGGTGGGGCACCGACAGGTCTCGTCGCTGGGGTGTGGAAATATTTTGGTGGAGCTGCGGACCTCAGAATTTGGCGTAGGGATTTTTCATAGAAATTTTAATTTCACAGTGTATTAATTTTAACCTAGCGGTATAGATAGACTGTTGTTTGTGTCACGAGTGGAGTGATGGTATGATTTATGTATGGTTATGAATAATAATAGGTATTGATGCATGTATTTTGATGAATATGTATTAATGTGTACTTAAATTTCTGCAGAGTGTGTGTGCCAGCCTGTAGAGGAGACAAGCAGCCAGAGCTCCGGCATACGTCAAGTTAAATAAGACGCTGATTGAAAGTTAAGTGAAACTGAAATTTTGTACCCTGGATTGAGGGCTGTCTGTTCTTCTGTCTTTTTCCCTGTTTTTGCTGTTTTTGTTGTCGTTATAGGTTATACGGGCGGTGGCGCGGGTTTGCTGTGGTGAGCGTAGTTTGTCCTCTTCGGGAGGTGGGCTAAATTTGGAACTTCGTTCATCACAGCGAACAGTTCTGTAGGGACCTGTATTTTTGTTTAGATTGTAGCGTCGATATCTTCTCTGTTCCGCAGGAAGACGTATTCTCTTGTCCCTCTTCCTACCTATCTATAGATACGTTCTTTTTTTTCAGACTCTGTTCTTGTTCGTACCTTGTTGTGTAATCGGCGTAGTAGGTTGCATTTTTTTTTTCCATTATAGTTTTTTTTTGTAGAAGCTTTGTCCTAGTCTGGTTCGTTGTCCTTGACGTACTTGTGGTGTTTTACCTTGTGGGAGAAAGATCCCCGTTATAAATTCATGTCATACAGGAGGTGGTCTTAGGGTTTATCCGGGGTTTGTTGGGGACGAACCGGTCTCGGTTTTACGAGATACAGGATCTACCGTTGTGGGAGTACATAGAGACTGCATTCGGGATTCACAGCTTACAGGTGAGACTGTCCCGTGCATCCAATTTTCGGGGGCCATTGAGAAATTGCCCATGGCAAGAATAATGATAGATACACCTTTCCTTAGCGGGGAAGTCGAAGCAGTCGTTGGTTGTTTTCCAGGCGCCCAGCTCATCATTGGGAATGTATCACGGGTGGTTTCCCCTTCCGATGAGAACGTGCAAGCATGGTCGCAATCAAAAGGTATTGACTTTTGCGCCGCGGTCGAAACACGTCGACGGGTAGCGGATAAAGATAAGATTAGACCTTTGGCGACGCCAGCGGTCAACCTAGATATCACGCCAGAGCGCTTGGCGAGATTACAAAGGGAGGACCCATCATTAAACCCATGTTTTGGGGAAGCGCGAACCGAGAAAACGAGGAGATATAAGAACGGGTCGTCCTCCTTTATTGTTCAGGCGGGCATTCTGTTCCGTATGTACGTCACAGTGGCTTCCGTCCAAAAGCAGGTCGTCGTGCCACGGTCGTTAATTGCTACAGTATTGCGTCTGGCCCATGATGTGCCATTAGCGGGTCATATGGGAAGTGCTAGAACCAAGGAGAGAGTTCTGAAATATTTTTATTGGCCATCGATACATAGAGATGTACGGCTGTATTGTAAGACGTGCAGTGCGTGCCAAAAGACGACGCATAAGGGTCGTACACCCCAGGCCCCTCTTCAAAAGATCCCCACGGTTTCGGAACCGTTTAAAAAGGTTTCGATAGACCTTGTTGATTTAAGAGAAAGACTATCTTCGGCGCGCACTATAGCAGAAGAAGCTTCTGGTATCGCTTCGAAAAGAGCAAAAGACTATAAAGATAGAGGTTCCAAACTGAGAATTTTTAAGCCAGGAGACAAGGTTCTGTTGTTGTTACCTACGGACCATAATAAGTTATTGATGACATGGAAAGGCCCTTATGTTATTGAGCGAGTTGTTTCAAAGGTAGATTACGCTATCCACATTGATGGAGCGAGTAAGGTTTTCCATGTTAATATGCTACAGAGATTTTATGAGAGACCAGAGTATCTGTGTTCTCATACTGATGTTGAAGGACATACCTAATGTCGTGTCATTCTTTGACGATATAGCATGCCATACGTCGACATGGTCTGATCATATTCAGACACTAACAGTAATTTTTCAACGATTACGCCAGTTTGGGCTAACTGCTAAACCCGCAAAGATGGATTTGGCATGTCCAGAGGTAATATTCTTAGGACATATTGTAGGTAGAGGTGTTCAGAGACCTGAAGTAACAAAAATTGACAAGTTGGTAGGGTTGCAAATCCCTAAAACAAAGAAACAAGTCAGAAGCTTAGTGGGAATTTTAAATTATTACAGAAAGTTCATTCCAAATTTTTCCTCCTTGTCATCTTCTCTTACTGACCTTACTAAGAAGGGACAACCCGATAAGGTCCAGTGGACGTCTGAATGTCAGACAGCATTTGATAATTTGGTGACAGCATTATCATCGTCACCCATTCTGATATTACCCGATTTTCGATCTAATTTTATCCTCAGAACGGATGCGTCGGACTCTGGTGTCGGCGCTTGTCTTCTACAGGAGAAGAACGAATGTCTCCATCCTGTATGTTATGTCAGTAGGAAGTTATTGCAGAGAGAAAGAAAGTATTCTGTGATAGAGCGTGAGTGTCTTGCCATTGTCTGGTCCGTCCAGAAACTAGGACGTTATCTCATGGGACGAGAATTTTGTATCCAGACAGACCACAAGCCACTGACATTTTTGTCGAAGAATCGTTCGTCCAGCCCACGCTTGTCTAGATGGGCATTGGCTTTGCAGCCGTATACCTTCGTTATTCAACCAATTCCAGGAACCAGCAATCATATCGCCGACTACCTTAGTCGAGCCTAGGGCAAGATTTCAGGAGCTTATACATCGGAGGACAGGAACATTGACAGGATCTGTGTGAATGAGTCGACTTTAAAATATTGACATTATAAATATGATATGAAGAATGGTTGATAGGGTGAATGGTTTTTGATTCTGTATTAAGTATTGTGATTAGTTAGCTATTCATGATGTGACACATATATGCATATTGCAGGCCATATTGATCCCCATATTTTCCCCTGATTCCGGTATTTTATATACTAGGGGAACTGCTAGGTCAGTTTTTTTAGTGTAGGTATTGCTCACGCTCACTCGTTGACAGTCATCGTGATGCGATTTGAAATTAATTGCATTAATTTTTTTGGGGTGGGGGATGATGTCACGAGTGGAGTGAGTGCAATTAAGGGGATTGCTACAGATCGGGTGTAGAGTAAGAAGGGCTCACAGTAGACAGCAAGTTAAGCGTGCTGTTGTGAGTAGGGGGGGGGGGGGTCTGAATGAGGCGAAAGCGCTGTATAACTATCACTGCAAGTTAGAAGGTCCGACGGAGCGGACCTATGAATAAGAGCCCATCGGGCGGACATAAAGGGAGCAGTCGAGAAGACTAGTGGAAGAGTCTTTCCAGTAATGACTGGTATGTAGAACGTTGATTGATTATTATGATTGATGTATTATATTATATTCGTCTATTACCATGATGTGAATAAGTACATGTGAGGAATGTGGAAGTCCTTGATATTGGATATAGCAATGTGCGCCACGAGCGATAGATGAAAGTGAGTCATGGATTTGTAGCGCGAGTGAGTAGTGTGTACTCCGATGGAGGTGTGTTACCGTAAGATGTGTGGTGAGTGAAAGGTGAACTAGTGTGTGTACGCTTCATGGATTGTAAGGAGAGGTGGAGTGAATAGAAATGGTAGGGTATTATACCAATGTAATGTTATTCTTGTAGGTGTCGAGGACGGGCCGCAGAGCCACCTCGATGAGCACAGGGGATAGGCCAGCATAGGGCCGGAGGCCGCACATAGGCCAGAAGTGAGGCTGTCAGTGCAGGACAGTAGAGGCACATAAAGTCGTGGCAGCCGGGCCACGGACAGGGACGTAGATATGAGAGTGAATGAGATACTATATTATTGCCATGATGATGGGCAAGTGAACTGATAAGTTGTATGGCAATAGGAAGGTGATGTTGAGAGACTGCGGTGCCAGTGAATCATTAATGTACTATTAAGACCCTGAGGGGAGAGGCTGAGGCCGAAGTGCCTTTAGGAGTGACTACCGGATTGTGGATCCGAGGGAGAGTGTGTGTGAGAATAAGGCCGTTGTACGGCAGTTCATTTCAATAATATAATGTATGTAATTGCGCTATTATATGTATAATTATGTTTAATAAATGTGTGAGTCTGATGGGTTGTTTTGTTAAGTGTTAAACTTGTTTGTTCGTGATTGTCGTCCTGTCATAAACTATTACATCTCCCAGTCTGGGATTTGTGACAGTTTGTTTATGGTTGAAACCAGAACTTCTTTTGAATGAATACATACTGAATTATGTAAATAGGTTAAACATCTTTTAGCATTATTGTTATTGTACATAATACTGTATAATTAAAAAACTATTTTTTTTATTGAAGTGAGGCTTGGGACCAAAGAGGTTGAGAACCACTGGCCTAGAGTTTAGTATGCCTGGGCGTAATCTGTGTTTTTCTGATTGTAGCATAAACTGTACCTGGTGAACAAATCAATGAGATGTCCATTTGCCACTCTTTCAGGCTGTTCATGTTTGCCTAGTGGTTATCACTGTCAGCTCTATGGTCTGGACAGATCTTGCATTGAGGAATAACTTTATATCCAATGAACATTTCAGCTACGTACACTTACAAATAATTTAATGTTCATTGACTCTGCTGGTGTTCTCTGTTCAATGTCGGAGACAGTCACACAGTGGGCGTCTTGCGCGATCTATGAATTAAAGGGAGAGAATGGACTAACGATGTGGCAGAGCTTTTGACAAGACTTGTCTTTCCTTGAGTACAGAAGGCGGAAAGTGGAAACGCCAGAACAAGATTCCAGTTGTGTTATCACACGCAAATGAACGTGGCACTCAGTGTTTATCATATACTGAAGTATTATAATCATGCTTTCCAATTACATGTATACTATGATTGTGCAATTTCTTTCAAAATCTTCATGAGTGCAAGGCCCATCCGATACGTACTAGAAAGTGATTAATTGATTTATTCAGCATCAAGTATCCTGCTTCAAGTTCAGATGTGCTAATGGACTGTTAATGAACAATAGTTATTATGATCAAGTTTCTGGCTACTGGACGTTGATTCTGAGGTTCTGAAGAGATGGAAGTTTCCAACGGCTGCTTGTTCAGGTACGTTTGTAAAGATAATTCTATGTTTTTGGTTTCTGGGGTATAAATCTCTGTCTGCGGTGGAATTATACCTCTTTCTTCCTGTTCTTCCTTTGTTCATTTTCTAGTGTTTTCTTTTCTAGCTTTCCGTTGCTGTTCCGGTTCTCCCCTTCTTTCCTCTCAGAGCCCTCAAAAGGGCCATTGTTGCCCAAGTAAGGATGAAAGAACAAAACACCCACCCTACAGACCTTCTTACCTATCACAACTCAATAGTGAAACTCCCTGACTTTCCCGTTAACTGGCTCGTTGGCGCCAGCCTACGAATGCCCTTTTAAGTTATACAACAACAGCCCTGTTCAGGTCTACAGCAACGGTATTTTTGGGTTCTACAGCAACGGTCCTTTTAAGTTCTACAACAACAGCCTTTTTCAGGTCTACAGCAACGGTGCATTTTAGTTCTACTAGAATGGTCCTTTTCAGGTCAACTATGAACGGTCCTTTATAGTCCTACATTAACTCCCTTTTCAGGTCTACAACACCGGCCCTTGTTAGCTCTACAAAATTGGCCCTTTTCAACTCTACAACAACAGCCCTTTTCAAATCTACAGCAACGATCCTTCTTAAGTCTCAAACAGCAGCTCTTTGATATATACAGCGACGGCCCTTTTTAGGGCTGCAGCATCTTCTTCAAAGTTCTGTTAGTTTTATGCCTCATCATTTCATTGTTTGAATAATTATATGCGGCGCGTGTCGTGTTATCGCCCTTCTGCACTTAACCGAATTACGAAATGCCGTACGTCTGCTGTTCAAGGAAAAACAAATCAAGCTTTCGGTCAAAGGATCTCCATCAGCAGGAAAATATAACCGTTAAAAAAAAAATGAAGTCTGTGTTCGGAGAATCCAAGTCTGGAACTAGCAGATAATAAGGCAGTATCGGCATTTGTGAAATTTTATGATTTCTTTATTTGTTTAATTTCCTTTTTCAAGCTGTTACATTTTCTTTTTTTCCCCGATGAAAGTCCTTTGACAGAAAGCTTGATTTGTCTAAACTTTACCTTTGCGTTTTATTCTCTCCTTTCCGTATCAATTCTTATGCGAGGCTTTGCCACATAGAATTTTTTGTTTAAAAAAAAAAAATTATTATTATTTTATCCTCTGTGACAGTTCTAAAACTACTTATACTCAAAATGGAGGTAAAGCATTGCATGCAACCTACATCTCAGCTTTAATCACGTAAATGAAATATGTCAATTGAATTAGCCAATTTTGAGATTACCTTTTTCAAATTCAGGGTATACATTAGCACGTATGTATATATTATGCCACACGTATCCTTTTCCAATGTCCGGACACTTAAAGTACTGACCAAAGGCACAGCTAAACATTTGCTGTCAGACTTTGCCATATTTTTGTTTCAAGCAGTGCTAAACCGCCATGCGGCAGATGGTCGGTTCCCTGTGTTCGCCGTGACTCATTAATTTATACTCTGATTTTGGAACGTGTTATCGTATTTCTCCTGGCTAACCCGTGGGTGGACCGTGGTAGCGGGGGGGGGGGTGGGGGTGGTGGGGGAGGTCAGGGAGACCCAGGCCTTTAGCTCGAGGAGGGCATCAGTCGAATGTGGTCGGCCAACTAGTTGAATGATGACGTCATGACAATTAGTGGCACCGTAGGTTTGTTCATTAGTTGCTTGTAAGGCCAAGCGTATGAAAAATGTACGTGGAGGTTGGTTTTGGGGAGGGGGGTGGGGGTTGTCAAGAATCGGCAATATCGCGAGTATGGACTTCATGCCCGACCCAATTATGCAACGCTCCGCCACCATTTTGAGTAAAAGTAATTTAGTTACCCCCCACCCCTCCCCCCCGGACAGAATCTACATAATATGGTTTAGATATGTTGCTAGTGATGAGCTTGAGAGAAAAAATATAATGGTCTCATTCGTCAAAGTGCACATCTCTTGTAATATACTGTTGTTGTTTTTGTGTCTTTGGGACGGGTCGGGTATGTGGTTATTATGCGGCCCTGCCATGTCTGGATCTCCTATGAATTGTAATTTTTAAAAAAATTGCGTTTGCATTTAAAAAATCGTAATTTTCGTTGTATGAACGAATCAAATCCCTCTCGCCATTTACTGTCGTTTTCCTATTAAAGTCGGTCACATTTTATTTTGGTATTTGTTTTTGTATTTTTTATACTAGTTTAATCCCATTTGGGAATTTTGCCTTTCTGTCACTGTACCCAGTCACAACTGGAGCAGGCATGTCGTCGCCACAGTGCAGCGTCAGTCGGCGGTTTTTTTTTTGGGGGTGGGGGTGGGGAGGGATGAATTTTATTTGATTTTGCCCGGGCAGCGGCCTACTGTAAAGGCCCGGTCAGACACAAAGTCAGCTTCTGCCATTATATCTTGGGTATACATTTTGCTGGCAGCATCTAACTGTGTTTGACCGGGTTTAGTATGATACCTCCCTTATGCGGGTTCATAATACTTGTTGCATGGAAAGACGCAATCTGATACCCTGTGCTGCTGACGCCATGGTGAAGTATCACCAGTGTAGTTGTCCCTCACTAGCGTGTCCTTCTCCCTCTCCCACCACCCACCCACGCTTTCTCTCTAGACTTCCGTGTCTCCTTCAGCCACTACAGCCGGTATCATTTTCGCTCCTTCGCTGACCGGGCATTTCCGACCTGGCTCAGGTTTGACATCTGACAGTATCAGGAACCAAAAGCTCTCGATCATCCAGAATATCAGTGGCAAATTCAGGTTGTCTGGGATTCCGATTCTACAGCAAAACAAATTTTTAAAAAAATTAAAAAAGAAAGAAACAAAACTAGCTTCCCCCTCTCCAGATAAACACAGAAACATCGACGGCAGGCGAGGGAATCCAGGCCTGTTGACACTCACCCTCACTGCCAGGGGTCCTTTCGTGCGCGGGTGGGACTCATCAGCTACTTGCGCACTCACAGTTAACCACCACCCCGGCCCCTTTGATGACTAGACAGTCTTAGTCGAGTCCGACTGACCAACAACAACAGCAACATCAGCATCGTGGTTGTTGTTTCTGGCCACTGAGACAAATCTGCTATTACGAGCGTGAATGGCAGAGGTAACCTGCGGTGCCCGGAATAAACCAGTTCCCGCCATTTTGCCGTCTCTGTCTATTCGTCTGTTTCTCTCCCTCTCTCCCTCCCCCCCCTCTCTCTCTCTCTCTCTGACTTGTCTCACCCTTGGATGGTTGGTGGACGTTTCTGGTAAGGTCTCCTTCTGCCCTGTCGTTCTGTACTATATTAAAATTTGTCTATCTTGGCTCCTCCCAGCACCCCAAGGCCGTTACCATGTCGACGTGCTTTCTCAAACTCCCGTGTCCTCCTCTTCCTCTCTCTCTCTCTTTCTCTATGTCTCTCCCCCCCTCTCCCTCGCGCTGTCTTCCAGTCACAGAAATTCTATACACTGAAAACATTAGTAGGTCAGGTCACCGTGACCCTCACATGTGACGGTTGGCACACATAGCAAACAATTTTATATTCTTTCTTTCCTCTTCCTTTCTTTCTATATTCCACTTACTCACACACTCTTTCTTCATTCCTCTCTTTCCCCTCTCCAGATTCCTCGTCCACGCGTCTTTCTCCTCCACTTTGTCTTTCAAGATCTCCCATCACGTTCTGACTAAATTAAAAAAGTTTGGTTGTCTTAAAATTTGTAAATATTTCTCCCCAACAAATAGGGTGTAGATTTGTAGTTATGGAGATGAAAATTACTGGCAGGTCATGTTTCTAATGAAGCAGTCAAATGCTACGTGCAAAATGCCATTTAACGCTTCACAACATCAAGGTCTTACCCGAGACACAGAATACCGAGACGGACCATTCCTTCTTCCACTATATGTCCACAACTTGTGCGCGTATAAACATGGTGGGTACTACTCACAGAGCTCTGTGCTACTAGTCTTTTTCGTTCAGTTGTGAAGGGGGTGTGGTGCGAATTGTTGCATTGTTGTCATGGATGGCACGCGCACAAGGTGGCGGACGGAAAATAATAATAATAATAATAATGTATAGCATTTATATAGCGCATATCCATTTAAAATGCTCTATGCGTTTTACAGAAACAACATGTCAACCACAGAGCAGAATGGAGCTGCCGGCGAAGCGCTCAACACACTGCACTGCTTCTTTCTCTCTCCCTGTCTCGCTCACTCTCTCTCTCTCTATCTCAGAGCAAATTGTAACGCAGCCTGTTAGGCGCAGTTCACAACTCACAACAGTTCACAACTCACAGCAGTTCACAACTCACATCAGTTCACACAACACACAACTCAAATAATATTTGAATATTTATTAATAACAATATATATTTAATAATGAATAATGGTCCGTCTCGATATTCTGTGTCTCGGGTCTTACCACGACTTTCAGCAATTTAATGTAATGGCCGTACACTCCTACAACATAGGCGGGGGCGGGGGGGGGGGGCAGGAGAGTTGTTTAAGTCAAGCGCATGAAAAGGGTACGGGTCAGTGGGGTGTGTATAAATATCGCCAAAAGTACTCGCGCATACTTTATTGATGGTAACCCTATGGTATGTAATTTTTTTTTTTTTTTGTAAGCTTTTCCATTCCATGTTTTGTTTGTTTAGATATTTGGGGGGATGTGAATGACGTGTCATCAAATCTGCCGCATCGTTGTGATTTATTGAATCTTGAAAGTTCACGTACGATGACCACAATCCTTCAAGGAGTAGAATTTATGCAGACACCTTAATAAATCTTTATGGAAGGAAAACTGTTGTTAATTTAACAACAACAATGAATGAACAATACAAAGAACATTTTTTAGTTTCAATCAAACACTTCCCACTATACCCAGATGACCATAGACACATAATTATCTATGAAACTGAAAATATCGAGTTTTTAAAGTTTTGAAGTCCCCAAGTGCATTGTTAATGGAGATAAAGAAAGGCAGCCTGTTTCATCAGAGGAAGGCTTTACTTAACCCTTTCGATGTCACAGCCCTGGGACATGGTGCAAATTATATTATCCGAAAATCACTCCTGTAACTCATGGAAGCTCAGATGGTATGGGCATGTGACAAGATCAGGTGGGCTCTCTAAGACCATACTACAAGGAACAGTGCAGGGGAAGAGAAGGCGGGGCAGACCCAGGAAGAAATGGGCAGATAACATTGCGGAATGGACCAAGATGAGCTTTCCCGCAACCCAGACACTCGCCCACAACCGCCACAAATGGAGCCAGCTGGTGCAGCGTTCGTCACTGCAGCGCCCTTACGACCCCGACGGTTATGGGATCAGTGACAGTGGCAGTGAACTTATGGAAAGGAAATTACAACGGCCTCGTTTGTATTGGCACACTACTTTATCAGAGATCCAACCTACACCCGATCGAACGCTATAGTGGTCTCAGCACACATATTTAGGAAAATGCCGGCGACCGCTATGGAGGCCTGTGATGTGACACTGTAAGGGTTAAGTGACAAAAACTGGGCTTTGGGGCAAAATAGGCATTGTAATTATTATCATTACTTTATTTTTAATAACCAATGAGTCTTTAAAATCGGACTATGGACATTCTTCCATCTCGGTGTACATATATTAAGAAGATAACCACTTATTGCATGATCCATAGGTGTGGACAAAGAGGGCAACGGTTGTGACTACGACACTTATTTACAAACTAGGCATTTCCTACTTCTTCAGCGATGGGTTTATGGTTTTCGAGCTCGCTGGCCGTGTAGACAAGACATCACGCGCCGCCAACATGGCGGCCTGACACAAGAAAACCTGACGTAGGTGGACAGGGGGGACAACCAGTCGGACGTTTTTATTAATTCCTACCGATAAGGGGATAAATTGCTTCCCCTCGTCCCATGCTCTCTCAGCCCGTCAGCTGTTTGTAAACTGTTGCTGTAGAAATGAAACACATTGTTCCTTCCTCTTTTTATGGGTTCGTAGAGTGTAGTGTAAAAATTTGCTTTATGGACCTGCCTTCAAAAAGGGGGGGGGGGGGGGGGGAGGTGTGACAAACTTGGAGATTTAGAGATGTCAGACATGATGAAGAACCGGCAGTTTTTCTTATTTTTGTTGTTGTTTTTGTTTTTACTTCTTTTAATGTTGTTGTTTTCATTGTCGTTGTTGTTGTTGTTGTTGTTGTCATTGTTGTTGTTGTTGTTATAGTTGTTGTTGTTGTCATTGTTATTGTTATTGTTGTTGTTGTCGTCATTGTTCTTGTTGTTGTTGTTGTTGTTATTGTTGTTGTTGTCGTCATTGTTCTTGTTGTTGTTGTCATTGTTGTTGTTGTTGTTGTTGTTGTCATTGTTGTTGTTATTGTTGTTGTTGTCATTGTTCTTGTTGTTGTTGTTGTTGTTGTCATTGTTGTTGTTATTGTTGTTGTTGTCATTGTTCTTGTTGTTGTTGTTGTTGTTGTTGTTGTTGTTGTTATAGTTGTTGTTGTTGTCGTCATTGTTCTTGTTGTTGTTGTTGTCATTGTTGTTGTTGTTGTTGTTGTTGTTGTCATTGTTGTTGTTATTGTTGTTGTTGTCATTGTTCTTGTTGTTGTTGTTGTCATTGTTGCTGTTGTTGTTGTTGTTGTCATTGTTGCTGTTGTTGTTGTTGTTGTCATTGTTGTTGTTGTTGTTGTTGTTGTCATTGTTCTTGTTGTTGTTGTTGTTGTTGTTGTCATTGTTCTTGTTGTTGTTGTTGTTGTTGTTGTCATTGTTGTTGTTATTGTTGTTGTTGTCATTGTTCTTGTTATTGTTGTTGTTGTCATTGTTCTTGTTGTTGTTGTTGTTGTTGTTGTCATTGTTCTTGTTGTTGTTGTTGTTGTTGTTGTCATTGTTCTTGTTGTTGTTGTTGTCATTGTTCTTGTTGTTGTTGTTGTTGTTGTTGTCATTGTTCTTGTTGTTGTTGTTGTTGTTGTTGTCATTGTTCTTGTTGTTGTTGTTGTTGTTGTTGTCATTGTTGTTGTTATTGTTGTTGTTGTCATTGTTCTTGTTGTTGTTGTTGTTGTCATTGTTCTTGTTGTTGTTGTTGTTGTCATTGTTCTTGTTGTTGTCGTTGTTGTTGTCATTGTTCTTGTTGTCGTTGTTGTTGTCATTGTTCTTGTTGTTGTTGTTGTTGTCATTGTTCTTGTTGTTGTCGTTGTTGTTGTCATTGTTCTTGTTGTTGTTGTTGTTGTCATTGTTCTTGTTGTTGTCGTTGTTGTTGTCATTGTTCTTGTTGTCGTTGTTGTTGTCATTGTTCTTGTTGTTGTTGTTGTTGTCATTGTTCTTGTTGTTGTTGTTGTTGTCATTGTTCTTGTTGTTGTTGTTGTTGTCATTGTTCTTGTTGTTGTTGTTGTTGTCATTGTTCTTGTTGTTGTTGTTGTTGTCATTGTTCTTGTTGTTGTCGTTGTTGTTGTCATTGTTCTTGTTGTCGTTGTTGTTGTCATTGTTCTTGTTGTTGTTGTTGTTGTCATTGTTCTTGTTGTTGTCGTTGTTGTTGTCATTGTTCTTGTTGTCGTTGTTGTTGTCATTGTTCTTGTTGTTGTTGTTGTTGTCATTGTTCTTGTTGTTGTCGTTGTTGTTGTCATTGTTCTTGTTGTTGTTGTTGTTGTCATTGTTCTTGTTGTTATTGTTGTTGTCATTGTTCTTGTTGTTGTCGTTGTTGTTGTCATTGTTCTTGTTGTTGTTGTTGTTGTTGTTGTCATTGTTCTTGTTGTTGTTGTTGTTGTTGTTGTCATTGTTGTTGTTGTTGTTTTTGTTGTCATTGTTGTTGTTATTGTTGTTGTTGTCATTGTTGTTGTTGTTATTGTTTTGATATTTTAACAATGCGAAAAAAGAAACCTCCAGAAATATGGCATTTCAAAATTTGATATCTGTTTGTTACTGATTTAACATCTTCATACGTACCTGTGCTCAAGTCTGTGGATTCCTTTTAAACTATTTTTTTTTCTCCTGTTAGACTAATTTTAGACACCAGGTTGGATTTTCACGTGTGCCATAGCAGAAGAAAACAGCCAAGGGCGACCGTTCCTGAGACATTTTTTTCCCTTTTCAAGTGATTATATAATTGTTTGCATCATCGTGTGGCCCAACTGGGTTTTGTCTACACAGGGAATGGTGGGGAAAATGCAATAGACGGTGGGGCGAAATTCCTAGCTCGTCTGCAAAAATGATATTTCGCACATGAACTCCATTGAGAAAATCACATTAATTATGGCTTAGATGTGTTCCATGGACATCTTGAATGAAAAAAAAAAAAAATGTCATTCATAAATGTACATAATTCCTTGTAAAATACTGTTGTGTTTTTCCCGATATTTTATTGTATCCAAGATTCCCATGTTTCGTTCTAAGAATTTTAATTCTTGTTTTCCTGGCATTTGTATAAATAAAAAAAAAATCCTACTGTTTGTGTGAACGTGTCAAATATTCAGCCCCTCGCATCATTCACTATCAATTTCTCAAAAAAAAAAAAAAACAATTGACACAAAAATGAGCAAACATTTGAAACGATAAAATTGGATATTTGTGTTTAAAATCTACATTAGAACTTGCATGCCAAAATGACATTTTTCCTGGCCGGTGGGTCATGGAATAACAAGTTACACTATAGTCAGTTATCAACACTTCACGTCACACCCAACTCATACTGCTCCTTTAAGCCAAGAGATTTTCCCTGGGGGGGGGGGGGAGGGTGGGGGGGGGTAACGGAATGACAACTTACACTGTTGTCTTAATCGTGAACAAACTTTAAGTCATACCCAACCCCTGCTGCTCCGTTAAGCCAAGGCGTCCACAAGCAAACTTGCTCGATGTCGTTGAAACTCAGTGTTGTGACGTCACCATCCAACTAGAGCGGCCGATCAAAGTTGGTTGATGCTCGTTTAGGCTTAATGCCAACTACCACCACCGACACTACAGACACTACCACCATCACTACTACCAACACCATCACCACCGTCACCACTACCGTCACCAGCACCACAGCCACCAGCACCAGTATCACCACCACCACCATCACCATCATCATCACCACCACCACCACCACCATCACCATCATCAGCACCACCACCACCACAATCAACACTACCATCACCACCACCACCATCATCACAACCATCACCACCCCACAATCACCACTACCATCACCACCACCACAATCACCACTACCATCACCACCATCACCACCATCACCACCATCACCACGATCACCACCACTACAGCCACTACCAGTACCACCACCACCACCAACAAAGACTAGAGCCTAAATAAATACCATTACTGTCATCATCATTAATCCTAACGTATGACACCAGCACTGTTACTAATATCATCACCACAGTCACCATCACCAACATCATCATCATCGTCATCATCATCATTTTCAACATCCGGTTCCTTCTATTCTTCCTCTTCGTCCTCATCATAATTATCGTCAGCATCACAATCATATTTTCATCACCATCATCCTCATCGTCACCATCATCATCATCATCATCAGCGTCATCACCACAACAACAAGAACATCATCATCACCAACAGCAACATCATCTCAGATCCATAGCTAAACCACCTATCAAAGCGCAGATTAAGAACACAAGGAGGTACCGAAACAAGAACCTACAGTATGAAGTTTCATCAACTTTGATACTGCCATGGGCGTTAATGAACTGGCGCTGATTTCTTAAAGGTGTTAAGCTGTGTTACGTCCCTTCCGTTACAGTATTCGTAACGTTGGAACACCAGTCTTCGCTCCAACGACACAGAAGCCAGACGGGTATCACATGACAGAGGAAGGCCTCTAGTGTAATCACGGAAGGCTTTTTAACCGCTGGGCCTTAAATTATACAATGTATCATATCACACAGAGAAAGACGTAAAGGTATACGTGGGCATACTTGAAATGTCTTGAAGTTCGCTTTGTTTTTAATATGTTGATTTTGAGCCACAACTGAGTTGAACAGAGGAAAATGTTCCGACCTTTTGAGTCGGAAAAAAAAAGAAGACGCATTTCCTTGGAGTAGAATTATAAAGTATGACAGGAAATTTCAATTTACATGTTGATGGCCGAAAGTTAATTTCAAAAATCACGTCTCTGCATTCCCCGAGTCAGGGGGCCAAACAGTAAATTATATAAAAAACGTAACTTTGCTGATCTGCGTTACAGTCGTGTAGCATTTATTTTATTTTATTTTTTTGGTTTTATTTTGTTTTTGAAATCCAGGCGAGACACCGGCACATTGCAGAAAAAGGGAACATGAAATTAAGACATGTCTGTTACAGGACAGCAAGTCCCCTGCGTGGGCCTATCTTGACTGTTAGGGCTAAAAGACGAAGCTAAGCTAACACTAATTGTGAGTGGGAACGGAGTCTTCATCGCAGGGATAACCGAGCACTAGTCTTCTCAAGGCTTGTCCATTATTTGTCGGTTATTAGCCAGCGTCTTTCCTGTCCACTCTTCAACACTATCTGACCAACCGCTTCCTCAGCGTCTGATTCCGTACCTGTAGAATAATGTAAAATGTTGAAGACATGTAATATATAATTGGAAACAGTTAGAAAATTTGTCAGTGGAAACATGTTTTGAGAAAGAGATTAGGCAGGCTTGATGATTTTGCTTAAAGCTGGGCTTTGGATATTATCATAAGCGGCATCACAGCCAGCAGCATCATCATCACCATCATCACCAACCCCAAATCCACCATCATTAACGTCAACGATATCATCACCAAAACGATCATCACTGCCAACACTTTGATAAATAATACCACCACTACCACTACTACCACTTCACTACCACCAATCCACCATCTTCACCGACACCGCCATCATCATAACATCACCACCACAACCGTCATGACCATCAACATCATCATTACCACCACCACCATCATCACCACTACCGCCACTACCATCGTAGCCACGTCCAACATCACCATCCTTATCACCAGCATCACAAAGAGCCCCCCCCCCCCCACCCCGGGCAGACACACACCCACACATGCACAAACACACACACACATAAACGTATTTGTCATCATTACAATCTTTACCAGAACCAGCGCTCAAATTAAAACACCGAGAAATGTATATAGACCGAAACATTCAGACTGAAATGACATTTTGACATCTGGCATGACATCGTCCTATGAAATGACAGAAAGTAAAACAGACACCTTGCCATTTAATCCCTCCTCCGTTTGATTAAACGTCTTGATGGACTTCGTTTCAGGCTTCACCGCGGGTTCATCATTGTCGTACGCACGACAAAATTCCGTCAATTGACATTCGAAATCGTACCTGTCACGTAAACCCACACATTTCATTGACACGTAAACTCTAGCTGGTTCCAAACAGTGAATTTCTGTTTCACGCAATGTTTCCCATTTTTTTTAAACCAAATATTAACGCAAAAGAGGACACAGTGACAGGTCAGGGTAATTGGCTTCAGAGTTCAAATGTTACAGTAACACAAGTTTCTGATCCCTGGATGGCAGCCGGCGATCCTCAACATTTTCCCTTCCCATGAAACCCTCTGGCAATGGTGACCTTAGTTCTTATTTGTTCTAACTCCACTAGTTTGCACAACTGAGAGATTCGACGTTAAATGTTTACGGCTTTACATTATGATAAAGGGTTAGATTATAGAATAAATCGGAACTGTGAAACAGTTTGATAAGTGCCACAACGTATTTTAAACTAGTCTCAGTTTTGTTACCTTAATTTGAGTTAACGCTTGTTCCGTAATAAATCAATCGTCAGAAAGAGAACATGCAGTGATATTTCACTAATTAATAAACAACCTAATTATGATGAACAGATGATGTCTTTTTTTTTTTTCAATTGGCCTACTTCAACTATTTTTTTCCCTGAACTTCAGATTTTTTTGTTTTTAAATTTTTAAAGTTTCATTTTGTCGTTGTAAAACTGTACAAATCCGGAATCAGAAACTTGACTCCCTGGATAGGCGAAATTTAAATTTACCCAAGTGTTTGGGAACCCTTGCTCCAGGGGACCAGGGGATGGAAGGACAGTGGGCCTAAGGGTGGGAATTGGGGAGGGGGGTGGTGGTTGAGGGAGGGGGAGGGAGGGAGGAGTAGGAATGTCTCGTTGAGTTATGCAGGCAACTGTCACCAACGCTCACAGTTCTTTGCCCTGCTATGCAAGGACCCCGAGCTTGCTATTCGCTGGTTTCCTCCCGAGTGAAAGTGCACAACGTTACGAAAGACTCCAATATTACTACTAAGGAAAAAACAAAGGCTGTGGTTACGGGACAGTAGCATTTTACATAGTAAGTTATAGCTGAACATTGAAGACAACTCAATATCATCTCTACTTGTGTAGCCACCCCACTAAATGAGGCACATTTCGGCACTACCCGATTCAAGAAAATCATTAAAAGGCACCAGTATTTTTGAAAAGTTTAATCTCTTAATTACTATTCCGTTTCCTGTTTGAGAAGGGTAAATGCCTCAAAACTGACTCTGAATCGAGACACCATCCATAATTTTGACTAAAGACTGAAACTTGAAAAGCTTATTTCTCAAAACTGTGGTTGTGTCATTTCCAGTCTTCGGGACGCCATATCTTCTCTGCTAACTAAATTACATCAATATTTTTTTTACCAAATGAAAGTGCTTTGAATAACCTATCTGGTGATACCAATATCTCCTACCACATTAAATGCATGAATTGCCTCATAGGGTGGAGGTGTGTAATACCTTCGTAAAGGTGCAGGGGTGAGAGGTTGGGGTAGACTGGGGAGGTAGAAGGGTCTGTAATACTTTCGATAAAGCGGTACAGGAGTGTCCGGGGGGGGGGGAAGTGGAGTCCGTAATATCTTGAAAAAAGAGGTAGGAAATTGTTGATGGGGGTGGGGTGTAATACCTTCGAAAAAGAGGTAGGAGAATGAAGAGTGGGGGTGTGGTCTTTAATACCTTCGGAAAAAGGGGTACAGGAATGGGGTGGCGGAGTGGGTGGTATGTAATACCTTCAAGAAAGGAATGAAGGTGTGGAAAGGTGGATCGAAGGAGAGGGGGGGGGGTATTTATTTTTTTGAACCCTTGAAAACTCCTTAACATTCTCAGAATTTGTCATTAACAAGTTCAGTCACCTCGTTGGTTCCGACAGGAATTTACTCATTTGAATGTTTGCTTTTTATTTTTTTTACTCTCCGCCCTCCCCCCCCCCCCCCCGGCCAATTATTAAATGTTTGTATTCTCAACTCCTTCCCTCCTCCATTACCTTCTCTCCACCACCTCCTTGAAATGTTTGCATTCTCATCCCCATGCCCCCTCCTCAACCCTATTACAATCTTGCACTCTTTTGACTCCCCCCCCCCCCCCCCTCCGCTTTGGAAATTTTAAATGTTTGCATTCTTTTTTGCCTCCCCCCCACGCCCCCCCCCTTCATGCCTCTTCCCATATCCTCTGAAATTATTGTATTTCTACATTCTTTTGAGATCCCCTCTCTTCCCTCCCCCCCAGCCCTCCCCCTCCCTCCTCTTGAATCAGCATGGTTCCAGCTTAGTTTTAACAGACAGCCAATTATCACCGTCCTCTTGTCAGTACTGACGTGCTAAACGAAATAACTATTCAAGTTGTTCTGCTTACACTTGTAAGCAACTATCATGTTCTGAACTTTGGCACTTGACGGACTTCAGATGTTGACTCTTGTACTATTGTTTTAAGCTGTCGAGTATTTCAGATTATAATCAGGGGGCACTCACTTAACTCTTCCGGGACGTATCGCTGATTTATCGGCGCCCGTGGAAAAATCGTTTGGACATATCGCCGATTTACCGGCTTGAGAACAGGGTCACCTATTTCTTTTTTTTTTATTCTAATCACTCCGTGTTTAATTACAATTTTTACCTACTAAAAACATGCATTTATTTTTGAAACCTTGTTTGTTGTATTCTACATTCAATTCTCTTTTATTTAATGTAAAACACTTTACTTTACTATCAATACGTTTTTGTTTTTTTTCTGTAAGCGTTTTTCTGAACAATGCTGGTTATGCCCAACGCGGGAAAAAAAAAAATCAATTAAGTCCAGACTTGACTGAAGCCCCTAACACTGATGTCAAACAACCGGTTATTAATATTTTCAAGACGCGCAGGGCAAAAAAAATTCCCCGTTATTTTTCTCCAACAATGCAGTTCCTTGTTTCAACCACCCTGGGTACTTTAGGCCCTCAACAGCTCAAGGACTGACCAAAAAAAAACAAAAACGGAGCTGTTCGTCCTCGTTAGCCCTCATTATGTCAACCTCGTTAGGATAATTTGATTAGGGTGTCTCGAGTAGGCAATCTGGGGAGATGATGGTGGGAGTTAGGATTAGATGTTTGTGTGTGTGTATTTGGGGGGGGGTGGGTGTGGGTGGGGATAGGGGTAAGGGAAACAGTGATTACCAGAGTGTTCGTGGTGGGTTTAACACAAGTATAGATAGATAGATACATAGATAGACAGACAGACAGACAGACAGACAGACAGAGAGACAGACTGACAGACAGAAAGATAGACAGACAGACAGACAGACAGACAGACAGACAGATAGATAGATAGATAGATAGATAGATAGATAGATAGATAGATAAATAGACACATAGATAGACAGACAGACAGACAGACAGACAGACAGACAGACAGACAGACAGACAGACAGACAGACAGACAGACAGACAGACAGACAGATAGAATTACAACGACTTCGTAGCTTTTCTGGGATACATTTTATTTGATTTTCCCCCGAGCCTACTCTTCTCAATTTCCAACCGCCATGGTGTTGGGCGCACGTATTAATGTATGTGTGTGTGTTTATCAATTGAAGTCGATCGTGGGACACCAAAAATTTGAGAAACACTATTCCAGAGATCTCATGACGGAGTAGCAAAACTCTTGCGTTTAAGGCTAGCCAATTTGTTCACTTCGCGTTACGCTGGAAACCCTCATACTTCATCCACAATATGAAAGGATTGAAAGATACGCCATGTCTGCCATGCTATGAAGAAAGAACGCATATGCAAAAGAAACTTTTACGGACACAAAAACCAAGAAAAAAACCCAACAGCAACCAAAAACAAAGAAGAAAAATTGGTGTCACCGTCGGCTTTAACTCTTTGTTCAGCATCCCCTTTCGGGATGAATAAACGCGATTATTATCAGTAGTAATTATGAAACTATAGCCCTCGAAGACAGAAACCACATTTCACTGGGGCCACGGTGGTCTATAGGCGTGGTGCTCGCCTCTCATGCCGAAGGTGCCGGGGTTCGATTCCCGATCGGTGCAGGCATGTCCGTGATCCTGTGGTAAGTAGGGAAAAATTCCTGTCCCTGTTCCTGTGGTAAGTAGGGAAAAATTCCTGTCCCTGATCCTGTGGTAAGTAGGGAAAAATTCCTGTCCCTGATCCTGTGGTAAGTAGGGAAAAATTCCTGTCCCTGATCCTGTGGTAAGTAGGGAAAAATTCCTGTCCCTGATCCTGTGGTAAGTAGGGAAAAATTCCTGTCCCTGACCCTGTGGTAAGTAGGGAGAAATTCCTGTCCCTGACCCTGTGGTAAGTAGGGAAAAATTCCTGTCCCTGATCCTGTGGTAAGTAGGGAAAAATTCCTGTCCCTGACCCTGTGGTAAGTAGGGAGAAATTCCTGTCCCTGACCCTGTGGTAAGTAGGGAAAAATTCCTGTCCCTGATCCTGTGGTAAGTAGGGAAAAATTCCTTTCCCTGATCCTGTGGTAAGTAGGGAAAAATTCCTGTCCCTGATCCTGTGGTAAGTAGGGAAAAATTCCTGTACCTGACCCTGTGGTAAGTAGGGAAAAATTCCTGTCCCTGATCCTGTGGTAAGTAGGGAAAAATTCCTGTCCCTGACCCTGTGGTAAGTAGGGAAAAATTCCTGTCCCTGACCCTGTGGTAAGTAGGGAGAAATTCCTGTCCCTGACCCTGTGGTAAGTAGGGAAAAATTCCTGTCCCTGATCCTGTGGTAAGTAGGGAAAAATTCCTGTCCCTGACCCTGTGGTAGGTAGGGAAAAATTCCTGTCCCTGATCCTGTGGTAAGTAGGGAAAAATTCCTGTCCCTGATCCTGTGGTAAGTAGGGAAAAATTCCTGTCCCTGATCCTGTGGTAAGTAGGGAAAAATTCCTGTCCCTGATCCTGTGGTAAGTAGGGAAAAATTCCTGTCCCTGATCCTGTGGTAGGTAGGGAAAAATTCCTGTCCCTGACCCTGTGGTAAGTAGGGAAAAATTCCTGTCCCTGATCCTGTGGTAGATAGGGAAAAATTCCTGTCCCTGATCCTGTGGTAAGTAGGGAAAAATTCCTGTCCCTGACCCTGTGGTAGGTAGGGAAAAATTCCTGTCCCTGACCCTGTGGTAAGTAGGGAAAAATTCCTGTCCCCCTTTTTCCGAAGGTATTAAAGATCACACCCCCACTCTTCATTCTCCTACCTCTTTTTCGAAGGTATTACACCCCACCCCCAAACGATTGGGGGGGGGGGCGATATTTGGGGAGGGAGCAAGAATGAAGGACCATTTGGGGAAATACAATCATGGCAGTCACTGATTTGCTGAACAGCACAACCTGTAGATGGGTTTTATGAACAGAAAATGCAATTTTTTGTGAATACATTTGATAAAGAATGCACTCTGTTTTACAGGGAATAATTAACACGGTTATTGTCATTAATGAAGCTCCTTACAATGGGTTTGAGTATGGGTTGATTTGGGGTGGGGGAAGGGGGTTGGGAGAATGGGGGGCAGTAAAGAAAATTTGGAGTCCGAGGGGTCGATTGGCTGAAAAAAAGGCTGAGAACCACTGATCTAGACTGTCGGTTGCGGTCTTTTGTCGTAACACGGACAGATTAGACGATTGGTATCGTTGTCCGTCAATGGAGCTGGCAGGGTAATGGGGGTGGATGGAGACAATCCGCGCAAGGTGCCCATCAAGACATGAAAGCGGTGAGCCGTGGCAATAAACTCACTTTTGTCAAGTGATCGCGAAAAGTTGAGATCGCACGTGGAAGGCCGACACAAAGATGACAGTTACTTCGTCTGGCGATTCCGTGAAATGATATGGCCATCCTGGCAGACATGAGACAGTTTTAATATCTGTCTTTGCTCCCTTTCTCAGGCAAACTGAGCGATTTCATCTAGGTTTGTTTGTAGTTCGAATACAAGGCATACGTAAAGTGTCCAAGAATAGAATCAGATGCTTAGAATGTTCATCTTTCTATCAATACACAAGCCTTTAGGGCAGTGTTTCACAAGGTGGGCCTGGCAAGATTTGGACGTGAGACTTCAGAATGTAGCGTGTGGATTTTTTAGAGTTATCTGAATTTCATAAGGTATTTTACCATGCACTACGGCCAACAGGACTGCTGCTCAGGAACAGCGACGGCAGGAGAGGCAATCCAGGGCCGTTGACCCTCATCCAGCAGCTACCAGTTCCTGCCTTCGCAGACTGAACTCATCAGCCACCTCTGCACACACAACCAACCACCGCCCCCGCCCCGTTGATGAGTAGGTGGGCCTAGTCGAGTCCAGAGATATCTGAACTAGTTAAGATATCTCTGGTCGAGTCCCACTGACGAACAACATTTTAACATAACTGCATAGATAATCCGTTGTTTGTTCATGTCGTGTTGGTTGTTTCCTTGTTCAGCTCGGATTAAAACCTCCTACTTGACAAATGCACAACTTTAATGCTTTTTTGCGCGGCGTTAGCTGGTTTTACGCGTACTTGGTCCGATGATGATGGAGCACGCGATTTACAAAAAAAATAAAATAAAAAATGAAATAATGCATGGGGCAAAGAAAGTTGAGAAACACTGCTTGGCTTAACCCATGTCTATGTCCTCAAAACGTAACCCTGTTGCTGTCGTCAGCTGATTATATCCGTGAATATTTCTGCTAGAACCAAAGAAATCAGTTCTCTGGAAATGTATAATTTCTTGAGATTGCTAGATAAATGCAAAATGTTATAAAAACCGCAGAAAATCTTTGGGGTCATAGCAATCACTCAAGCAAAGTCATAACGCGCCAAAAAAGAAACAGGCGTACGTTGCGAAAAGTATCAAACAGTTTTTTAAATTAAACAAACAGCAGAAATCATAAATACCTCACAAATGCATATAGTTATCATTATGTGGGAGTTTCTTTACGGTTATTGTATCGTTTCTGAATTAATTCCTACGCCAGGCTTTGTTACGTCCAACTTTTTTCTCTTGCCACATTTTGACTTATTCCAACTCCAGATAACAAGTTCAGCGGGTGGTTGGTGAACGCTGTTGGTAGGGTCTCCCTCCTCTTGACCTGTCCTTCTATCATTATTCTGTCTGCTGTCTCGCTACCTCACGGTGTGAACGTTATCGTGTCCGCGTGCTCTCTCCAAAATCAAACTCAAACGTGCGGGTCAAAACTCCGTTAAGCCACCCTGCTGCTCTCCTGACAGCGACAGTGTTAACCTGTAGTAACTTGCCTTTTTTTTTTTTTTTTTAAATTGAGATATTTCGGATAAAATAATGTAGCCTTTGGCAGCCCGCAGCAAATTTATGTCATAAATTGGGGGTTAATTACGGAATCTAAGGATTGAATAATTTTTTTTTTTTTTCAATCTGATAAAAAAAAAAAGAAGATATTTAGTGTTTTTGCTTCTGAAAAAAATTGTCAAAACCGGTATACGATAGTATGTCAAGCGGCCCTCGAATAGAATAGCGTAAGTACGCTCGCCATGAACTCTCCCGCCCGTGTATGCTTTTTTGGGCTCTGGGGGCAATTCTTCCCCACCACTCACCCGGGGGGGGGGGGGGGTTGGTGAGGCGTACGTATTTTATGTACAACCACTAAACTAAACCTGCGACATCAGTATGGTTTTGCTGGCTCAGACTTCTCGTTGTACCTTCATGGTGTTAAGTGTACTGACTCAAGCATTCTCGCTGCCTAATAACGTAAAAATGAATGAACTCGGACGAACTCAAAAGTGCTCAGTAAAAAAGTATTTTTTGGTGGTCTCTTTCTACTATTCTACAACGCACAAGTGACAGTGGTAACAGTGGAGTGCATTTATGGAACGCCTGTCTCCAAGGTGGACCCAAAGCGCTTTACAATGAAACACTAACGCCATTACTCTTGCTCTCTGTGTCAGTCTTTCTATCATTCTCTCTCTCTCTCTCTCTCTCTCTGGCTCCCTCTTCTGGCTGTCTCTTTTCCACTCAGTGTGTGTGTGTTTGTGTCTTTCTGTCTATTTATCTCTCTCTTCCCCTTCCCTCTTTCCCCTCTGTCACTCTCTCTCTCTCCGTCCTATTCTCTCTCCCCCCCCTCTCTCTCTCTCTCTCACACACACACACACACAAGCACATATTCTGTTTCTTTATACCTATCTCTCTTTCGCTCTCTCCCTTCTCTCTCTCTCTCCGGCACACACAGTCAAACACATTCTCCGGCACACACATTCTCTTTCTCAATCTCTCTCTTTCTCTCTATATCTCTCCTCTCTCCCTCCCCCTCTTTCTCTCTCTCTCTCTCTCTCATACACACACTCAAAGGCACTTATGCACTCTCTCTCCCCAAGCTTTCTCTTATGCGTAATACAAAATTAAAATGTACTTCCATGCTATACAAAATATACAAGGCTTAAGTGCGACATCATCACTCAATCAGAAGATATTTTAGACACAGGACTGACACCAGTTTAGCCTGTTGTAAACGTCTCAAATCTTTATACAACATCAACTATTTTGTTATCTTTATGTACTGTCCCAGTAACCACGCCGACGACTGGCTAGTCTTGCAGAATGTCCCAGGACAATGTTGAGACGATATCGTTGCTCGTGTCTTTGGTCTGGAGAAGACAAGAAAAAATAACATTATACATAGGTATCACCCACAAAGGACGTAGTTTTTTGTCCCTCTTTTAACTCTTCATGAAAATAACAGATCGAGATGATGGTGTTTTCCTATTCAAACTGCCGACATTGTGAAAGCATCAAGTCAGTGTAACGGCTCTCTGTCTTCTTATATATTCAATAAATCGGTTAGATAACTTGTCTAGCTACCAATTTCTATATTTCTTCCGTGAGTAATTTCGGCACCTTTTCGCCAGACACATTTATGAGCCTAGCTCCATTGTAGTAAGATAAAGACAATGATGAAGAAAGTACTCGCTGATACTGGAATTTCCAAGTCACAAATAGAATAATATATAAACGGAAATTCAGCATCCTTTGTCTTGTGTACTCATCCACACCTGCTATTTTAGAAGGAAGCGCATATCCGTACAACGCACACAATTCGATGACGTAGAACACACACCGGAATACTATATTACTGACCTTGTTAATTTGCATAGTTTTTAAAAATATGAATCGGCTTAGTAGCAAAACTGCTCGGAGATTGCGTGATCTGCGCTAATAATATACATGAGTGTACGTCGATCACCAATGGCTACCCCAACCCCTTTTCGCCTGATGAGTCAATCTGACTACCGTCCAGTGATACAACCTGACTAGACCTTCACGCCCCCAGGTCCATTTGACTATTCCATGTGTTGTCATTTTAAATTCGTGAACACCATACCAAGTTTTGTTTCAGCAAACCTTCACCAGTCGCGGTTTTGGTAAACATGTTGTACGGATAGACACTTCCATTTTAGAAACACCACTTTCTCAATATAGTTCTCGGAACAGATTCAAAGATGAAAACGACGTTTTCCAAAATCGAATATGACCCTTCTCCAACTTCGCAGAGTCCATTATACAATGTCGTCTTTTGAACACTGACACCGCGACTTGGACGCGAAACCATAAAATACATTTGTCCACGTTTTTTTTTTTTTTTGGTAACTGTCTGTTAGTGGACTCTCGTTTTGACAGAATACAGCTGTATAATGATATCGAGGGGTATGTGCCATATTGTTGTAAACGACAATTTGCCGATTTTGAAGTCTTGTCATGAAAGTGGTTCTCTCACTCAAAATGTTATTATGTACATGCGTCATTCCAATCAGTTACAAACTTTTCGAGATATTCATTGTGTGTTTGTGAAGGAATGTTTTATGCGTTTTAGCCCTTTTCCCGACCAAACTTCATTCTCATTTCCTCGCAAAGGCAAAAATGCACATACGACACTATGGCCGACACTGTCTTTTTAGTTTTGCTGTACCCTGAAGTGCACAGATATACCTGATTTCCTGAAATTCTAAAACAAACAACCCTGATTTGAACTAGATCTGGAGAAATAAAATCTGCTACGACAGATTTGTGCGAGCGTCATGAAAAATGATCTATTCTTTATAAATTACAAAATATTCCAAAAACAGATCAATGACCTTCATGTGACCTTTTATTTATCATTATTGTTATTAAAATACTACATGAATTAATTCCTTATTAAGAAACAATAACTTTTCAAGATTAAACAAGAACATTTCTGAAATTTTGTGAAGTCCTCGAGTATTGCAAAGCCCTTACTTGTAAGTTAATTAACTTAATATGGTTAAACCCAGCCCTTTGTTGCCTCTGTGGGAATGTCTAAACTTACCCAGATATTCTCCGTGACCTTAATTCTTATTTGATCAGTCTTCATTTTCTGAAAAAACAAAACCCCAACCAAAACTGGAGATCCTTTAGTATGAAGAAGAAGTATGACATATGCACACTTTGACACTTGTTTTAAACTGGTTGTGGCACTTATCAAACTGTTTCATAGACCCGATTTATTCTAGTTCCTCTTCAGAATAACTAAAGCCGCAGACGTTTAACGTCGACTTTCTCAGTTGAGCAAAAAGTAGAGAGTTGAATAAACAAGAACTGAGATCTTGTTTTTTTTTTTTTTTCACCTTTTCGACCGCCGTGTACTTGCCAGTTGCCGCTGCTGTCTACATTTTATGTACTACCCCAACACTGATGAAAAGCTGATTATCAGTTGCCGGACGCCGTTGTGGCGCTGGTGCCCTCCCCGACTCAGTGGCGGAGCTATATTTTTGGGCCCCTAAAGCTTGAACTGTTATGGGGCTCCTTGCACCCAGCAACAATAGGACAACATCCAAAATTCACTTCTTAGAAAAAAAATTTTCAAGGCCCCTCCGGGTTCAGGGGTCCTCAAGCTTAAGGGTCATTAGTTCAAAGTAGATCCGCCACTGCCCCGTCTACTACAGCTGCAAAGTTTGACAAAGGAAATAGTGGACGCGTCTGAACAATAGATCATTTTGACACGCGTAGACATTCTCTCAAAATCTGGCAATTTTATGTTGCAAGACAAGAATGTGGTAATGGGTTCTTCATAATGATGTGTGTGTGGGGGGGGGGGGAGGGGGGGGAATAGAAAGCAGAAGCAGTTTTGGACAGGCTGACAGCTCTAAATCTGGTGGTAATAGATAGGTGCTATCGATAAAATACGTGCACCCCTTATTGCCTGAAATAAAGTTTGCCTCGCTCCTCCCTCTTCAATCTACATATAATTTATATATAATTATACAATTATACATAATACAATTATATACCCTGTTTATGTAATAGACTCTTATTTTATAGTTCGTTTTAACTGCCAGGCCGTCAGACAATATCTGGCGGGCCTCATTCAAAGCAGATCCACAGCCCCGGATGCACACACACGGCATCCTGGACTACTCTCTGCAGAACTTTTAGAACACGCATTCTGCGGAGGGAAATGTCACGACGCTGTCGGCATGTGCTGGAGGTGCCGTGAACAAAATTCGTTTTTAAATGTAATATATTAAATATTTTTTCGGGAAATTGTCCCCGGGGGGAGGGGGGCGGGGATCGGAGTTGGTAGTTAATGGTAGGGCCTTTCTTCCTCCGGCTTCTTAGCTCTAAACCATTTGGTGCCCATTAAAAACAAGAAACAAGAAAGAAAGAACAAGGAACAAACAAGAAAGAAAGAACAGAAAGAAAGAAAGAACAAGGAACAAACAAGAACAAGAAAGAAAGAACAGAAAGAAAAAAGGAACAAGGAACAAACAAAAACAAGAATGAAAGAACAGAAAGAAAAAAGGAACAAGGAACAAACAAAAACAAGAATGAAAGAACAGAAAGAAAAAAGGAACAAGGAACAAACAAAAACAAGAAAGAAAGAACAGAAAGAAAAAAGGAACAAGGAACAAACAAGAACAAGAATGAAAGAACAGAAAGAAAAAAGGAACAAGGAACAAACAAAAACAAGAATGAAAGAACAGAAAGAAAAAAGGAACAAGGAACAAACAAAAACAAGAATGAAAGAACAGAAAGAAAAAAGGAACAAGGAACAAGAAACCAGAAAGTAATCAAGAATAGACGGGCCAACAGCCCTCGCCTGAGGCCCCCGAGAAACAAAAGATCTTCCAGCTCCCCCCTCCCTCCTTCTATTTCTCCCCCGTGTAGGAACGTATTGCCATTAGAATGGTGAATATCCATCGTAAAGCTTCGCTGTTTTGAAACCCTCAAGTGACATTTTGCATGAACGTTTTGGCTGTTCCATTTTAGAAACATGATATTTACCTCATCCAACAACGTTATTTTGAAATTAAAAAAAAGCTAACTAAATCCAAATTCATAACTGAAAAGTGCGTATGCACTTCCCAGAATTCCTGAAAAAAGGTTTCTCATAACAGGAACCTCAAATCAGAAGTTGGTGGGGCCCAGCCCCCACTGGCATCCGTTTTAATGCTTCGAAAACAACAACAAAAAATATTGAGCTTTTCATTGCCACGCCAGAGGATTTTGAAATAATTCCACTAAATGTCTTCACATTTCCCAAATGAAGTCTATTTTGCTTGTATATTCTTTTTTTTGGGGGTAAGCGAGATCTCCTTCAAACTAATTGTCACCACCCAACTACTCGGCCGATCAAACTGGACCGATGGGCACGTCCTGGGCTAGCTAGAATTATAGAGCTGATGAAAAGCCATCAGGCATTCTCCCCCCCCCCCGTCCTCCCCCCCCCCCTATTCTTACATGTTTGCAAATCAGTAGAAAGTCGCGCCATCTGTATCTGGTAGTTGTTTTTAAGATTACTATATTAATTTGTCTCTTTTGCGCGTCGTTGCAAGTAGCACCCTGTCCCTTCCGATGTTGCTTAGATTATTCCAGTGGCATAACTAAAATGGGGGACAATGGGGCGCATGCCCGAGGCGTCACATTTCGGGAGTGAGGATGGTAATAGTTATGAAAAGAATATTAGTGAGTAATAACATACGTTTCATTCCATTCGCTTAACAATAAATACGTGTTTTGTTTTTATTATTTTGTAACCGATATGATAAAGAGTTCAGATTAACTATTATTATTGGGTACAGAAATGTATAGAAATTCACCTATCCGTAGTTTCAAATACGTTTCATTTTCTTTTTCCAGGGTAGAATTGGGTCATCTTATAATAATGAGAGCAGGGGGTAAACTGTCTGTGACGCCTATGCATTTCATGGCCATTCAAGCTAGACACTTGAAAGTTTGCATACTACCGTTTTTGATATTGCCGAGTTGCATGGCTGGCTTAGTTTTTGCGTTTGACCACGTCTTATATTTTTTTGAAAACTGTGAAACGCCTTAGCGTTTAAACCCGGACTAAATTCCTGGTGTAGTTTTTATGATTGTTAGAGTGTTGCCTATCGGTGTAGCAATCGATACTCAGTATTGAAGGCTGTCATTTTGCGCAGTATCAAAGGCTGTCACTTTGCGCAAACTTCGGCATAAACGTCTAAGCACTTATTTTCATGGCCTTTAAGCGAGACACTCACAATTTTGGTATATCTAGGCCTAGGCCTAATGTTTTTTATCCTGTCGAGCTGCATGGATGCCGTAATGTATGTTTATATAATTGTTATGGGTGGCGATTCCTCAACCTCTTTACTGGGCACGAGCAAAACTGATACACAGTATCGAATATGCCATTTCCTTTGAGCGTGGTCTGCTTGAAAGTAAACAAGACATGTGCTCAGCTTGATGTTGACAATGTTACACGGGCAATGTTGTGTATACCCTGAAGGGGAGGTCCTCCGCTTTTTGTGGAATTCCTGTCATCCTTTTGTCTCTCCTCGAGGCACATAGTATGGACAGTGGCTTGGCCTACTTCACGCTCTAGTCTGTCTGTAGAGCTCTGAGTCTCCCCCCCCCCATTTGGGCTCCATCAACACTAGTTAGTAGTTACGCCTCTGGTTTATTCCCATGTCTCAATAGGTCTTTGCTGGTCGAATTAGTTTCCAAAGACCACGATATATTTCGCAATATGTGATAATCTATCTTTGAGCTGGATAAAAGTCTTGGGTGTTTGAAAAGCTATAGATCTCCTCTGTGTCTGCAGATCACGTCGGTGAGAATAGAACTGTAAACCTTGTGTGACGGAGCCACTGTGAACATGTGTACGTGACTGTCCATAATGTGGCAAGGCGAAGCTCTAGCTTGAAGCGTTTTGGCCCGCGTCAGCTTACTCAACCTACATCAATAGGCAAAAGGAGAGAAACACGGACATGAAAGGAGAGCACATTTAAGTCAAGATCAATAACTCCGATTGAAGTCTGTCAGAAATGAAACTGAAATTGAGGGAAAGAAAAGTGATTTTTTTCCCCATTCATTTTACTGGAGAAATTATTGAAATTAAATACACATTTTCTGCGCGAAACCACGACAGTCTTTGTTCCAAAACAGTGTAGTCGACCAAGTCGGGTTTCCATACTTATGATCTGGGCTTTTCTGTGCTCTATTTTTGCAAGGATTTCTTTCAAAGGAAAGTGGCGTTATTGAGGAAGGAGAATGCAACCGTTACTTTGAATTATCTTTCTCCAAGTTCGTGGGTATTCAGCGCCCAGGAGAAGTAGAGAAAGGAAGGTACGTGTCCCCTCACAATACTAACTGTAATTTTCACTTCTGGTCTCTGAACGAATTAGTGGCGAAATAATGAGGCCTATTGTCCTGTAGGTTGCTTGGCTGAATGAGATGAGGACCTGGGAAGAGGGGGAAGAGGAGGAAGAGGAGGGTGTTAAACAGGAGAGACAGAGTGAGAGAAAGAAAACAGTAAAAGTAAAACCAAGTATTGAGAGAGGACATGAGAAAATCATCAGAGTGTTTTACAGGCGGTAATCACACTGCACGCCGGTTTGGCAGGACAAGCAGATCCTCTCGATTAACCGAAGTCGTCTTTAACTGTAATTCCCAAATTCTTGGCGTGGAAAACGATATTTCCAGATATTATAAAAGAAAACGTAGCCAAATGACTGTGCTTGAATTGAATAATTATGATTATACATTCAGAAGAGCCACGAAACTGAGAGCCTTTGAGTTGGCTGGGGGGTCGGGGGGATTTCATTGAAACGAATTGTTGTGACGTCACCATCTAAATTGAGTTGGCCAATCACAATCGGCTCGCGCGTGCTTAGGCACGATCATAATTATCATAGTACTGCTGTCATAGCATTGCATTTGTGTGTGTGTTTTTATACTTGTACTTGTAACAGCCTACGTGTATCCATGTTGTGCGGTTTTGAATGTGTTTCTGAAGAAGAAAAAATGTGATTGGATTTGACGAAATCGGGCTTAAGGTGAAAAACCAAATTCCTGAGGCAACCCCCCCCCCCCCTCCTCCAAAAGCAGGAAAAAAAAATCCTTTGGAAATTGTGAATTGCCTATAGTATGAAAGATTAGCCATTTTTATGCATTCAGGTAAATTGTTTAGCTTGAAATGGTCTTAAAAATATTTTATTTCGATTTCTTAAAGAGGTTTAGAAATTTCACTTAAGGCCCGATTTCACCAGATGTACTCACATGCAGGCCCATTACTAAACAGAAAAAAAGAAAAGTTCCTCACAACAGTAAGTTTCAAGTAAAAAAATGACAGTTATCTATACTAATAAAAGTGAAACCTTACAACAATTGCAGCGCGCCTTTCGCTACTCCTCTGTTAATGCTGATTCGGGGGCCCTCAGATTTTATACAACGCTTAGTACAGACTGTCGTCGTGTCCCCGGCACAGAAAATAAAAAAATAATTCATAAATCGCAGAACGTTTGTATTAGTTGCTAGGTTGCGACACATTGGCGTTCGATCTATTTTTTCGGCAAATGTACGTAATTGAGATTGGTTCCGGTATCTGTATCACACTCACAAAACAACTTCCGGTTAGGACTGGTTTGTATGATGAGATTGAGGATTAGACTATCAAGTATGAAACTTTGTGTGTTCTCAATGTGCCTAGACCAGGAAAAAGAATGGGTCTGGAATTGGGAGATTTGACGCTGCAGGGCCAAAAGTACAGGTTTGTGTTTTCAATATGCCTAGGAAAATATATAAATTTCTTTTCCATTAACACATGACGTTATCACTTCCTCATCCTGCGATGTGCAAACAAACTAACCCGTGCGCAAATCATAGCCATAATTTGACAGGTGCTGGCGGGACGCGCAGGACGTCAACGCGCAAAGGGAGAGCAGTAAAACGTATCTAATAACAAACAAACAAACAAAAATAAAATAAAGCTAAAGGAACAGCAAAATGAAGCAGGTCCATAATAATCACCCAGAACTAAAACTAATAAATCGATTTATCCCGGGCAGGGCCGGGAACTCAGCTAATATAATTATAAAGAAACAAGTTGTATGTGTTGAAGCCCCCCCCCCCCCCCCCCCCATTAGAAAACTGGCAGTAAAGAAATACATTTCAATAAATCACAAAAGATTTGGAAATGAAATAACGGACGACAACAACAACAACAACAACAACAACAACAACAACCACAACAACAACAACAACAACAACAGCAGCAGCAGCAGCAGCAGCAGCAACAGCAACAGCAACAGCAACAGCAACAGCAACAGCAACAGCAACAGCAACAACAACAACAACAACAACAACAACAAGAATGACCTTCTTCGGAGGAAAAAGAAGTTTAAAAAATATAAAATTTGTAAAAAATCAAAGAAGTGGACACTTACTTATCGCGGCTTAGCAACAGTTCACCATCGATACAGCAGTGGATATTGAATTACGACTGAAGCCAGACGCACAACCGTAATTTTATAGTTACCAGTCAGAGAAACTATTCAGTTGCGGGTTAATAAAATATTAGGCCTGGGTTACCAGTCCGAGAAACTATTTAGTTACTTGTAATTAAAATGTTAGGTCGGACACACACAAGTGACTTTTTCAGTTACCAGTCCGAGAAACTATTTAGTTGCTTGTAATTAAAATGTTAGGTCGGACACACACAAGTGACTTTTTCAGTTACCAGTCTGAGAAACTATTTAGTTGCTTGTAATTAAGATGTTGGGTCGGGCACACACAAGTGACTTTTTCAGTTACCAGTCCGAGAAACTATTTAGTTGCTTGTAATTAAAATGTTAGGTCGGACACACACAAGTGACTTTTTCAGTTACCAGTCCGAGAAACTATTTAGTTGCTTGTAATTAAAATGTTAGGTCGGACACACACAAGTGACTTTTTCAGTTACCAGTCCGAGAAACTATTTAGTTGCTTGTAATTAAGATGTTGGGTCGGGCACACACAAGTGACTTTTTAAGTTTCCGGTCAAAGAAACTAGTTAGTTGCTTGTAATTAAAATGTTAGGCCGGGCGCACACGAGTAATTTTTGAGTAATTACCAGTCCGAGAAACTATTTAGTTGCTTGTAATTAAAATGTTAGGTCGGACACACACAAGTGACTTTTTCAGTTACCAGTCCGAGAAACTATTTAGTTACTTGTAATTAAGACGTTGGGTCGGGCACACACAAGTGACTTTTTCAGTTACCAGTCCGAGAAACTATTTAGTTGCTTGTAATTAAAATGTTAGGTCGGACACACACAAGTGACTTTTTCAGTTACCAGTCCGAGAAACTATTTAGTTGCTTGTAATTAAAATGTTAGGTCGGACACACACAAGTGACTTTTTCAGTTACCAGTCCGAGAAACTATTTAGTTGCTTGTAATTAAAATGTTGGGTCGGGCACACACAAGTGAATTTTTAAGTTTCCGGTCAAAGAAACTAGTTAGTTGCTTGTAATTAAAATGTTAGGCCGGGCGCACACGAGTAATGTTTGAGTAATTACCAGTCCGAGAAACTATTTAGTTGCTTGTAATTAAAATGTTAGGCCGGGCGCACACGAGTAATGTTTGAGTAATTACCAGTCCAAGAAACTATTTAGTTGCTTGTAATTAAAATGTTAGGCCGGGCGCACACGAGTAATGTTTGAGTAATTACCAGTCCGAGAAACTATTTAGTTGCTTGTAATTAAAATGTTAGGCCGGGCGCACACGAGTAATGTTTGAGTAATTACCAGTCCGAGAAACTATTTAGTTGCTTGTAATTAAAATGTTAGGCCGGGCGCACACGAGTAATGTTTGAGTAATTACCAGTCCGAGAAACTAGTTAGTTGCTTGTAATTAAAATGTTAGGCCGGGCGCACACGAGTAATGTTTGAGTAATTACCAGTCCGAGAAACTATTTAGTTGCTTGTAATTAAAATGTTAGGCCGGGCGCACACGAGTAATGTTTGAGTAATTACCAGTCCGAGAAACTATTTAGTTGCTTGTAATTAAAATGTTAGGCCGGGCGCACACGAGTAATGTTTGAGTAATTACCAGTCCGAGAAACTAGTTAGTTGCTTGTAATTAAAATGTTAGGCCGGGCGCACACCAGTAATGTTTGAGTAATTACCAGTCCGAGAAACTGTTTAGTTGCTTGTAATTAAAATGTTAGGCCGGGCGCACACGAGTAATGTTTGAGTAATTAGCAGTCCGAGAAACTATTTAGTTGCTTGTAATTAAAATGTTAGGCCGGGCGCACACGAGTAATGTTTGAGTAATTAGCAGTCCGAGAAACTGTTTAGTCACCAGAACAGAAAAAAACAACAACAAAAACACAACGGCCTTCCTGTTCAAAGCGCACAAGAGCGGATTTTTTAATCACTCGTGTACTGGGTGGCACCTTTATAGTCTGTTGACCCATGTCAGCCTTTTAGCCATATACCCATTAAACGGAGTCTCCGAGCCTTATTCCGGGGGTCCCCCTGGCGGAGCATTGTGACTGCCGGCTAGACGGATCAAAAGGCTTTGCGGCCGAAGACACAACAGATAGGCCGCTGTGACATCATCGGGGTCAGCCCGAGTCCACATTGGACGTTTTTATGTCTGGCGTCTCATTGCACAGACCCGGAGAAAGGGAAATTGGGAGAGAGGGAGAGAGAGAGAGAGAGAGAGAGAGAAGGGGGGGGGGAAGAAAGAGAGCGAGAGAAGGAAAAGAGAGATGGCGGCGATGGGGAGAGGGAGAGGGACAGTGAGTAAGGGAAGAAGGAGAGAGATGGGGCGGCGAAAGAAAAAAAGAAAGAGAGAGAGAGGGAGAAGAGAGAGAGAGAGAGAGAGAGAGAGAGAGAGGAGAGGGAGAGAAAAGTGAGAAAAAACTTGGATTGGTTCCCATGTACCCAGGCTTCTCAGCTGCGACAGATCCAGTTGAACCCGCTGATACTCTTCTAGTCAACAGCTACCATTCAAGCCCCCGGCCTCCCAAACACACACACACATACGTATATGCGCACAAACAAATCACTACACTTCCACCCCCTGTGTGTTTATGTCTCTCGACTTCAATTCTCCGGCAAATACAATAATAATAATAATAATAGTATTTCAATAATATTATTAATAATGAGGATAATTTATATGGCACCCAATCCAAAAGATTGCTTTAAACACTTTGCAGAAATTCTTGTTCTCATTATCTGCAAGTCTACTAGTCTCTCTCTTTCTCTCTTTCGTGCACAATGTGATACATTTACTCTTATGCTACACATACATATAGACACACGCACAAATCTAACACAGGCACTTACTGACAAATAACGCAGAAATGAAAATGTGAAACAAAAATCTGAACAAAAATAAGCCAGTAAATTTTCTCTAATTTTCTTGGATCGTAGTACCCCTGGAATTTAACATTTCTTTCTAGCCCTGGAATTTAACATTGTAGCCCTGGAATTTAACACTTCTAGCCCTGGAATTTAACGTTCTAGCCCTGGAATTTAACATTTCTACGACTGGAATTTAACATTCTAGCCCTGAAAAGCCCTGGCAAGGCCCCAGAAAAATATTCCCAAGAAGCTGGAGGAACACTGTATTTATCTCAGACGAAAAATTTGCCTTCGTAGAACAACAAAAACAATACTATTTACCGAATAAACATCTAATTTCATCACTGGCTTAGTAGAGAGGTAAAACTGTATTTCTTCACTGTTCCCTAAGACTGTAGTAATTCAAACATTCGAAAAAAAAAAATCGTTTCATTTTATTTCGCTACATTATAATAATAATAATAATAATGGATGGCATTTATATAGCGCATATCCATTGGCATTAAAAATGCTCTATGCGCTTTACAGAAGCTCTCTCACTCACTCTTTCTTTCTCTCTCTCTCTCTATCTCAGTGAGCTCAGAGCAAATTGTAACCGCAGCCTGTTAGGCGCAGTTCACAACTCACAACAGTTCACAACTCACAACTTGTATTCTAAAGTATTATAATAATATTTGAATATCTATTAATATTTATTTAATAATGAATTATACATTTTTATTGGCGACCTGAGGGGGGGGGGGGGGCGCTGATATGGCTAAATTTTAATCTATTAATTTTAATTTCAAAGCCGTATCGAATGATCTTGGTTCTAGACTCTTACAGTGAAAAAATAATCGAATAGCAAACTTTGAAATATTCGTCGTCACCAGACCAGTGTGTTGTTGTTGTTTTTTGCTTCTCCTGAAAGTTAGTCGAAACCGATTACTACAGTGTTAGGGGACCGTGGCGACTTTGTCTAGGCAATTTTGTATCTTTCCACAAGCCAAAATGATGGGATGTTCTGCGTTTAAGTCCGTGTGCGTGTGAGCGTAAATGTGTGTGTGTGTGTGGATGTGCGTTGTGTTTTGTGTATGTGTGTATGTGTGTGTGTTTGAGTGTGTAATTCTGTTATCTTGAAACTATTTAATTAAATAATCAGTAATGACATCTACGTTTGACATAATAGGAAGCGAAAAGTCGAATCCCTTTGCAATATTGTCAGACATAGCAGTGTTTAAATAAATGTCATGACAGCTGAAATAGATTGACATCTGAATAAACGGCTTGGAGCCAAAGGGTCCACACAGACAGAGACTTGTAGCCAGGGGGACGGGCCGAACTGGAACACAGGTGTTCTGGCTCCGTATCCCGAAGGGTGCGAATCTTTCACATTAATTTTGCTGACAGATGGCAAAGCCATGAAAATTCTGTGGCATTGAGATGGTTTTGGGGATTCAACCAATCTTGTATTCATGTGTCACCAAAATGTTGAGATTTTCTCGTGTCTTGTCTTCTTGATGGTTTTCAAAATACAGTTTGTAGTGGCCCCTTTAGCAATCAGTCAGTGGTTTTCTGTATTTTATTGATGGATTGTCTCAAAATTATAGTAATCTTAATTCGGTTTGGAAATATGTTTACCTACCTATCTATCTATCTATCTGTCTATCTATCTATCTATCTATCTATCTATCTATCTATCTATCTATCTATCTATCTATCTATCTATCTATCTATCTATCTATCTATCTATCTATCTATCTATCTATCTATCTATCTATCTATCTATCTATCTATCTATCTATCTATCTATCTATCTATCTATCTATCTATCTATCTATCTATCTATCTATCTATCTATCTATCTATCTATCTCTCTTTCTCTATCTGTCTGTCGGTCTGTCTTCCGGTTAGTCTGTCTACCTATGCATCTATCTGTCTGTTTGCCTGTCGGTTCGTCTGTCTGCCTGCCTGTCTGTCTTTTTGCCTGCCTATCGCCTGTCAGTCTGTCAGCCTGTCAAAATCATCAAGCAAGTTTGCCACTTCTACCCTTTAGAAAGGGGCAGTTCTTTACGGAACTCTGCGCTTCGCCATCCACATTCTCCCCCCACCCCCCTCCCGTCCTCTCCCCACCCCTTCAGTAACCAGGATGAGTCTTACAGCTGCTTCCTATTACATTTCCTTTTCTTTTTTTTGTTGTTGTTGTTGTTGTTGTTGTTGCTTTAGATTTTAGACGTCCAACTTCCTTTCCCTGCATCTCTACACAAGGGCTGTCATTTAAAAGGATATCTGCTAAACGTGTCTCTTGTTAATGATAAATTTGATAAATATTTCTCGATCCCGGTAATAAGATTTGCAATGGCCATGGTGGGAGAGGTAAGGGGGAGGGGGTAAGGGGGGTAGGAGTAAGAGGCCCTCCTGTCAGCCAATGTTGAATTCCGTCCAATCAGAGATCTTGGTTGGTTGTCGTTATGAGACCACAGTATCGCTGCTATGTCCATGTATACACATTATTTCCTGAAATAAAATCCGCGACGCAGTTAAAAAAAAAAAGAATTATGACTCCCATACAACTGTATAACACATAATTACCAAGTATTTGTGAACTGTATTTTAACTAGATGTGTGGATCTCAGGCATATCCGAAAAAGGCACTTTGCCTGCAGATCCACGAAAGGATTATTTTCTGACCTGGACCAACACAGCATCTCGTTCTTTCTGAAGAGGCTGAAATCTACAAGATGATGTAAATATATTTAATCTGCATCCAAAATTCATTCTACACAACGAATTTTAAAAACCTTTCAGATACAATGCCCTTAGGGAGTCAGGCACAGTCAGATGCTGCCAGCCAAATGTACATCAAAGAAATACTAGCAGAATCTGACTGTCTGACAAGGCTTAGTATGATAGGGTCTTCCCGGATTTACCAAGAAAATGTAGGAAATTATGGTGCGCATTTCTTATCTGCCAGAATCTGACTGTGTCTGACCGGGCCTAGTATGATATCTCCAATACTGCTCTTGTCCACAACATCCACTCCACTATTTTTACGGACAGTGACGTAAAACACTCTTTGTCTCTGTATACTTGTCCACACCATCCGTTACGCTCCGCTCCTCACCGCTGTGGAGGAAGTTTTTCATACATCATTTTCCGTAAAACTGGAGGAGCGGATGCCGTGGACAAAAGCAGTTTTACAGGCCTTTGCCCTTCTGAGTTTTGTCTCGAGATCCGCACGGTACACTATTGTAATTTGACATTTTCCGAAAATTGAAATAATTTGGTTTGTGCTTAGCTCTTGATACCCTACAGAATGATTGTGTTATAAATTGTGAGTTAAATTCTGAAAACCAAACAGTTAAGATGTTGAAATTTCGGAACTGTTACATCTGATAAAGAAAGTGATTCAGTTTGTTTGTTTGTTTCTCCTAAAACATGTGTAAAAGCCGGGTTTCGATAGTTCACCACTCTGCCGTGGATGAAATGTTATTTGATCAAAGATACAAGATACAATAAGATGAGACAGCAAAGGAACTTTAGCTTGCACAGATTCCCCACCGCCACCTCGCGGCCAATGCGCGGACATCATGAACAGTGCCGTGCGAGTATTTTACAAAACCAATTTTAGGGGAAATACTGAATTATTTTCTTCTCTGTTCAGCTATCGCTTGCAGGCCCTGATGGAAGTCACTTATTTTGTAATTTTAACTTTAATTGCTCAGGGAAAACTCTGTTGTTGTTTTTTTTTTCAGTCGCAATAGGAGTGTAACAAATGCACATCATTAATTTGTCACTATATCAAGCATTCTATACATGCAATGCGCCATGGGCCCCACCCCCGATCAGCACGCCAACTTTACTGTGTGCACGATATTTTTAAGAGGCGCAAAAAGGGAATGTCTCATCTTACTGTGCCTAACATCTCTGATTTGATCAAGCTCTGGCAATCAAGCTACAGTAAGATACCAAAAAAAAGCGAGAAAGGCGTAAATAGTCTGTTAACGTGCCGATGCGTTTTAAAACTCAAAACTCCAGCAACTGAATCTGACTGTTGTGCCGATTTGACCAGATGAGTGACAATAATCTCAAGCTGGCACGGGGCAGGCACTCTGTCATTCATTATCTTTGCAGTGACGGATCTATTATGAAATTAATGAAACGTAAGCGTCAAGGCCTCTAATCCCGGATAGGCCCTGAAGAAACGTGTTCTTTTTTTAATGATTGCATTTTGGATGTTCCTCTAGGGTTAATGGTTCCGAACGAGCCCCCATAACTGTTCAAGCTTCAGAGTCCACAAAAATGTAGGTCCCCGCCACTGTGTCCTTTGCTAAATCTGGGTCACTCAGTCGCGTAATGTAGCTGAAATCGCATGTGCAGGGATTAGACAAAGCGGCGGGTTATCCGATTAAGCGCTGCTGGATTACGCACAAAACCCTTGCGCAATGAAAGCAAACCAATTGTAGAGGAGCAGTCACGTGTGTGCCGAACTGGCTCCTGATTGGGCGCGTTGAAGCGGAAGTAACGTTAAGCCTTGGGGCGCGGACAAGCGCTATTTCCGGATACAATTTCTGTAGTATAAATAGGCACGTCACTTGAAAGTCGTATTTTCATTTCTCCCGTGTTGGTTTTGGCAAGTCTCCTCCCGACTAATGCACTCAGGAATGTTGTCAGTCTTTTTACAGCTCGTCTGATGACTAATTCTCATTGTCTTTTCCTTCTATTCGTCTTTTACATCTATTATTGTTTCTTCCAGTCTTTCTTCTGTTCATCGTTCATAGTCTTATGTTTGCTTGTCCACATCTTTCCTCTACTGTCGCCTTCCTCTCTAGTGTCCTCGATCTCTCTACCGTTTCTCTCTTCTCGCTTCTTTCTCTCCATCTTCGTCTCCTGCTTTGCGAGTTCTTCTGTTCATCTCCTTATTCTTTACCATCCCGTTCCTCATATTTTTCTTCTTCCTCTCCCCTTACCTTTTTTGCCTTATGGTTTGTCCTGTCTTGTCATTGAGTTCTCTTGCAAATCCCTCCTCTCTCTCCCCCCCCCGCTCTCTTTCTCCCTCTCTTTATCTCTCTTCTCTCTCTTTCTCCCTGTCCCTCTCCTCCTCTCTCCCTCTTTCACAGTTTCTCTGTTCTCCGGGAATTATGATTACTACTCCCCCTCCAACCACTGCCCGCTTCTCCGTTTCCTCAAGAAACACTTTCCTATAATAAGTAATTTAAGTTATAGTCCCTAAGAGCATAACCGAATATGGCATGACATCAATTGCCGGGGTAATGAAAGAAATCTGACATATTATGAAAAAAGGGCCTTTGTGTCCCTTAATATAGGTCAAATTCACCATTTAAGACCATTTTATCGAATGAAATGTGCTTTGTCCTACAATGAGCCCAGACACAGTGGCTTCGGATTCGTTTCGCTTTGGCCTCGCTTTCGACAGTTGTGCCAAATGATGTCAGTCTCAAAGGAAAACGAAACGATATGAAAGCGGAAGCGTTAAGCCAGTCTAAAAGGTTGTGAAGATTTTTTGACATAGTTTCAGCTTTTCGGCAAGACGAGACTGACGTCATTCGCCAAAACTGCCGAAAGCGACCCGAAAAACGAACTAAAAACTAAATCCATTGTGTCTGGGCTCTAGCTAGGCTGTCTTTGCCTTCTGTTATATTCTGCATTATTACCATCTTGTGTCTTCCGAGCCACAATATGAACGTTATCGCACCGGTTTGCTTTCTCTAAACTCAAACTCAAAACTCTATCAAAGTTTTCATTTTTGACAACCGACAGTGTCTTTCCTCCATCGAAGACTGAAAATGTGAACAAATAAGTACAAAGCTGTATTTCCATGTGAATGGATTGGTAAACGGCAATAGAAACGTCAAAAATGCACCAAGTAGTAAAAAGGCTGAGTTATCATGTGTGCGGAATCGGAAACAGTAAAAGAAAAGTCAAAAACCCTTGAAGTAGTGAAATAGAAGTTCTGTACACACCGAATCGCTACACAAAACGTTCTAATGCGTGTCCTTTAAAATTGTAGGTTTGGTTTATACAGTGTTTTCCCATAGTATGGTAGAAATATCCCCGTCTCCCATCCCTTCTCCCAAAACTTCATGGTTTGTTTCGCTTAAACTGTTGCGTTTGGATTTTTATGGTAATGTAAGCCTTGTCTGTCATCGGCTGTAGTGCTAATGCCTGAGTTCTACAGGGAGAAATTTCGTCACCTTTCTTAACTGGGTTCGTTTGTCTGAGGAAGAAAAATGTTTTTGTCGAGCTGAAAGTGTAAAAGAACTCAAAAAGGGTGAGATTTAGGGAGGAGATGAAAGGAAGGAGGATGAAGGTACCTTGGTGCAAGATTGAAGGGAAATTCATTGTGGGTTGTTGCGTGGTGGGACACTAAATCAATCAATAAGTCGATCGATCAACAATGAATCAATCAGTCAGTCAGTCAGTCGTCTATCTGTCTGTGTGTCTGTCTGTGTGTCTGACAGTTCTCTGTCTGTCTGTTTGCCTGTCTCTCTTACTACCTACCTACCTATCTATCTATCTATCTATATCTATCTATCTATCTATCTATCTATCTGTCTGTCTGTCTGTCTGTCTGTCCATCTGTCTGTCTGTCTGTCTGTCTGTCTGTCTGGCTGGCTGGCTGGCTGGCTGGCTGTCTGTCTGTCTGTCTGTCTGTCTGTCTGCCTGCCTGCCTGCCTGCCTGTCTGTCTGTCTGTCTGTCTGTCTGTCTGTCTGTCTGTCTGTCTATCTATCTATCTATCTATCCATCTATCTATCCATCTATCTATCTATCTATCTAGGCCTATCTATCTATCTAGGCCTATCTGTCTATCTATTTATTTGTCTCGCAATCTCGATCTATCTATCTATCTATCTATCTATCTATCTATCTATCTATCTATCTATCTATCTATCTATCTATCTATCTATCTATCTATCTATCTATCTATCTGTCTGTCTGTCTGTCTGTCTGTCTGTCTGTCTGTCTGTCTGTCTGTCTGTTTCTCTATCTATCTATCTAACTATCAATCTATCTTGTCCATCGGTCTCCTCCCCCCCCCCCCACACACACACTGTTTTTTCTGTGATGGTTTGTAGGTCTAGGGCACATGCCTTATACTGCGGGGTGCGGAAGCAGTTTGGGGAGTGGGGTGGGAGATTGAGATGGGTGCCTCCCCCTCCCAACACACACACACACATTGCTTTTGTCCCATAAGTCTTTCTCTTTCAAGACTCCTTTCTCCAGACAGAAGACAGAATTTCCTAGAACCGTCTGATGGCTTCCACGTGATAAATGAGAATTTAGACTTTCGTTAGGGCTCAATTAGCGACGACACCAATAAAAGATAACACCCAAGCCCCCAGTTTTTGAGCAGACACCACATCGAGCACTCGGGAAAACAGACTTTTAGCCAATATATATCTATGGAGACAAGAATGGAAATCCATTATCATTTGATGGACCGAGACATCTTCCCATTGCGCTGGCACCTTTTTGGGCCACCAGCCAACAGAAAAATCTAATTCCAGCCGGACAAAATAGGAACGGGAAATGGAACGAAAACAAAACATCTTTTGTAGCACTTGAATCAAATTTCACTTGGCTGAAAACTTTTACCCGTTTAATTGTGCAAAACAACATTAGCAGGAAAAGTTTCCTCCTTGCTCGTGAGACTATTTTCGTCAGACTTAACCCTGTAAACTCCGTGTATCACCAGCGATAGATGTTACACAGAAATTTATGACTCGGCTGCGGTTCCAACAAAAACTCAATGCGAGAAAAGTTATATATAGTAATTTCTACAATTAGTTATTCTGCAATTAGTAATGAAAATCTCCTAATTATGCCTGTAAGAACAAATTCTCACAAATTCAGAATTTTCCCCACAAGAAGAAACAATGATGGATCCTAATGGGATAAGTTTCCAAGAATCAATTCCAAACTTAATCACAACGACGTCATGAGATATTTAAAGCTAATGACAATTTCTATTTATATATGAGGACTACAGCAGGGGAAGAACGTCAGTTGCCACAAAATACGAGTTTTAGGGTCACCTCCCTCAGCTCGTAGCTAACATCTTTAACTTTGTTCCTCTCATACCGATTAAGTGAAAAACAAGCCTTGTCCGGCGATAGGAGCAAATTTAGATGTTATAAGACATCCTCTTTTCAAACTATGGAATTTCAGCGACACAAAGCAAACTCAAACAAACACTTCCCAACCATTTCAAGTCCTTAAATCTAAACAAAAGTACCTTCTGCAGGTTAAAAGGAAGGCACTTTTGAAATTTCACGCAAATCTGAGCAGTGTAGGTCTTGTTAAAAATCCTGTCATTTTTTATTTTTTTTTAAAAATAGACATGTATTTATTTATGTATTTATTTAATCGAAGGCAATAACCTTTCAGCTGATGTCACCCTTTATTATATAAAAAAAAAATGAAACGCTGGGGGGGGGGGGGGGGGGGGAGAAATACAACACAGAAAAAAACCTGGTGCCCGCGCTAACACAGCCTGTCAAATAACGTAGTCTTGAAATTAATCCTGGCACTCAGAAGTCCTATTTCTTTATTATTTATCATATATATATTTATTTATTTATTTATTTAATTTATTTATTACTGTTTTATTAATTTACTAGTTATTTCGATATTGATCTATTTTATTTTATTTATTTATTTGTTTATTTATTCCTTTATTTATTTCATTTATTTGATGAGTATTAAATTTTGTCAATATCACTCTAAGTCGCAAAAGTCCTCCTCCTGCTTTACGTAAGTGGCACCGTCGTTATGTAAAACCTTCAAATATAAAAAATGCAGAGAGTTTGATTAATATGCATTTATAGAGGCACCAAGAAACAACCAAAAAAAAAAATAAATAAACTCATATCTCCATGGATTACACTGGAAATAGTTTGAAGGCCAGATGCAAAATTTCGAATAAATCGGTATGCTGGTAAAAAATTTTGCCCTAATTAAAAAAAAAAAAAAAAATTATTTGAAACGAACTGTACAGAATTACAATCCTGCTAAGGGAGTACCATACTGAGCAGGGGACGGCCCAGTCAGTTGCTGGCAGACAAAAAGTGCACACCAGAATTTCCTGTATTTCATCAGTAAATTCGGGAAGACACTTGGTCAGACACAGTCAGCCTCCGCCAATATTTCTTGGGTGTCATCCTGGTGTCAGCAACTAGCCGTGACGTTCCGGGCATAGTGTGATACTCTCATTAGAAAGACGGGGTTCATTATTTTCAGGATGTTACACAGTGTAAAAAATGAACAAAATTGCTACTTTTGGCGTATAAGGCTTTCCCCGCAGCACGCCGGTCTTTCACTGCAAGGCAAATATCGTCAAATTTGATGTGAGAATCTGAACACAGAACAAAGACACTCAAGTACTTGGGTAAAGTCTGGTGGGAGTCCCTTAATTATATCTGTTCATGTCTGTCTGTCTGGGTTACAGACCTTCAGTTAATAACTGTAATCGTTTTCATACCTCAGTTAATTGGCGCATAGTCTCCCTTACCCCCCTCTCCCTTACCCCCCCCCTCCCCCAGTCTCTCTCTCTGCCCCTCTCTCTCTTTTTGTCTTTGTCCCCATCTCTTTGCACCTTTCTCTTTCCCCCTCTCCCCCTGTTTCTTACTCTCCCTCTCTTTCCCCTTCTCTCCCTTTCTTCCTCTTTTCTTTCTCTCTCTCTCTCTCTCTTTCTCCTTCTCACCATTGCGCGAGGCCCCGCTTCACTCAATAATCCATATCACACCATAAAACTTTGACCAAACAAACTTGACCCAGTGAACCACTCTATCCTTCCTACTTGGACAACAGCACGGAAATTGTCAGTACAATCGCCCACAAAATGAAAAGAAAAGAAAAGAACAGACTCGAAAAATCGAAGGCATGAACATTTTTTTCTTGTCTATTAATTTCCAACTCAATGTGAAATCACCTGCTATTCCTCAAAGCTATGACTGACAAGGGTAACGCCTTTTCCAACATATCCAGGGATATTTGCCATATCTCTGTATGCCACATTCAACCACCGTCGAGTTTTTGGTTCGGTCGTAAAAGTGGTTCTCTCACCCCGAATTCTTTTATATGTAAGTGTCAATTTACAAGTTTACTATCTGCAGCTCAAAAGGCTTTAGTAATGACCAGGGCAGGATTGCATTTTCAACTCAATGTAAAATCATGGATTTCTTCCCTGTGCCATGATCGACAAACTGTAACGCCTCCAAAAACTGCCACGCCTCCTCCTGAGCGCAACGCGTTTTTCTTTAAGCCGCTTACAACTTACAATAGATTCAGGGTAATTCCATGTAAATGCACCACTGTTGTCGTGGTACCTGCCATACCAACACAATGAAATAAGTGGTCGTTAAACTGCATATAATTTACTTGTTTCCACTGTACTTTTATGTTTAAATGAATCACCATTCTAACAATAATCACTTGTAATAATTTTGTTAGCCCATTGATAACGCCAATTCAGTGAATGGTTGTAGATTTCTCTCATAATATCTGCAAATATTGTGACCATACTCTACAACCATTCACTGAATTATGGTTATCAATGGACTAACAAAATTAACATAAATCCCTACCACAAAAACACACAAAAACATTAATAAGAAAAATGAAACATGAAAAGTGAGGCGTAAATGTCAAGAGTAGAGAACCTCCTGAAATAAAGACCCAAAAAGTCATTTGTGTGGCATCCCCACGGCCCACAGAACAAAAACCGCTGATCCTATCCCTAGTGCCTCCTCACCGTCACTCATCCGCCAAATCGTTTTCATATTTGTTATAATTTATGGTGATCGCTTCACAACGCGGCGTTTGTCATCACCTGACGCCTTCCCTACCTTTTCATACCGCCAGAAAGAGCACTAGTCTGTCATCAGCGCGGTCTCAACTTTTTCCGCCATATCCCCAGACTCACAGAGCAGGCAGATGGGTGGCCTGTTCTTTATCGCTGAATTATTACATGCTGGCAAATCAGAATAGCTCTACCTATATGGTTAATGCAAATCTGCTCACAATGAGAAATCCGCTGATTTACCTAAATTACTGTTAAGAAAGCATACATTTTAACTCACAGCTGGATCATGGACGATGGAAATGTCGTGGCTTACGCGTGGCCCCCAAAAGCATTCTTTTTAAAATATTTTTTTCCTCAATGAAATAACCACACAAATATTTTATTTTTTTGTTGAATTAATAAAACCGAAAGAAGGGGGGAGGGGGGGGGGGTGGGGTGGGGGGGGGGGCGCGATGCTGTGTTTGTGTTGTATGGTTTTGGAATCAAATCACAAAGTAATTTTCTAAAGAAAAAGAACAACAACAACGAGAAGCATCTGAAGGAATTACAGCCCAAAGTTGACAAGGCTTGCCTTTCTGCTGTTCAGGTTTTCATTGCTGGGAATTTGAATGTGTCGGGTTGGATATCTCACTATAAGCATTTCATAATATTCGAGATTAGCGCCTAAATTTTTCATGAAATGTTAAATAAAAGTGAGAGATATATAGAAAGAGAGAGGGAGAGAGAGGGAGAGAGCGGGGAGAGAGAGAGAGAGAGAGAGAGAGAGAGATAGAGAGAGGGAGGGAGAGAGAGAGAGAGAGAGAGAGAGAAAGAGAGAGGGAGAGAGAGGGGGAGAGAGAGAGAGAGAAAGAGAGGGAGAGAGAGGGAGAAAAAAGAGAGAGCATAAAACGCCAGTCCACAAACTTAACCTTTGCACCGGATTGCACAATTAGTGCGCAGGTTGTGAAAGATACGAGCACAGGGCGCAAACTGTTCTGTATTTTTGTTCCATGACACTTATTACTGAAGGTCGCTTTCTCATGCCGAAAATACATTCAAAAGTTTACATGTCGCAACCATTGTTCTTGTTTGTTCTATCTCCATTTTCCAAAAAAAAAACACGAGATCTTTTAGTATGTAGAAGAAGTATAACAAAATACCCTCTGACATTTGTTTAAAACACGTTGTGGCACTTATCAAAGGGTTTCTGAGTTCCTTAGCATAATAACTGAAGCTGCAAAACGTTTAACGACGAATTCCTCAGTTGTGCAAAAAGGGGAATAGGAACAAACGAGAACTAAGGTCGCCATGTTTAATATTAAAATTACGAACGTCCAAACTACCTCCTTCAATAATCCATTTGACGTGAACTTTGAGTGCAAAATAGGCAAGCTGAAGAAGAATGCAAAATATTGCTATTCTGTGGACGTTTTCATGGAATACCCCACACGGACTCCACATCACACAGATAACATTCAAATCTCGGCGTCAGGCTCGCAGTTTGCGGAACACGAAATGTACCGGGTGAAACCCACATAAACATAAAACCTCTTCAAAGGAAAAGGGGAAATAATTACTAGGCTTTTAGTATCAGAGATAAGAAAGTTATAGCATGTCTCGCAAATACAATAATTTTGTTTATATAGATCTTAATCGACATAGCGGATGCAATAAATTTGTTTATATAAGACATCGAGGACCCGAACGTTGTGCAAGGGGAAAATCAGCGCTATGGGGATATTACACTGAAGGGTTCTATTTAATTTCCTTTACTACCACATATTTGACGTAGTTCTCTCTGTTATGTACGACGTGTTTCCTTTGGCGTGTTTATTAGTGTTTGCCAGTTTCCAGAACGTAGACAAGATTTAATATTTACGGAACTGAAGAAGTTGAGTGAAACAATCTTAACTTTAGCCTACTGTGGGTGTGGTCATCTACGACAAAAAGAAAAAGTTGTATGTAGCAAAGCCTGGCGTAAGAAATAATACAGGAACGATATTTGTCTTCTTTTTTTTCTAGGCGTTTCATCGTATTGTTTCTGTATTATTTCTTACTAGATGACCTACCGGGCATTGCCCGGAATAAACAATCATGTGCTCCCCCCCCCCCCCCCCCCAGCAGGAAAAAAAAAAACGCATTTTCTTCCAGTAGAATTAAAAAGTATGACAGGGAATTTCATTCTGCGCCTCAGTTTACACATTGGTGATCGAAACTGGACTGTAAAAATCACATCTGTGTATTCCCTGAGTCGGCGGGCCGACTGGTTATAATAATAATAATTATCTTTAAAAAAAATGGCATTAGTCTTTTTATCTATCTATCTATCTATCTATCTATCTATCTATCTATCTATCTATCTATCTATCTATCTATCTATCTATCTATCTATCTATCTATCTATCTATCTATCTATCTATCTATCTATCTATCTATCTATCTATCTATCTATCTATCTATCTATCTATCTATCTATCTATCTATCTGTCTACCTGTCTGTCTGTCTGTCTGTCTGTCTGTCTGTCTGTCTGTCTGTCTGTCTATCTATCTATCTATCTATGTATTTATCTGTCTATCTATCTATCTATCTATCTATCTATCTATCTATCTATCTATCTATCTATCTATCTATCTATCTATCTATCTATCTATCTATCTATCTATCTATCTATCTATCTATCTATCTATCTATCTATCTATCTATCTATCTATCTATGTGTCTGTGCTTTGTTCGCTGTTCTGGTGGAGGGATCCGTGGTAGCTGCCCTCGATAACGCAGGAATGGCATATGGAGGTATGGGCCTTGTTACAGGGCTGAAGATGACGGTGACGGAAGCTATTCGGACTGGTAAAGTAAGAAGGATAACAACGGGCTGCGATGACAACAACACGAAAGCCATTCAAAATGGCGGTGTCAACAACAATGACGCACTTTACGATTTGAGGACACACAGCTGTGGGGTGAGTTTATCGTTATGGAGAAGGCATTTCGATCTAGCCTAAGTACCAGGGCTGAAGATGACGTTGAAGGAAGCTATTCGGACTGGTAAAGTAAGAAGGATAACAACGGGCTGAGATGACAACAACACGAAAACGATTCAAAATGGCGGTGTCAACAACAATGACGCACTTTACGACACGGTGAGTTGGAGAAGATTACCCCAACACCTACACCAAGTCGTGCGCAATCATCCAAGCGAAACAGCATCACACGCCCTTAATGGCTGCACAAAATTTCACCTTGTGTACCAACAACGACACAACAACATCTTGGACATTTTGGAAAGAAAGATTCGTTCATTCAACAGAAACAAGACCATATTGAAAGACACTCCCCTCAAACCATCTATATTTGAAAGTGACTCGATTGGTTTCCATCGTAGAGAAGTGCGGCCAGATATAACAGTGATTGACAGAAAAAGAAAAACAGTCAAGCTAGTAGAAATATCGATACCATTTGATGCTTATATTGATAAAGCTTACAAATCAAAGTTTGATAAGTACTACCCATTTTCTTTAGAGATCAACGCCATAGGGTATCATTGTGTAATCATTGTGCTAATTATGGGCAGTCTCGGAAATGTCCATAAGAGGTTTACAATAATAAATGCGCCAGTCTTAGTTATTGTCCACTTTTACCATCTATTTATGGATAAAATAAGCCAAGAGCCAGCAGTTATGTTCAGTCATGTAACGGATTAATATTTACAATGCCATTCTATTGTTTCCTGTATGGGTATCGTGTGTGAAATACTGTACCGACTAATTGGAAATAAAGAATTATATCTATCTATCTATCTATCTATCTATCTATCTATCTATCTATCTATCTATCTATCTATCTATCTATCTATCTATCTATCTATCTATCTATCTATCTATCTATCTATCTATCTATCTATCTATCTATCTATCTGTCTATCTATCTATCTATTATTCTTGGACACAAATGTTTACTTCCTTCGTTCCAATCTGTTCGTGAGAGCACCTGTTTGTTTAGACACCTAGTCTGTCCGTCAGTTTGTACTAGATGATGGTGTTGCTACGTGTATATGACTACAGACAACTCGGCTGATCAGCCGTGTAGACCAGGCCAGTGCTCTCCCTTGATTGCCAATTATCTGCCTTTGTCAACCCAGAGATCACTGAATGAGCTCCCCTTGAGACTATCTCTGTCTGTTTTCTTGGTAAACCAAACTCGTCTGGGGACCAGTCTAAAATTTCTATAAAAATCGCGGGGCACACTAAGCCCCCCCGCCCCCCCCCCCCGGAATAAAAATTACATTCGTATATTCTCATTTCTTCCCTGTTTTCTCTTTCCGGGGCGTGGGGGGTGAGGGGCGGGGGGAAGGGAGATTTCTGTCTAAGGAAATCGCACATGAAGATGTAAATTTTTACATACTATGTGCTGGTGCGCTCGCACATACACGCAGAAACAGATAGATAGATAGATAGATAGATAGATAGATAGATAGATGAGTGGACGGATGGACGGAATCGGCCGACGGACGGGCGGATTAGACAGACAGACAGACAGATGCCACACAAATTGCAACGTGGGAAGTCAAAAACAACATTTTGGTTGAGTTCAAAACTTGTCTGAAATGATTATTGTTTAGAGAAATTGTTCAAAGCATCAAAGAGACGCGCTATCAGCGTTAGCCTTTTGTCTTGTTCACCCAGTCTCGTTAGTTCTGGGCCGGGTTTCTTGTCTTCTTTCTTTCCTTAATGTAATGCGCATGAGGTCATTCAAGTTAATGTGTGTACCGGCAGTTGCTTCAGGCATCCGCAATTTCAGAAAAAAAAAAATAATCAGGAATTGGATGTGTGGGAGGTGAGAGAGAGAGGGATGGTTGAGAGGTGTAAAGAGAGAGAATGGGAGATGTAGAGAGAGGGGGAGAGGTATGGGAGGTTTAGAGAGAGGGGTGGGAGGTGTAGAAACAGATGTGGAGAGAGGGGAAAACCAGGAGTAGAGAGAGGGAACGGGAAGTGTGGAGAGAGGGAATGAGGGATGGGGGGGGGGTGAGAAATGGAAAGAGTGAAGCAAGAGAATCGTCATGTGGAGAAACTGAATAGGAAGTGTGGAGAAAGCGAATGGGAGGTGTGGGGAGAGGGAGGGAGGCGTGGAGAGAGGGAATGGGAGTTGTGGAGAGAGGGACATAGACAGATGTGCAACGATAAGCCAGAATATGTATACTTTCCTTGGCATCTTCATTGCCACTATTCTATACCCTGGTATGGTTTAATGCTACAGTGGGGTGCCGCCGAACTCTATCGAGTAAAAAACCAACAACAGCAACAACATTTTTACAGTTACTAAACTGAACTGTGTGTACACCTTGAATAGGAAAGCTAACAAAACAGTCTGTGAAAACTGAGTGCCCAATATTGCACACATTAAAGTACATTGTATGTTGGACACATTTTTTTGTGTGTGTCCACGAACAAAACCGCGTCTCTTCACGTGAGGTTGTGGTCTCGTTTAAAAACCACGGACTTTCGTCTGGTAGCGAAACAAATTAAAGAGCACACACGAGTGCAAAATCATGAATTTAAGTCGAAAAGTATTATGAACGTCGTAGTTTACATGACCAGAACCTGAGTTTGAGAGGTCAGGAATCAAACCTGACTACTGTAGGTTGCGTATTTAGAGAGGAAAGGGAGGGGGGGGGTGGCTTCAAAATTTGCCCTCGACTAGCTTTAGTGTACAGATCAATGGTTCTCAACCATTGTTCAGGCAGTCGCCACTCCAAATTTTCTTTCATCGCCTCCTTTCTCTCCCACCTTCCCCCTCCCCCGATACCCCGAGAACCCTACTCAAACCCAACAGAAAGGCCTACATTTCGCAAGCAGGCAGAATACAGAAAAATTGTTATGATGTTAAGTATTCAAAGCCTTATCAATGACAATAGGCGTTTTGATTATTCATTATAAAACACAAAGCATTCTCTATCAAATTCACTAAAAAAAAAAAAAGCCTTTCCAATTCCTAAAACCCACCTTGACGTGCTGTAGAACAAGTCATTGTCTACCCAGTATTTGCCCTTAAATATTCTTCTATTCAGCGGCTTCAACCCCTTTGGGCCTTTACTTTCTTTTTTCTCCCCCCCCCCCCATGGAAATCAAAATCACCCGGGGGGGGGGGGGCGGGCGGGGGGAGAAGATATACCCCACGTTGAGAACCACTGGGGTAGATAAAGGCGTTGAACAGGGGAAAAAGTTACACTTTAATGTCACAGATTTCTTTGGCGGTCTATGCCAGAAAGCAGACACCAGAGAATACAAGAGATCACTGAGGTCAATTCTGAGAAAGCCTTCTTTTCAGTTTGTTCACCTACCATTAACAGATATAAACAACAACTAAAGCTTTGTTAAACCAATCCTGGCATTTCACTTTTTGCCCTCGTGTTATTTATAGCTGAAACGATTGCTATTCCTACGTTGTCACTGAATCTCGCCGACGGACGCCGTCTCTCTGAGGCCCTTTGAAATAAAGGTTTGAAGACACAGCGCTGGAGCTTCTGTAACTCTGATTTGTAGAGCAGCTTATCAAAGCGTGGCTCACCCTCTGTTTGTCATGACAACGATTTACTCCCTCCGAAGCATAAACTCCTTCTGTTACACTCACCCCTAGTTCTGGCTAGAGTTTATCTGCGGCTCCCACTTCTATCTCCGTTCCCAATCTTGCTCATTGTGATTGAAGTTTTTGGTTCTGATTTTCTGTTTTTGCAGTGTTAATTTACCACCCTAGCTGTGTTAACGTCTGTAGACGACCACCCTACTAGTGTTACGTACAAGTTAGTCTAACGCTGATTTGGCTGTGATAACGTTTTTGTAATCGTTTCATCTAAATAGTCCTTGTTAACATTGGAATCACCACTTTGTCAGTGTAGTGCCTTCTTTTAAACTTCTGGGTCTGAGAAATTGAAATAAGACACACTGTGAAATAATTGAACGGGTAAGGCCGTGTTCTCATGCGTACGGAAACAGAAACCGTGTCAAAAACCGTTCAAGTACTGAAATAGAAAGAATGTTTTTATGTGTACGGAAACAGAAACCGTGTCAAAAACCGTTCAATTACTGAAATAGAAAAAATGTTTTTATTTTATGTGTACGGAAACAGAAACGTCAAAAACCATTCAAGTACTGAAATAGAAAGAATGTTTTTATCTTATGTGTACGGAAACAGAAACGTCAAAAACCATTCAAGTACTGAAATAGAAAGAATGTTTTTATCTTATGTATACGGAAACAGAAACGTCAAAAACCATTCAAGTACTGAAATAGAAAGAATGTTTTTATCTTATGTATACGGAAACAGAAACGTCAAAAACCATTCAAGTACTGAAATAGAAAGAATGTTTTTATCTTATGTATACGGAAACAGAAACGTCAAAAACCATTCAAGTACTGAAATAGAAAGAATGTGTTGGTGTGTACGAAAACGCCGTGTCCGCACATATGAAAACTCTAGTTCTTTTTACTACTTGATAGATGTTTTACGTTTCCGTTGAAGTTTCCGTTTCCGTACATAGGAAAACACAGCTTTTTAGTTTTATACCATGGCTTTGTCCACATGGACTTCAAAGCCTAGCGTTATCATTCACAGTATCGTTGTGCATGAAACTTGGGGAGTATACTATCTGCCTGAAAAAAAAAGAGGGGGGGGGGAACTTTCTCTCTCTCTCTCTCTCTCTCTCTCTCTCTCTCTCTCTCTCTCTCTCTCTCTCTCTCTCTCTCTCTCTCTCTCTCTCTCTCTCTCTCATTCTATTATGAATCTGATACACGAAGAAACGAGAAATAACCGGGATAATACAATGTGAAGGAAAACTGTGTAAAACTGTTAGAAAGTACGAACTTTGTCGGTTACTTTGGTTCCTCTGGCCATATGGGATTCTGTTCACACATATCATAATTGTAAAGAAATTTGTGAATTACTGACATATTTCACTGTGTTTCAACTATAGTTAGGCATAAAAATCTATTTTCACGACTACTGTGCTGATTCACTGTAGCTGCAACCACATTTACTAATACCCGTTGTAATTACCATAGTTTCTATTTTCACTGTTACAATAAGTGCTATTATCCATCTGACATAGATCCATCCATCCATCCATCCATCCATCCATCCATCCATCCATCCATCCATCCATTCACCCAGCCAACCATCCATCCATTCATCTATCCATTCACCCACCCATCCATCCATCCATCCATCCATGCATTCATTCACCCACCCATCCATCCACCCATTCATCCATCCACCCATCCATCCATCCACCCGTCCATCCATCCATCCATCCATCCATCCATCCATCCATCCATCCATCCATCCATCCATCCACCCATCCATCCATCCATTCAGTCATGTATTCTTTCTTTCTTTCTTTCAATAGTTCATACACACTTGGTATGCTAGTAGTTAAATAAGAGCCAAGGGCGGAGGGGGGAGAGGGGAGGATAGGGAGAACAGAGAGATGGGGAACGACAGAAACTAGAGAGAGAAACAAGGGCGAGGAGGAAGAAGAGAAACTAGGTGCCTAATGAGAGAGAGAGAGAGAGAGAGAGAGAGAGAGAGAGAGAGAGAGAGAGAGAGAGAGAGAGAGAGAAGAAAAAAACAGAGAGGGATAGAGAGAGAAAGAGAGAGAGGGAGAGAAAGAGGATAGAAAAACAGAGAGGGATAGAGAGAGAAAGAGAGAGAGAGAGAGATAAAGAAGAAAAGCCTTGTAAAACACTTAAGAATATGCACGCGCCTCCGAGCTCTTCGACACTATCAAATTTTCTCTCTTTTTCCCGTCCGACTTTTTATCGCTCATCACTTTGCTCTGAAATTGTTTCGGGGATCTTTCAATAGAAGATTCCATGTTTTTGCTCTAATGCGAACACCATCCATAGGAAATAGTTTTGAGGTAGACACATGCTTGCACTATGCCACAGGGTCTCTCACACAGCCAGAGAACCGTGAGTACATCTCGTGTTCTGAGTTTTACAGTATTAGACACTTACTGTACAGACGCAGCACTACAATACCGGGATTGCTACAGAGAAAGAGACAGACAGACAGAGAGAGAGAGAGAGAAAGAGAGAGAAAGAACATTATATGACGAGAGAGAAGTCCATACGATACTGATCTACGATACAGACGAGAATTAGACTAAACAACTCTGGATAAAACGCCCGGTTTTCGCCGTGAGTCCTAGAAATATCTTACACATGATTCCAGGGTGAGTCGTGCATTCCTTTCAATATCTATTTAATGCCGGTACACATTACAGGGACGATACATTTTAAAATTACGGGTTTTCTTGACTTGGAAGAGAAAATGTTACTTTCTCTAGCCTTTGTGTTCTCGGGAAACAAATGATTACATTGCTTTTTTGCTTTTTTTAAAATTTCTTTCGCGTGTTTCAGTGACCTTATATTTTCTTTCACGTGCTTTAAACTGTCGTTTTTTCCACTTATTTTCTTCATTTTCTTAATTTAGAGGGAGGATAACAGCGAAATATACGGAGCACGATTATTTGTAAGTGCCTTCGAATATGAAAGTGTGTCCTTCCTGGAAAAAAGGGAGTACGAAGTGAAATTAGCATTCTGAATTTGGATACGAATGAATTTCTGTTATGCATTAGTAATACTGTTGTTAATGTGGATTGTCTATTCTGCTGGTGTACGTTACAATGTAAACGCTACAGATATTTACTTACAATAATTTAGTAGATTCCTGAAATGTTACACAATTAGACGTTTATTTTGTTGTGTTTATGTGTATAGAGCCGGTCATGTTGATATATCATGAAATCGACAGAAAGACCAAAATAAAGTGAATCTTGAAGATAAAACATTTCTGAATAATGTGAATCTTAAAGATAAAACATTTTTTAATAAAGTGGATCATAAACATTACTAAATAGAGTGAATCTAAACATTACTAAATAAAGTGAATCTAGAGGATAAAACATTACTAACGAAAGTGAATCTAGAGGATAAAACATTACTAAAGAAAGTGAATCTCGAGGATAAAACATTACTAAATAAAGTGAATCTTGAGGATAAAACATTACTAAATAAAGTGAATCTTGAGGATAAAACATTACTAAATAAAGTGAATCTTGAGGATAAAACATTACTAAATAAAGTGAATCTTGGGGATAAAACATTACTAAATAAAGTGAATCTCGAGGATAAAACATTACTAAATAAAGTGAATCTTGAGGATAAAACATTACTAAATAAAGTGAATCTTGAGGATAAAACATTACTAAATAAAGTGAATCTTGAGGATAAAACATTACTAAATAAAGTGAATCTTGAGGATAAAACATTACTAACGAAAGTGAATCTAGAGGATAAAACATTACTAAAGAAAGTGAATCTCGAGGATAAAACATTACTAAATAAAGGGAATCTTGAGGATAAAACATTGCTAAATAAAGTGAATCTTGAGGATAAAACATTACTAAATAAAGTGAATCTTGAGGATAAAACATTACAACACGAAGTGAACCTCGACGATAAAACATTACGAAATAAAGCGAATCTCGACGATAAAACATTACTACACGAAGTGAATCTCGAGGATAAAACATTACGAAATAAAGCGAATCTTGAGGTTAACACATTAAAGTGGGAGAGACAACATTAAAACATGAAACATTACTACCAAACCCAGCAACGGAAACCTGTAATAATCTACATTATGTCAGTTACAGGAATTTTTGTTGTTGTTCATTTGTTTATTTTGAATCTACTTTACCGTGTTGATTCTGCATGTAAATTTAGTCAGCTTTTGTGTAAACCGGGATGCGTTTCTGTACTTTGAAGATGCCAGTAAGATTTGTGGAATTTGCTATTTTTTGGCCTGTGGAAACAATGTTTTGTGACGGAGTGATTAGTGATGACATTGGAATCTCAGCTGATACAATTATCTCCTTCTTGTCTCAAGTGCGTAACTGTAAGTATATTTTTACTTTGCTATGTCTGTCTGTCTATCTGTCTGCCTGTCCGTCTGTCTGTCTGTCTGTCAGTATGTCTGTTTCTCTCTCTCCCTGTGTTTCTCTTTCTTTGTCTCTCTCTAATGCCTCTCTCTGCTCCCCTCTCTCTTTCTCCCTTTATGTCTCTCTTCTTGTCTCTCTCACTCCTCTTTCTTCTCCCTCTCTCTCTCTTTCTACCCCCTCCCCAGGAAAACACACACACACAAGCGCACATACACTGTTGTCCTCACCCCCTCCCATTCTTTCTCTCTCTCTCTCTCTCTTTTTCCTCCCCCGCCCCCTTTTCTAATTCCTCCCCATGCCCTCCTTTTTCATATTGTCACCATTCTCGCTTTCCATTCTCACTCTGCTTCTCCCCCTCTCTCTCACTTTCTTTCTCCCCCTCTCTCTCATTTTCTTTCTCCCCCTCTCTCTCATTCTCTTTCTCCCCTCCTCTCTCATTTTCTTTCTCCCCGTCTCTCTCATTTTCTTTCTCCCCCTCTCTCTCATTTTCTTTCTCCCTCTCTCTCTCATTTTCTTTCTCCCCCTCTTTCATTTTCTTTCTCCCTCCCTCTCTCATTTTCTTTCTCCCCGTCTCTCTCATTTTCTTTCTCCCTCTCTCTCTCATTTTCTTTCTCCCCCCCTCTCTCATTTTCTTTATCCCTCTCTCTCTCTCACTTTCTTTCTCCCTCTCTCACTCACTTTCCTTCTCCCTCTCTCACTCATTTTCTTTATCCCTCTCTCTCTCACTTTCTTTCTCCCTCTCTCTCTCACTTTCTTTCTCCCTCTCTCTCTCACTTTCTTTCTCCCTCTCTCTCTCACTTTCTTTCTCCCTCTCTCTCACTTTCTTTCTCCCTCTCTCTCTCACTTTCTTTCTCCCTCTCTCACTCACTTTCTTTCTCCCTCTCTCACTCACTTTCTTTCTCCCTCTCTCTCTCACTTTCTTTCTCCCTCTCTCTCTCACTTTCTTTCTCTCTCTCTCACTCACTTTCTTTCTCCCTCTCTCACTCACTTTCTTTATCCCTCTCTCTCTCACTTTCTTTCTCCCTCTCTCTCTCACTTTCTTTCTCCCTCTCTCTCTCACTTTCTTTCTCCCTCTCTCTCTCACTTTCTTTCTCCCTCTCTCTCTCACTTTCTTTCTCCCTCTCTCTCTCACTTTCTTTCTCCCTCTCTCTCTCACTTTCTTTCTCCCTCTCTCCCTCAATTTCTTTATCCCTCTCTCTCTCTCACTTTCTTTCTCCCTCTCTATCTCACTTTCTTTCTCCCTCTCTCACTCACTTTCTTTCTCCCTCTCTCTCTCACTTTCTTTCTCCCTCTCTCTCTCACTTTCTTTCTCCCTCTCTCTCTATCACTTTCTTTCTCCCTCTCTCACTCACTTTCTTTATCCTCCTCTCTCTCTCACTCTCTTTATCCCTCTCTCTCTCACTTTCTTTCTCCCTCTCTCACTCACTTTCTTTCTCCCTCTCTCTCTCTCACTTTCTTTATCCCTCTCTCTCACTTTCTTTCTCCCTCTCTCTCTCACTTTCTTTCTCCCTCTCTCTCTCACTTTCCTTCTCCCTCTCTCTCTCTCACTTTCTTTCTCCCTCTCTCACTTACTTTCTTTATCCCTCTCTCTCTTACTTTCTTTCTCCCTCTCTCACTCACTTTCTTTCTCCCTCTCTCTCTCACTTTCTTTCTCCCTCTCTCTCTCACTTTCTTTCTCCCTCTCTCTCTCACTTTCTTTCTCCCTCTCTCTCTCACTTTCTTTCTCCCTCTCTCTCTCACTTTCTTTCTCCCTCTCTCTCTCACTTTCTTTCTCCCTCTCTCACTCACTTTCTTTCTCCCTCTCTCACTCACTTTCTTTCTCCCTCTCTCTCTCACTTTCTTTCTCCCTCTCTCTCTCACTTTCTTTCTCCCTCTCTCACTCACTTTCTTTCTCCCTCTCTCACTCACTTTCTTTATCCCTCTCTCTCTCACTTTCTTTCTCCCTCTCTCTCTCACTTTCTTTCTCCCTCTCTCTCTCACTTTCTTTCTCCCTCTCTCTCTCAGTTTCTTTCTCCCCCCCCCCTCTCTCATTTTCTTTCTCCCTCTCTCTCTCACTTTCTTTCTCCCTCTCTCTCTCACTTTCTTTCTCCCTCTCTCTCTCACTTTCTTTATCCCTCTCTCTCTCACTTTCTTTATCCCTCTCTCTCTCACTTTCTTTCTCCCTCTCTCTCTCACTTTCTTTCTCCCTCTCTCTCTCTCACTTTCTTTCTCCCTCTCTCTCTCACTTTCTTTCTCCCTCTCTCTCTCACTTTCTTTCTCCCTCTCTCTCTCACTTTCTTTCTCCCTCTCTCTCTCACTTTCTTTCTCCCTCTCTCTCTCACTTTCTTTCTCCCTCTCTCACTCACTTTCTTTATCCCTCTCTCTCTCACTTTCTTTCTCCCTCTCTCTCTCACTTTCTTTCTCCCTCTCTCACTCACTTTCTTTCTCTCTCTCTCTCTCACTTTCTTTCTCCCTCTCTCTCGCACTTTCTTTCTCCCTCTCTCTCTCACTTTCTTTCTCCCTCTCTCTCTCACTTTCTTTCTCCCTCTCTCTCTCTGACTTTCTTTCTCCCTCTCTCTCTCACTTTCTTTCTCCCTCTCTCTCTCACTTTCTTTCTCCCTCTCTCTCTCACTTTCTTTCTCCCTCTCTCTCTCACTTTCTTTCTCCCTCTCTCACTCACTTTCTTTATCCCTCTCTCTCTCTCACTTTCTTTCTCCCTCTCTATCTCACTTTCTTTCTCCCTCTCTCACTCACTTTCTTTATCCCTCTCTCTCTCACTTTCTTTCTCCCTCTCTCTCTCACTTTCTTTCTCCCTCTCTCTCTATCACTTTCTTTCTCCCTCTCTCACTCACTTTCTTTATCCTCCTCTCTCTCTCACTCTCTTTATCCCTCTCTCTCTCACTTTCTTTCTCCCTCTCTCATTCACTTTCTTTCTCCCTCTCTCTCTCACTTTCTTTCTCCCTCTCTCTCTCACTTTCTTTCTCCCTCTCTCTCTCACTTTCTTTCTCCCTCTCTCTCTCACTTTCTTTCCCCCTCTCTCTCTCACTTTCTTTCTCCCTCTCTCTCTCTCACTTTCTCTCTCCCTCTCACTCACTTTCTTTCTCCCTCTCTCTCTCACTTTCTTTCTCCCTCTCTCTCTCTCACTTTCTTTCTCCCTCTCTCTCTCACTCTCTTTCTCCCTCTCTCTCTCACTTTCCTTCTCCCTCTCTCTCTCACTTTCTTTCTCCCTCTCTCTCTCACTTTCTTTCTCCCTCTCTGTCTCACTTTCTTTCTCCCTCTCTCTCTCACTTTCTTTCTCCCTCTCTCTCTCACTTTCTTTCTCCCTCTCTCTCTCTCACTTTCTTTCTCCTTCTCTCTCTCACTTTCTTTCTCCCTCTCTCACTCACTTTCTTTCTCCCTCTCTCTCTCTCACTTTCTTTCTCCCTCTCTCACTCACTTTCTTTATCCTCCTCTCTCTCTCACTCTCTTTATCCCTCTCTCTCTCACTTTCTTTCTCCCTCTCTCACTCACTTTCTTTATCCCTCTCTCTCTCTCACTTTCTTTATCCCTCTCTCTCTCACTTTCTTTCTCCCTCTCTCTCTCACTTTCTTTCTCCCTCTCTCTCTCACTTTCTTTCTCCCTCTGTCACTCACTTTCTTTATCCCTCTCTCTCTCTCACTTTCTTTCTCCCTTTCTCACTTACTTTCTTTCTCCCTCTCACTCACTTTCTTTATCCTCCTCTCTCTCTCACTCTCTTTATCCCTCTCTCTCTCACTTTCTTTATCCCTCTCTCTCTCACTTTCTTTCTCCCTCTCTCTCTCACTTTCTTTCTCCCTCTCTCACTCACTTTCTTTCTCCCTCTCTCTCTCACTTTCTTTCTCCCTCTCTCTCTCACTTTCTTTCTCCCTCTCTCTCTCTGACTTTCTTTCTCCCTCTCTCTCTCACTTTCTTTCTCCCTCTCTCTCTCACTTTCTTTCTCCCTCTCTCTCTCACTTTCTTTCTCCCTCTCTCTCTCACTTTCTTTCTCCCTCTCTCACTCACTTTCTTTATCCCTCTCTCTCTCTCACTTTCTTTCTCCCTCTCTCTCACTTTCTTTCTAATATGAAAATGCAAACCTTAGGAAAACTTTTTTTTGTGGTACTAGATAAAGTTCCCGGCATTCTCCGGGATAAACCTGTGAGCCCATCGTACCATCTCTCTCTCTTAAATTTGGTATAGAAAGCTTCCCGGATTCTACAGACAGTTTTCATGCGCATCAGAGCACTAGGCACTAATTTCTGGTAGGGAAATTGCATGTACCGAACTGAACGCGTATTAATACATCGTTTCCGGTTTGGTGGGCTTACTACAGGGAGCCAAAACAAAGATCATTGTATTTTTCATTTTCACAACTTTTTATTTAAACTACCTGAAACTTGAATCGGCATAAACGGTCGACACAAAAGCGATTGGATTGGATTCGTTGACACTTAGGAAAATTAACTCCATAATTGTTGAAACTGTCATTTAGGCTCCAGCTTTGAGCAAAAAATAGGTCAAAATTGCACCACAATGAATTACTTCCATCACTATTTTTTTTTTATAATAGGAAATTTTGGCTGAATTCCTGATTCATATAGCTTACGTCTTGCTTCTCAAACTGGTTACTGCTGATTCTTTACACGACAGGTAACAAATAATAAAAACAAAATAATTTACTTTTATTTTCATAGTTAATCAAATTACCATTATAACAAGGCATATTTACCATATTGTTGTATACGACATTTTGCCGGTTTTGAGGTTTTTGTACTGAAAGTGGTTCCCTGACTCCTAATTTTATTATGTAGAAGTGTTATATAGGTGTATTTTTCGTGGGCATTTTCATGCGTTCCAATTTTGAAGGGCATTGAACAAAACCCAGATTTTACACAACTCTTCAAACTTTTAATCCTGATTTTCTTTAATAAGGAAAAAATGCGTATACCACAATATGGAAAATACCCGATAACTCCCCCCCCCCCCCTCTCCCTCCCCCAGTCTCCCCCTTCTTATCTAAAATTGGCGCTCATGGCACGCGCCCTATCAGTCCTCCTCCACCCTGGTTACGCCTTTGAAATTTCCTTACGATGACCCCTCCGTGCATGAGGTGGTGAAAGTTTGATGTTTTCTGTCTCGATTTTACTGGCTCTTTAGCGAACATGTCCAGGGACATTACCGTGATGTTTCATCTAGGTGTACACGCCTGTTAAAGGCTCTTTCATCAAACCGATTTCTGATTATCCCCACCACATGATATCTTGCATTTTGGTCTGTTTCATTATGACGACATGGAGCGTGTGCTCTTACCACGCTTTGAATTATAATATGTCGTCGTTCGTCGGAAGTTCCAGGCCCATTAATATAATATATATGGAAATATTATTATAATACTTTATAACACAGTAATGTTGTGAGTTGTGAACTGTTGTGAGTTGTGAACTGCACCTAACAGGCTGCGTTACAATTTCTCTGAGACAGAGAGAGGCAGAGAGAGAGCGAGCGAGAGAGAGATGGGGAGAGAGAAAGAAAGAAGAAAGGAGAGAGAAAGAAGAAAGGAGAGAGAGAGAAAGAAAGAGAGAGAGAGAGAAGGCAAATTGAAAGAACAAGACTTTCTGTCAAGCGCCTAGAGGGAACTTGTTTGGATGAGGCGCTATATAAATGATCTCCATTATTATTATTATTACTTGTACATGTTTGGTTCTCTAAAGACTTCCAGTTCTTTCTATTTGGAATGCACGTAATCTTTGCGAGTGCGCTTGCTCAGCTGCCGTGCACTGGGGGGGGGGGGGGTCAGTTAAGATCTTTAGAGGCCCTACACACTTAAAATATTTTGTTGCCCCCATGTACTGTATGTAACATAATACAAACGATGAGGCGTTCGCCACTGAATTTACTCTGTCACATTAGACGCTGAGTAATATTTCGATACATTCAAAAATAAAAAATACGCCTGCAAATACTTGATTTTTTTTTTTCATTTTGTGGACCCTGGTTCTGCTGGTCCATTTGCAGTTTTGCACCGTATGGTCCATGATAAATCCGGCAATGAACAATTTCTGTGCCCCCCCCCCCTTCCCCCTTGCCTTGATGCCCCGAGCACGTGCTCAATAAAAATGTTTTGCTTAATAGTGAATCCAACAATGACTTCGGGGGGGGGGGGGGGTAGGGGGGGTTTACGTCATTCAGACAGCTTCACAATTTGGGTAACGTAAAGAAACAACAATACAATGTAGACTGACAAATAAAAGAACGACGCGCGTGCTTCAGGAACCACGCAAGCGACAAAATCGTTATTTTAAAAGGAACAAAAAAATCAGTGGATTTCTTCCTCCCGTGGCTTTGAACCTTGGACGTTTTGTTTTTTTTAGTTCAAACTTGTTTCCTAATCGTTGCGACTCGAGTGAAATTTACACATAATTTGAGTCAAGTTCAGAAAAGATATCCTTATCAAATTGTCGTATTGAATAAAACTGTGGAATACGGGCTTTCTTGAAGCTAATCGCTGAAAAGCGTCACCGTGACGTCTACTTCGTCAGCAGTAACTCAACCCTCTTGACATTCTCAATGACTTTGCACCCTTATGGGCGTTTCCACACATAATGTGAGATAGCAGGAATTATTGAGCTATTAGTAAACATTTCTAGCTAAAAAAACAAATAAAAAAATGTTCTTTTTTTGGTGCAGATTCTAAATTTAGAACTGAGTCTTCACAATTTCTAGTGACGTACTCCGCAAGCGACGCGATTATCTTAATAAAGTAATTGGCAGCCAATAAAAATCGACTGGCGTCGGCATTATCTCAAACACTCTCAACTGAGAAGTGTTCTCCAGTACAAGATAAAATGTGACAGTTTTTTTGATGTGGCTTTTTTGAGTTCTTGACGGAATTTGAGCTCTGAAGTGTGTTGCCGGTGTGTCTGTGTACTGACTTCACCCTTTGATTTGCGTACGTGGGTGTACATGAGGCGAGGCAATCATTCATAAAGTACTTACGTACGAAGGGGGGATCGGAGGTGGGGTTGCCCCAGGCGTATGAGATGACGAGGGATGCATGATAAACTATCGTAACTCTTTTTTTTTGTTTTTCTTTAAAAAATTGAGCTATTTGGCATGCTCGTAGCCCGTGATAGCCCGCCGATTGTGTGTATACGTTCGGGGTTAAATTCTGAAACCTGGGGGTCAAATAACGTTTTTTTTTAAATATCGTAACTATCAAGGCTGATAAAGGAAGTATTTCAGTTTTTTACTGCCCCTGAAATATTTGTTAAAATCAAGTTAGGATGTTTTACCATGCCACTCTCTATAAAGCGATATGATAAAATTTGTTTTTCCACAAATTAAGTTGTAGGACTGTAAAGCGAAATGATAAAATTTGTTTTTCAAGAAAGTAAGTTGTAGGACTATAAAGCGATATGATAAAATTTGTTTTTCCACAAAGTAAGTTGTCGGACTATAAAACGATATGATAAAATTTGTTTTTCCACAAAGTAAGTTGTAGGACTATAAAGCGATATGATAAAATTTGTTTTTCAAGAAAGTAAGTTGTAGGACTATAAAGCGATATGATAAAATTTGTTTTTCCACAAAGTAAGTTGTAGGACTATAAAGCGAAATGATAAAATTTGTTTTTCAAGAAAGTAAGTTGTAGGACTATAAAGCGATATGATAAAATTTGTTTTTCCACAAAGTAAGTTGTAGGACTATAAAGCGATATGATAAAATTTGTTTTTCAAGAAAGTAAGTTGTAGGACTGTAAAGCGATATGATAAAATTTGTTTTTCAAGAAAGTAAGGTGTAGGACTATAAAGCGATAATGATAAAATTTGTTTTTCAAGAAAGTAAGTTGTAGGACTATAAAGCGATAATATGATAAAATTTGTTTTTCAAGAAAATAAGTTGTAGGACTATAAAGCGATGTGATAAAATTTGTTTTTCAAGAAAGTAAGCTGTAGGACTATAAAGCGATATGATAAAATTTGTTTTTCAAGAAAGTAAGTTGTACTACTATAAAGCGATATGATAAAATTTGTTTTTCCACAAAGTAAGTTGTCGGACTATAAAACGATATGATAAAATTTGTTTTTCCACAAAGTAAGTGGTAGGACTATAAAGCGATATGATCAAATTTGTTTTTCAACAAAGTAAGTTGTAGGACTACAAAATGATATGATAAAATATACGTTTCATATTATGAAAACTGAATTTATACCAATACGCTTATTATGACAGAGTCAAACAGCCTAGCTAGACACAATGCTGTTGAAAGCGTTTCAAGTTCTGGAACTTTCAGGGTGGATAGGCACTATTCTAATGGCCGTACACGTGTGCAAGAGGTGTAGGATAAGTGGGTATGGGGGTTATGGTTAGATGTTTGAAGCCAATCGTGTGGGAAGTGTACAGTGGCTTTGAGTTTGAATTTAAGTCTGGGGTTGAGGGAAATGATGTGGACACGACGACGGCCTTACTCAGCTAGAAAGAAAATGTCAAAATTGGGCAAAAAGAACAAGTTGTACGATGCGAAACCCTGCGTGAGAAATGAAAAACCCAAACGATACAAAGGAAACTAAAGAGAAGACAGAAAATACACAAAATTTCGGCTTTCGCCTTTTTCAAGTGAAAAAAATAAATAAATCGAACAATAAAATATTTCAACAGGAAATGTATAGAATGGAAGCGAAACAGGATAGTTACTTAACTGCGGGTTTGGTTTTTATGATATTTCGTCAATGAGCTAGAAAGGAGCAAGGCGGTAAACAAAATATTATTGCAGATTGATAGGTCAGAAGGAGACCCTACCAGAAGCGCCCCCCCCCCATTCCTCCGCACCCCCTACCCGGAAAGGAAGAGGGGGGGGGGGGGGAGAGAAAAATCAGCACAATCGAGACATATGCTACGCAGATGGTCCCAAATTAGCATCCAATTTAGCCCAATCACTCCAAGTGCTAAGCATTTGTTAAAGCTGTGTTTTCATGTGTACGAAAAAGGAAACGGCAAAATTTCAACAAGCGGTAAAAGGAAAGAGTTTTTCCATGTGTACATCTTTCTATATCGCTACTTGAAGGGGTATTGACATTTCGGTTGCCGTTTCCCTTTCCGTATACATGAAAACAAAGCTTAACTCAAATATCAATAGCCTGGACGCCCACCAATCGATTTTGATGGGACAAGTCGTTGGATGGTGACGACACAACAATGAGGACGAACTAGTGTGCTGGTGTGCGAGGTCTCGTTAAAACTTGGATGTCGCACGTCACTATCCAACTAATCGGACAATCAAAGACGGCTGGTGTTCACCAGGGCTAACTGAGATAATTTATCCTTAGTTCCATAGTTTTGCTAGGTTTTAGGTCTTTATTTTAGGAGGTTCTGCGTCCTTGGTATTTACACCTCACTTTTCTTGTTTTTATTTTTTTTTCTTCATTTTTTAAAATGATTTTGTGTGTTTTTGGGGGTAGGGATATTGTCGTTTCTTTCAATTTTACTCGGGGCAGCGGCCCAGTTAGGCCTGCCCTTCTCGATTTCCAACTGCCAAGGTTTCTTTAACGTGCACAAAGTGCATACGGGCCCTCCGAGTTTTTCGTCCGTATCCAGGAAGACTAAGTGCTTGATTCCACCTACCAAAGGATCAGGGACAGGAATTTCCCCCCAAAATTCCAACATGCCTGCACTGACCAGGAATCGAACCCGCTTCCTTCGGCGTAGGATGCGAGCACCTCGCTTCTAGACCAACGTATGCCCATAGTTTGCTAGGCTCATATTCGCCTGTTTATCTATGAGAGCAGAAACCAAGAAATGATACTACAAAAAATAAACAAACACAAACAAACACAGCTCTTCAAACTCTTCAGAGTGATAACACTGTAAATGCGAGTTTATTACTGTGGCGCGAAGTACGCTAATTACTCAAGTGCTTTCTTTCTTTCATTACGGTGTTTTATCGTGGCAAGCAACAACTGCTGTGGCGACGCTGCATTGAGCAAAGAGACGGGGAAATCGGATGTTGCTTTCTTCAGATCTCTGACGCCATGCTAGTGCAGTAACTACTCCGTGATCTCACCCTAAATTTCTAAGGCTACATAGAATATCGTTGAAGCAGCGGGGTATCTTAACCAAATTTTCCAGCGATATTTCTCACCCTTTGCAAGTTATCGGCACTACAAGTTTGGTCAGGGTTAAAGTTGATAACAATTTGGGTTCTTGGGGAATATCAATTCATTGGAAATTAGAGTTATAATGCGTGGGGAGAACATGTTTTGATTTCTCAAAGGCGCTGAAGAGGTTGTACTCACGCAGAAAAATAGGTCTCTAATGTGCTGGGGTGATAGCGAGAGAGTGGTATCGGGTTGTTGGATAAGAATGTGTCATGATACACTCAGAGACATCAAGTTCACACGTTTGAAGTGTGGATGATTTTTTATTATTATTTTTTTTTTGATGGGAAAAATCTTCACCACACGCACCCACCAAAAACACTGAGAAAAAGTTTTGCTCTTCAACTCCAAATAGCGAAAGATATGAAAAGAATTTTTATATACTGACAAATTTATTTATTTTTTTTTAAACCATGTTTTCGTATTTAAGAGATGAGTTCGTTAGTTTGAAATTTTGAATAAACACGGCGAGTATTCATAGGCCGATTCATTCACTAGCTTGACTTGCATCTGATTGGTGGTGTCGCTGCTTAGAGAAGGTGTAAATTCGAGTGGCAAGTGAGTGAATGAATGAGTGAGTGAGTAAGTGAGAGAGGGAGAGAGAGAGAGAGAGAGAGAAAGAGAGAAAGAGGGAGAGAGAGAGAGAGAGTGAGCGAGTGAGTGGGTGAGTGCATGAGTCAGTAGGTCAATCGGTCAGTATGCTAGTGAGTGAGTGAGTGAGTGAGTGAGTGGGTGAGTGAGTGAGTGGATGGATGAGTGAATGAGTGAGTGAGTGAGTGAGTGGGTGAGTGAGTGAGTGAGTGAGTGAGTGGGTGGGTGGGTGGGTGGGTGGGTGATTGAGTGGGTGAGTGAGTGAGTGGGTGAATGAGTGAGTGAGTATTTCTTAGTCGTTTCCACTAACAGCTGCCTGAAATGAATGGTAATCTATGCAGAACTGTGTTCTATGTCAATATTCCCGATCATTGACGTATCCATTGACTTATCAACACCATCCTGTATACTGTAGGCTAGGTATCAGGAAACCTTAGCTTCAATAAAAATAATAATGCTCTCGGTAGAGGGGTTCGCTTACAAATCGCCAGCATCGTACTTAAGCTGTGTTTTCATATGTACGGAAAACGCCATTTCTGTACATGTGAAAACCACTCTTTCTTTTCACTACTTGGTGGAATTGTAAGGTTTCCGTTTGTCGCCTCCGTTTCCGTTCACATGAAAACACAGTTTGTCTCTTCTCCTTGGAAGGATCTCAAATTCCAAACCTTTTTTTTTTTTTGCCTTTTGCTGATCTAACCTCTCAGTGGTGCCATGCCATGCAGCTGATGTCGTAACATTTTATGTATATATCAAAGCAAAGCACTACTTACTATCCACAGACCGCAAGCATCCGCCTTCTAAAACCAAAGTGTATTTTTCTTTTGGAAGTGTATATCCGTACAACATGTGGTATGGATATGGGCAGTGCTTATCTGTACAAAACGTTTACCAAAAAGCTCGACTGGTGAAGGTTTGCTGAAACAAAACTTGGTATGGTATTCAGGAATTTAAAGTGGCAACACATGGAATGGTCAGATGGACCTGGGGGCGTGAGGGTCTAGTCAGTTTGTATCAATGGGCGGTAGTCAGATTGACTAATCAGGCGAAAAGGGGTGGAGGTAGCCATTGGTGATCGACGTACTCTCAAGTATATTATTAGCGCAGATCACGCAATCCCCGGGCAGAAGTCGGATTGTTTTGCTGCTAAGCCGATTCATATTTTTAAAAAACTATGCAAATTAACAAGGTCAGTAATAAAATTATAGTATTCCGGTGTGTGTTCTATGTCATCGAATTGTGTGCGTTGTACGGATATGCACTGTCCATATCCGTACAACATATTGTACGTTGGGGTTGTTGTTCGGGGACCGTGGTGGAATTACGAAGCCCAATAGAGAAAATACTGGGTTGTGCTCACTGTTCATCCAGAACTTGTAATATAAAACACTAGGGTCACGTAAAGACAGTTTTTGGGGTTGTTGATAGGGGACCGTGGCCGACTAACAAAGCCGAGTAGAGAAAATTACCCAGTTGTTGTTCACTGTTCAGACATAGCTTGTAATGTAAAAACCTGACGTAACCTAGAACCTGAGTGATATGTGGAACTGCAAGGGCCTAGATAGAAAAAAATATTATCAGTGAAACGGAAAATAATGCAGTTTTATTAGGTCACACGTATTACCTACATTATTTCCTAGCTCAGCCCGCCAACAGAGACGAAAATCATTGTAATTCTTGACAAGCCCCGATGACAATTTTATGTGACGCTGTAATACATTGGGAAGAGCACACATGCAGAATAGATTCATTTTGACATTTTTTTGTGCATAACTCAGGTTGTGCACTGAACAGAGAAACGCCGATGACGCATTCAAAGAAGGTGCAGCAAGTTCTTTGGCGTTCATCCGCCGTGCTGACTGGTGTCTTCAGACATTATTCCATCTTTGGAACTAATTTCTTTGGCAGCGCCAGCTATTATTGGTTTCGTTAATTTAATGGCACGGATGTTGCCCCTCTTTGTTTTCGAATTTCACGTTTGTTTTCAGCATATAATATCGGATAAATTTGCAGATTTATAGATTGAAGGATGATGACGTCATACGCCCGCTTTGTTTACTTCCGCCCGCCATTGCACTAGTAAATGCTTTGGAAAATGCCCATCATTTATGTTAGTTTGGTTGTCGATATTGAACGCCGGACAAAGGAAAAACTTTTCTTTTTCTGTACCCGGGACTCGTACATGCGAGAGCAAGGTAGCAGAGGAACTGAGTGAGAGAAGAAGACGTTTATGGATCAATGACGCGAACAGAAAAGGCATTTCCAGCTCCATAGTTCGTTAAAATCCACTTACTTTGAACTGGTCAAATGTGTAGGCACTGCGGTCGGCACTAAAGAACCGAAAAATGCTAGGACATGTGATGTTTGGCAGCTCCGTCGGTTGTTAGCCGGCCATCAGTCCTTTGGCAGCTTGTACAGATCAACGCCTTCATTGCTTTGTAATGTTTGATTCTATCGGTTTTTCATGTTTTTTGCACGAGGATCTAGCGAGTCTCCACAATACGACGCCATGTTCGTTGATCTCAGAGTACATGTAAAATGGCTGCCGGGACAAAAGTTCAATTCTAAACGATTTCAACCTATTTCAGAATATTGCTCCCATCTCCACATACCAGATATTTACAAAACAATCTCAATCGTTGATATTAAATAGAAGTATGCCGCGGTGATGTGGGCAGTGCCTAATCTGTAAGTGTGAAGCAAAATTTGTGGGCCATGAGCCACCAGCCTCGGTGTGTTTCACTCCTTACATGGGCGCAGTTGTCATCGCGTGATGTGGTCGACTCGTGGGCCATTAACCCTCTACCCTTCAGTGTATCATATTTGAGACAGGTCACTTGGAGCCAAAACGCTCTATCTTTCATAAACTTACTGTTCCTATTATATCAAGAAGTAATTCTACCCATTAAATATTTATATTTTTGCAACAATCTGACTATTTAAAATCAGTTGAGCATAGAATTTCTGAAGCTTTGGGACTGGCAATTTTCGTTTGGCTATTAGGGGGTTAAGAAAAAGATATCTGAATAAATGAACATCCCAAAACTGCGTGAGAACACCCAGGCATGACCTGGGCATGTCCCTGCCCCTGTGGAGTATCGGGAAGCCTTCTTCCGTTTCTTTTTTCTTCTCCTTCTGCGTTCTCCGTGTCAATCTTCACTAGCTCAGAAGGCCAGTGGCCTGTATGGAAGATGCCGTGAGTTCAAGTCCCCCTGCAGTCCCATACAGCTTCCACTGAAGCGCCCTGTCTCCAGGCCAGCAGTTTATCCCTTTCTGCTTACATACATGGGCAAGTGCTGGGGTGTGTGTGTGCTGCATTCTCAGTTGTCTATCCCACACAGAAATGTTTCTGTGTCCCCAGCTTTGAAACTGCCGAAAACTGATGTTGCCATAGTCTGCTGTGGCCAGTTCTCAGTCTGAAGATCGCTGTCTTTTTTCTCCTGTTGATAGTGTGTATGGCATGATCATGTGAGTGCATGGGATGGATGCCTTTCCATTTGTTGTTTCAGGGTCTTATTTTAGGAGATTCGCTCCTCTCGGCATTTGCACTTGACCTTTCTAGAGTTTATTTTCCTTGTTCTTGTTTTTGTGTGTTTTTGTGGTAGGTGTTAGATTTTTTTTTTGTTTAGAATTTTGCCCGAACAGCGGACTTGTTAGGCCATCTCTTCTCGACTTTCAACTGCCAAAGTTAATATCTTTAAATGCACAACGTGCACGGGAGCCCTCCGAGTTTTTCGTGCTTATCCGAGAAGACTAGGTGCTCATCTTACCTCCCATAGGATCATGGATAGGAAGTTTTTTTTTTCCCCTAAAATTCCAACATGCCTGCTCCGACCGAGGATCGAACCCGGTACCTTCGGTGAGCACCTTGCATCAAGACAAACGTGTCGTCGTGCCTTCCCACTTCGATTTAAGAGCAGCTTTTAGGTAATTTTTTTTTTTTTTTTGGCCTCTCCATACGATGTAAGGAAGTCAAGGATCTGATACCTGACGGACTGAGGTTCTTTCCCTCTGAACATCTCTTACAGTTTTTCCCTCCGAAAAGACGTTTCATGTCCTGTGAGGAAGTCAAGGGCCGAAACACCTGTTTGACGAGAGTTCTCATCCACTGAAGATCTGTATTCTCACCCTCCTAATAGTTTCAATCCTTTTTTTTTTTTTTAATTTCTAAAACGGAAACGCAGCGGGTTTTTCCAATATTATGTAACGCCGACATGATGCGTGCCTATCGGCAGTGATTTTGTAGGAATGTGAATTGCAACTACGTGTGTATACTGTTTCGGATTTCTTTCGACATGAATTGGAATTTCTGATAAGGAAATGCATGAAGTGACGAGGCGGGGCTGAGATACAAAATAAATGTTATCGATTCCGAGTTTAGATGCTGGATGAGGTAAGTGGAGAAATTACTTTGAGAGAAAAGGGTTGTCTTTAACAGTAAAATGACACAGTTTGATAGGTTGGCCATTATGTAGCTGCTGTTCTGTTAAGCAAGTAACACAGTCTAATTATTTGCCTCTCGCAATGGGTGCACATTAACCCTACTATGGCCAAAGAGGAATGGTTATGACCTTGCAAAATCTGTAATATAACAAAACTCGCCCGATCTTTAACAAGACCCATCGCCGCTCATACGGCTCGGATTTGTGTGAAATTTTGAAGGCGCCTCATTTTTGACCTGTTTTGGTGTCAGATTTGGAGTCTTGCACTGATTGGAAGGTATTTTCTTGAGTTTGCTTTGTGTCGCTGATTGATCACCTCCAATAACCCCCTTTTCTTTTTCTTACAAAAAAGCCCTTGACGCCATCATACTTCATGCGATGTGTTCATTTCTAAACAAACTGCTCAGTGCGCAAATTATCGCCATTTTTATGACATATTGAAGGGATGCGCAGGGCAGTTTTTGGGGTGGAGGTAGGGGTAGCCAAGGGAGAGCAATAAGATAAGATGTATCAAGAAACCAACCAACCAGCCAATCAACAAGCCAACCAACCAACAACGATAAAGTAAGCTTAAAAGAACGGGTGAGGTGAAGCAGATGCATTATCATCGCCCAGAACTGAATTTAACTTAACAGATTAAAATGTATCACGGTTAACGCCGGCACTCCCAGCTAGTAATAATTATTATTATAAATTTGGTATCTAGAATTATGCGTTTCTGTTGACCTGCCCCCGCCTTCGCGCCCCGGCCATCTCCTAAACAAATTTGTAACCTTTCTGGAAAGCTGGTTTCACTGACACGGAATTAAGTAACGCTCTGAAAAGAAAAAAAACAGTAACCAACCGTTCAGCTAAAAAGCAGTGGAAGGGTTAAGAAAACACATAGGACATACTCAGTGAATAAACGCGTTGACTTCTCCGTTGAAGTTTTGGTGGATAATTTGTTTCCCTCTGCACAAAACCACAAGGAGAAGATAGAGAATGAAAGAATGCCTCCACTATCAGTGCTGTAAACCTCGGGCTAGACAATACACGTTTACATTAGGATAGACAACTCTTGACAATTTATTTCCCCTGAGAACAGCCTTTTATACATCTAGACTGCATGACCTTTGTCTAGCTTTCTGCAGGGCAAGAGGGAACCCCAATGTGCGAACTGGAAACTACTCTCATAAAGTTATCTGTGGTTTAAATTTATGTTCATTATTTATTATTATTTTTTTTTCCTCGTCTTTTTCATCTCCACTGCAACTGGAAAGCACATGTCAGAGAACACACATCATGACATACGAGTAAAATCAAGTAGATCTCTTAAAGCTGCAATTCTTAATGGTGGGGGGAAAAGGGGGAATCCGGAGGGGTGGGTGGGGGTACGGGTGCGGGTGCGATTTGAAGGGAAGGGGAGGGGGAAGTCGGAAAGAATTTGGTAATTTCAGGGGAAACGGTTTGGGGAGGGGTGGGGGGTGGGGGGTGGGGGTGGGGTGGATTACTAAATTGTTCATTAAGGCTGTGTAGTCTGATTGCAAATTCGAATAGGGAAAATACTATGTTCTGTTCACCGTTCATCTATTTTTAAATATTTTTTTGTATTTTGTATTTTGTATACTTCTTTAATCCCATTTGGGAAATTTGCCTTTGTGTCACTGCAGCCCAGTTATAACTGGAGTAATCACGTTGTCGCCACAGTGCAGGCCTGTCGGCGGGTTGTTGTTGTTGTTGTTGTTGTTGTTGTTGTTGTTTTAATGGAGTGGCGGGGTAGGGATGAAATTTATTTAATTTTGCCTTGGCAGCGGCCTGTTTGGCCAGCTCTTTTGGATTTCCAAAAAGCAAGGTATCTTAAATGTGTGCAACGGGCACACGGACCCTCCCAATGTTTCGTCCTCAACCGAGAAGACTAGCTGCTCGATCCTACCTCCCACAGGATCAGGGACAGGAAAATATGAGAGAAATCCCAAAATTCCAACATATCTGCACCGACCCGGATTTGAACCCGGTACCCTTGGCATGAGAGGCGAGCACCATCTATAGCTTACTACTGAGCTTACTGTGGTGTATAAAATTCTACGCTGCGGCCCAAGGGAAAAATGACGTAACTGACGGAATTACCTTTTGACACACATAGATTTTCTATGTGACGGACAGCCAGACAGACGTATCTGTTACCGAAATAGTCATTTCCAGTGTGGCAAACAAACGTAAGTGACAGTTCGCAATAAGAGACATTCAAGTAGAAAAACGTCATACTGTCAGTTACGTCGTTTTTCCTCCTGGCAGCAGTAAGGTCCCGTAACCATATTGGAGGAAACGGTTTTGAAAGATTCAGGAGGGTATCATACTAAGCCCGGAACGTCATAGCCAGTTGCCACCAGCGAAATGTACACCAAAGAAAATAATGGCAGAAGCTGACTGTGTCTGACCGGGCTTAGTATGAAAGGATCTTCCCGGATTTACTAACAAGATGTAGGACACTAGGGTGTGCACTTCTTTGTCTGCCAGCAGCTGACTGCGCCGATCCGGGCTTAGGGTGATCAAAGATACTAGAATTGATAAGATTAGACACTGTTTTTAGCGTGCACAGATTTCGGACTGCCGCCTTGCAGCAAACGCACGGAAGTCATGAAAAGTGCCTATTTTACAAAGCTAAATAGGGAAAATGTAGAATTTTGTTCACTGTTCAGCTATCGATATAGGCCTTGATTAACGTCACCTATAGTGAAATTATAACCTCAATCGATGTGGGAAAACTTTGGCTATTTTTTCTCTTCTTTTTTTTACTGGCAGTAGCACTGTCACAATTTTGCATCATAAATTTACCATTATATCAAGCATTCTTTCATACAATGCGCCATGGGCCCCGTCCCCGATCAGCGCGAAAATTGTATGTACGTTTTTTTTTAGTGGTGCGAAGAAGACAGTGCCTTATCTTATCGTTTCTATTATCTTTGGTATGATAGCCGGTCTTAACAAGTATCTGGGCACGGATTTTATTAACCTTCTAGTCCCCAAACAAAAATTGCCAAACCTAAAACTTCTCAGATAATATGCTGAACATAGTCAGATGAATGCAAATATATAAATATTTAATTGGAAAATTACTTGTTAATAAAAATGAGCAGTAAGTGTATCAAAGGTAAAGTATTTCAGTTGTAGGTGATCTATTTCAAATATGGTACATTGGGTGCTAAAGGGTTAAACTTAGAACACATTGGGCCGTGAGTACATGCAAGCTGACACACATTCACATCTATCAAAATGTTATCCAGTTCTGCCCACTAAGGCACAAGAAACATCATATCTATAGTTCTAAATGGTTTTGAATGTGAACATGAGAACTGCATTGTGTTGAGTGTGTTCCTGAAACCTGTACGCTGGAATGGTAGGCGTACGGGTTTCAGTTTCCAGCTGTAGTGTATTGCTTTGTTTCACTCTTTGTGCCACCCGAAATTTAGGATACTGACCGCGATGCTTCGCACGGCTTCCCAATCCCCTAGTACACGGCGTCTGAGCATGGAAACTCTCATAAGATTTGAAAAAAAAAATTTAAAATTTCACAGGGGTGCGAGTTTTGTGACGTCATATGAAGCAAACCATTTCGGTTGATTGACAGGCAGGCAGGCAGGCAGACAAACAGACAGACACAGACAGACAGACAGACAAATAGATAGAGCACGGGAAAGAAGAGGAAGGGGGGAATTCAGAGAGAGAGAGAGAGAGAGAGAGACAGAGAGACAGAGACAGAGGCAGAGAGAGAGAGAGAGAGAGGCAGAGAGAGAGAGAGAGAGAGAGAGAGAGTGATAGAGAGAAAGAGAAAGGACGAGACACAAAGAGGGCGGCAGAGGGATTATACACACACACACACACACCTACCCACATACGCACCTCCCACACACACCCACACACACATAATCACACACATGCGCACACAGAGGGGAGAGAAAATAACAGAAGAATTTATGAATACAAAAAACGGCATATTTCCACACACTGTAAAGAATTCCAGCCCAGAAATAAGATATTTTCTAAGCTCAGAAGGCGTCTACTCGCTGAAAGGTTGCTTGATAAAAGCCCACCGACCAGTCAGATATCTCGTTTATCAACGGGGGTAAAAGTCTACCCTTAATGCTGGCATCAGATGAAATATATTGGCGTCATTTGCTCGATTCACGTCAATTCGTAACTCACAGGCGTACGTTAGTTTTGATGTGTATGGGAGATACTTAGGCTGGTGACACACTGTGCCAAGTCTTTTTCACGTCTGTTTTGATTCGGTACGCGAGGTCTCCTTTTTCTACCAGCTTACTCCACACAGTTTGGATCGTTTCCGAAGTAGTGAGACAGACTGATTTCGGCATTGCCAGTGTGCGAGGTCCTCCTTGTTTAATTCCGTACGTAGTTCACACCTCACACTGGCACCGCGACAGATTTGTCTTGAGCTAGTCTGTGTGTCACCAGCCTGAGAATGTTAATGCATGAGAAACATTATAATTGTTTACTCTTGGAGTTTCGATTGAAAGATAGACCCATCTGTTCTTTAAAACAACAACAAAAAAATATAGTCCATTAGCAAGGAATTAATATGTAATATTAGAACCTATTCTTCTTGAAAACAAAGTAGCCGATCCATTAGCAAGCGAGTACATACACAGGTTCAAAGTTCAGATATTTCGTTTCTGAACTCTGAGTGAGTTTGAGTTAAAATGGCGAGATGGCAAACGGGTGTAAGATGATAATATGGACTCTCCCAGTATGTAGGAGTAAACGAGGACAAGGAACTCTCCTATCATTTAAGAGGAAGAGAGGTTAGAGGAGTCTCCCAGTATATAACAGAAAACAAGAATAGAGGACCCTCCTGATATGTAAGAGAAGACAGGATAGAGTACTCTCCTAGTGTGTAACAGAAGGGAGGCTAGAGGATAATCCGAGTATACTAGAGAAAGGGTGGGTTTTTGGGGGGGGGGCGGGGGGTGGGGGGTGGGGGTGGTAGAGGACCCTTCTAGTATGTAGAAGACGGCAGGATAGAGGACTCCCCCTCCTCCCCCCCCCCCCAGCAGGTAAGAGAGGGTGAGGGTAGGGGACCCTCCCAGTATGTAAGAGAAAAGACGCTGGAGGACCTTGTCAGTAGTGCCTGCCAACGACTCACTCACGCCACTGCAAATATATTTCTTCAGACTGCTTTGATCAGTTCTCTCACCACTCACGATTCCATTACCGCCGTGTATAAAATTTTACGAAGGGGGGGAAATAAATGGCAATGGGTGTGTTTTCTGTACAGAGTAAGAGAACCCTGTGACACTTCATGACGATGCTAAAGAAAGACCCGTGTTCGTAGCATTTGTAGAAGCAGATAACTTCGTCAGTAAGTGTCACTTTCTTGTCTCTGAACTCTTATCATTTTTTATATTGCTGGCTTTTATCTTCATTTTCTTCTTCTGTTTTTTTCTTCTCTGTAAATGTTTGAGAGGCTTAAGCAAAGTGGTAAACCCAGACAGAACACAGGGGTGAATTTGGAACCGTAACGCCCTGAGCTTATCCTATTTTTATCAAGTGGGATGTTCCACACACCCCGACATGACTAAATATAACCGCGGGTGCCCTTGTGGAGGCGCTTGCAAGGCTTTGTCGGTAGATTATGTGGCTATCTCTAGTTTTATATATAGGTTTAGCATGGCAGTGGTTCTCCCACTCCGTCGTCTGGGAGGTACCCCTATAGCAGTGGTTCTCCCCTTCGTCATCTGGGAGTACCCCTGGAGCTTTGGATTTGAATTCGGAGAAAGCACGTCGACTAGGTAATGCAAGACGGTGGACGGATTATAACAGAACCGTAGGATAGGAGGACCCTCTCAAGAAAGAAAGAAAGTAATGAAAAATTGCCAAAAGCAGGCATGAATACTCTATGGATGGCCCTAAGACCAAGACGAAGATAATAATTATATACTCTTCCCATCGAATCCAGCAGCTAGATACTGTTTACTTCCTGCTCACGATAATGAGACGATAATAAATAGCTGATGATCAGCACAGGCTCCCTTTGAAGATTCAGTTATTCATTTTGGAATACATTGACGATAATCACGATGACGCTGTGATAATGATTTCATTCACACCCCTGTCTTTCATTTTGTGGATCACATTATCCGCCATTTCCTGTTACCCGAATTTTTGTATAAATGACTTTGAAATAAGTTAGCTGGTGCTTTCATACCGAGAAAATTGCATTTAAACGAATAAAGCGTTAATATGTACATGCGTACGAATTAACCAATAAAAAACATATTTTTTAAAAATATATTTTTTTGTGCGGAAATGTCCGTGACCAAGTTTTAAATAAACTGTAAAACGTGGAGAGCATGAAAGTGGAAGATAAAAAAAAAAGCAGAATGAAGGAAAGGTGTAAAATAAAATGAACGAAATAAAACATAAATATGGGATCTAGTGGTGGGGCTGAGTGGGTGGAGGAACAGTGCCAAAATAGTTTGCATTTGAAAAGCTGGGAGTGGGGGGGGGGGTGTGGGGTGGAATAGACAAAGCAAACAGAAATACACGGAGCGTGTGAATTTAATTTTGTGTGGGTGGGTGGATAAGATTGGGGGTGGGGTGTATTTGTGATCTTGGAGGAACACATAGTTTCAGACATTCGCCTGATCCACTCTCTATCCTATCCCCCCCCCCCCCCCCCACTCCATCTTTTCTTTAAACAAAATTTCTGTGCCTTATTTCTTTATTTATTTCACTACCTTGAAAATTAATCTTCCATATTTCTGAAGGGTTTGATAATCCTCTTCATGCCTGGATTCAGGATGGTTAGATCACAATAAATATTCATGGTTATATCCCATAGTCTTTTTGCAAGGTTTATAAAATTATCATAATCATTGCTTCGTAATTTTTTTTTTCATGGTTTTAATCACTTAACTATTTTCATGGTTAAATCACAATATTGTCATGGCTATAACATATACGTACTTTCAAAATTTCATGGTTATATCACATAACTATTTTCATGGTTATTTAACAATATTATCATGGTTATATCACTATTATTTTCATGATTACATCACTATTATTTTCATGTTTATATCAGTATTTTTTTCACGGTTCAATCGTTTTCACGATTAGATTATTATTATTTTCATGGTTCAGTCACTATTCTTTTTATGGTTTAATGATTGTTATTTACATGGTTAAACCACTATCATTTTCATGGTTTAATCACGATCGTTATCATGGTTAAATCACAATATATTCAATTATGAAAAAGGTGTCTGGCAACAACAGTACTGTCAGAGAAAATATGGAACTTTTGAGCTGTAAGGCAGACATTGGAAAGCAGACATTGCAAGTCAGAATTTCGTCCGCTGTAATAGATATTAATTATATAGAGATGTTGTACACGACAGGAGGAAGACATGTTTTGGTGCACTTAGCAACTTGCACCTACCAGATAAACGGGGAAGCGAGAAGGTGTGTGGAAGAGAGGTCGGCCCCGCAGTTATGACTGATTGCCAGATAAGGCGGGCTCCGAGAACGGAGGAGGGCCGGGTGGGAGCAAACAGACAGCAGTAAGAACAAATGGTGGTAAGGATTTCTGCCGAGTTCTGACAGGTGACAATGGTGGTGGGGGTATAGGGTGTAAAGGGGGTGGGTTGTAAATGGGTAAGCCGATCTGTGACTGTCGGGTGAGGTGGGTAGTGGGCGGGTGAAGATGTGAATTGGTGGTGAAAGTTAACAATCTGGCCGAAAAAACACAGACTAATCTAAGAAAAGGCTCTGTGACGTATAGCCCCACTTTAACTGCGCACATTAATTCATTCCCTACGGTAAGCCGAATATTCGGCTCGCGGGTTTTTACTTCACTATGGAAAGCCTAATATTCGGCTCGAATGGGCACCAATTTTCCAACACTAATATCTAAGCCAACTTCTTTGAAGACTGAATTCCATCCTGGTTCATTGATTTTCCTTTACTGTAATGGACGAGGTATTTATAGCCTACTGAGTGAAAGAAAAAAAAAAACATTTTTGAACTACCCCTAAATTTCAAATTGGTCAAAATCCACAAAAGTTACCGAAGGGAATAAGTTAGGAAATCTGTCGAATAAATTTCGTTGATGTAAGCGGAAGAAATGAAATAAGATTTCAGATGTTACATCCCTCGTCAGGCTGAAAAACAAACAAATACACATGCGTGCGCGCACACACACACTGACACACAAGCAAACATACACACAACCTATAACTACTGAAACAATATCATCAAAATGATAATAGGCCGTTGTTATGAGTATGTACGCACCCCACGTTTTTTGGGCTAGGGGTAGATATGTATAGGTACTTATCCCTAACCCCGTCCCTAGCCTCAAAACTAAATCTTATAGAATCCCTAACCCTGTCCCTATCCTCAAAACTAAATCTTATAGAATCCCTAACCCCGTCCCTAGCCTCAAAACTAAATCTTATAGAATCCCTAACCCCGTCCCTAGCCTCAAAACTAAATCTTATAGAATCCCTAACCCTGTCCCTAGCCTCAAAACTAAATCTTATAGAATCCCTAACCCTGTCCCTAGCCTCAAAACTAAATCTTATAGAATCCCTAACCCTGTCCCTAGCCTCAAAACTAAATCTTATAGAATCCCTAACCCTGTCCCTATCCTCAAAACTAAATCTTATAGAATCCCTAACCCTGTCCCTATCCTCAAAACTAAATCTTATAGAATCCCTAACCCTGTCCCTATCCTCAAAACTAAATCTTATAGAATCCCTAACCCTGTCCCCTACCCTTTCAACCAAAAACACAGAGGGGGGGGGGGGCTGGCGGGGGGGGGGGGATAAAACAAAAAGAAAATCTGAAAGAATAATTAATTAAGGCTGTTGTTAGGAGTATTTCGGGAGAAGCTCCTTAGTCCTGGGGTCATAAAAGGCTTTAGAATACGTACCCTTATCGCAAAAGAACTTGGGGAACCTACGCACGAGTAACAACATTCATGATACTAATATATACAGTTTTTGCTTCAAAATGAATTTAATATAATTTGCCTGTTTCCCTTGACATCATAGAATTCGTGCTCTTACGAATTGTTGCATTTCATGTCGTCTCTCGTCAGAAGTTCCAAAGCACGTTTCAATTCTTCTTTTCGGATTACGGCTAATCTTTGTGAGTGCGCATGCTCAGCCGCCGTACAAAAAAAAACAAAGAATGATGGAGGGGAGAAGAGAAAAGAAAGAAAGAAAGAAAATTGGATAGAATAATGCAGCACGATTAATCCTCAAGAAAAGAAAAAGTGATCATGCATCACCTCTGCTGCAGAGCTTGCACTGGCTACCGGTAGACAGATAGATAATGTTATAAGCTGGGGCTGTATCTTATTATATTATTTAAAAAAAATAGTGGCGGGAGTAATTCATTGTGGTGCAATTTTGATCCTTTTTTCGCTCGACTCTACAGCCTAAATGACAATTTTAAAAATTGTAAAGTTCATTTTCTTAACTGTCAACTAATCCAGTCCAATCGCTTTTGTATCGACCGATTGTGTTGATTCAAGTTTCAGGTATTTTTAAATAAAAAGTTGTAAAAATGTAAAATACAATGATCTTTGTTTTGGCTCCCTGTAGTAAGGTCACCGAACCGGAAACAATATTAATACGTGTTCAATACCGTGCGCACAATATCCCTGTCAGAAATGAGTGGAGCGCATGGAACCTGTAGTAAGATTGTAAAATATGGGAAACTTTGTAGACCAAAAAGACAGAGACAGAGACAAAATGGTGAGTTCACAGGTTTATCCCGGAAAATGCCGGGAACTTCATCTAGTTACAAAAAATGTATGTACAAAAGCGCCCCTACTTATTTAAGTGATCTTTTGACTCCCCATGTGCCATCACGACAACTTAGATCATCTGCAGACACTAAAGACTTTAACATTCCCAAGATAGGTGAAAAATCTTTTTGTCATCAAGGCCTCGAATTTGGAATTCTCTCAGCATCTCTGTCTTTGAGAGAGACCGAAAATGTTCTGACTTTTAAAACTGAAGCTGAAGAGACATCTTTCTACACTCTGCATGTCCAACTAGTTTTTTCTTTTCTTTTTCCCCCCTGAGTATGCCTGTATAATTGTGTGTGAGAGTTACATGATATAAAGGTTGTAAAGCGTTTAGAGCCTGGTTGTCAACGGGATAAAGCGCTATATAAATGCTATGTATTATTAGTACAATTATTTGACAGAGCTACCTATAGCAGCTTCTAAATGCCTGTGTGGGGGTGGGGGTGGGGGGGGGGGGGTTAGCAAAGAGTACGGTGTAGAATTGTCTCACTCGTTGTGAAATGACATGCACAGTCACTCTCGTCAGAGAGATGTATCAAAGAGTGCGACTTGGAATTATCTCACTCATTGTGAAATGACATACACTCTCTTCAGACTTGGCATTAAAAGGGGATAAAAGTCTCCCCCCCCCCCTTCGAAAAAAACGCACTCAACCCCCTCTTCTGACGATCCTGTCTATTGTGTATGAGGCCCGACCCTGTGAGAGCCCGGAATATTTTTTCCCACTTAAGGATGTCTTTCAGTGGACACCGGACTCGAGTGGCAGGCAGACAGAGGCTGGGTGAACAGGGATATTCAATGGAAGGGTCTTTGGCATTACTACTTTTGTGTCGGTCGTTTCTGTTCCGGGGTGCTGAGATTACGCCTTTTTTGCATTGACAATGGCAGCCGCTAATCAGTCGGTAATCGGTCGCTAAGCTAATCATTGTCTATTGTCTGACTGGAAACGGTTTGATCTCTCTTTCAGCTGCTCAAGTAATATTTACACGTAGTTGTTGCTGACGCCACTCTGGCAGGTACCAATGGAATTTTACGTCCAGAGTTTGGTTGTTGTTGTCACCTTTGTTGCTGTTGTTGTTATTATTATTGTTGTAGTTGTTTATAAATGTTGGCATGGGCCAGTCTTCCTGTGCCTGGGCACGGATTTCCACCTCCCCCCTCCCCCCCCCCCACCCAAATTCTGAAACTTGCAAAACTAATTTTTAAAAAAAACAACAACAACTTTTGCGTCATAGTGTACGTCTTCGACCTACCACCACCATTTTCACGGCTCTTATTTTGTTAAGCACTGACTTATGCACGGTGCCTGAGGAAAGTTTATACACAAACAATGAAGTACTTTTTAAAATGTTGCCATCGGTGTCTGGCCCAGAACGGCCATCTGTTTGGACATATGTGATAACTCAAATTTAATAATTACACATCTGTCCTCTTTAATTTGAATTATAAAGCTTGGCTGTATTTTAAGTGTCACTGTATTAATAAGTGTGTGAATAATGTTTGTTTTTGAGACACCCTGTAGGCCTATTATGTTTTCCTGGGATAGTTTAAGAATTTCTGGGATTTTTGTGTAACTATTAGTTACAAACTGTGCAGCAATCAATTAGATGAGATACCCTGAATTAACGGGGATAAACTTGTGTCCCCGCCATTCTCTCTCTCTCTCTCTCTCTCTCTCTTTCAATTACCCTGTCTCTCAAATAGTCCACAGTACTGGTACAATCGTATGTGCTTCACTGTGCCGCACACGCGTTTTTAGGCAGGGAAAATGCACCAGACTGAGCGTGTGTCAAATAATCACCCATGGGGCAGGCTGACCCAAAGATAGTAAAATTACAGATCATTGTATTTAACTGTCATAACAACATTTTCTAATAATTGCCTGAAACAATTAAACACCATAGATCGATACAAAAGAAAGTGCGTTGGATTAGTGTTGACACGTGCCAAAATCAATTTTATAGTCTTTTAATCTGTCATTCAGGCTGTAGCTCCGAAAGGAAAAAGGGACCAAAATTGTACCACAATGAAATCGTGGGGTATTTGTCATATTGTTGTACGACTGTGCAGTCTGGCTTTTTCGAGAAAATGGGGATTGACGTTTGGCCGGCAAAACCGCTAAAACACATCAACACCTCGTTATATCACAAACACAGGTGTCGGACAGTTTTTAACCGATTGAAATAATACTTATACATAATGAAATTAAAAGTGAGAGAACCGCTTTCATGGCAAAACCTCAAAATTGGCAAAATGTGGCATTCAACAATATGGCAAATACCCATCGAAAACTCTGGCCACTAGTTATTTTATAGCAAGATAGCTGATATTAAAAATTGTCCAAATTTGATAAAATGCTCCTTACAGTGAGGTCCAATCGAACTCACGGCGAATGTCTTTGATCTACACGTCGGCTTCAGTAAACATGTTCTACATCCGTGGTACAAATCCCTCTGTAATCCTCTGTAAACTTGACTATGTTCTGTTACCAAAAAAAAAGTGGGCAAGTTTCACAGGGTCCTAGAAACGGAACAATCTTAAACGGAATAGTTTGGCAAATTGGATTCCGATGTCGTTCATGTCTAGCGCAGAAATCAAACGTGTTCACGGTGGAGTCAACCGAACGGCGTGTTTTGTTTACACTTTTGGCTCAAACTTTTATTCACTGACATCAGACAAGTTTCGCTAATTTCTGTACTGATCTGCGTAAAATGTTTTCCTCCAGGGTTTTACAGTAAAGCTGGCGGCGTAACCGTGTCAGACATAACATTCGTGGTCACGATTATTATTGTAAAACACAAAATGATTAAGCCATTTTGTAACACGGAGGATGATAGAAGCTTGTACAGAATGGATTCTGTTGTCATGTATGTAATTTACAGGCTGATAAAGTACTCGGTCCTAGTCTAATAATATAATTAATTGTAATGTTATACACAGAATCATAAAATTGTCATAAGTAGAATGATAAAATTTGTGCTTGTTAATATATAAAGGACAAGGTGGTCTAGAGGCATGATGCTCGCCTCTCATGCCAAGGGTACCGGGTTCAAAACCGGGCCGGTGCAGGCATGTTGGAAGTGTGGGATTTTTCTCATATTTTCGTGTCCCTGATCCAAATTAAATTCATCCCTACTACTTCCTCCCCCTCTCCCCCCCCTCATGCCACCCCCCTCCACCCCCCCCCCCCAATAAACAACAACAACAACAACAACAACAAAACTGCCAACCGGCGCTGCACTGTGGCGACGACGTCTCTGCTCCAGTTGTAACTGGGTGCAACGACACAAAGGCAAATTTCCCAAATGAGATTAAAGTAGTATACAAAAAAGACAAATTAATACAAATATTAAGCCGCACAAGTCTTGCAACAAAATTTAAAAGGCTGTAACTTCTGAACCTAGTAGATTATGTTAATTCAAAAGTTTTTTTTAAAAATTTAAAAAAAACTTTGAACTAAGATTATTCCCGTGAAATAAAAATCTTTCATGTTTCTAATGACTTTATGTCCTGTCTTGGGGAACCAAACAACCAGATTGTATTCACATGAGGTTCCAGCCTGTCGGGTGAAGTGTCTTGGCGCTTTTCATCGTCTCTGTAACGCTGATTTAGACCTAGTGCTGTTCACTCATGAGATCAATAGAACTTGAATTAAAGACGACAAGGCTTTCCGTTTCATTCAATTATATCCAGCGGTTCAAAAGTTACAGCCGTTTAAACGTTTGTCGAAAGGCTTATGTCGCCTAGTGTAGAGTGATAAAATAATTTGTTCTTATTAATAATATTATATCTGAGCATTTTACCAATGTGATAAAATTTAAACGGAACTATTTAATTCTATTTTGTGAAATTTGAATTGATAAAGCTCATTACACCAAACATGAATGAAGTACCCAGGATAGACCGTGAATGCCTTAAAGTGACGTTTGTAGTGCCGGAGCGCCGTCCAACCCAAACCCAAACTCAAACCCGAACGTCAAATCTCAGGCAAAAACCTCCTGCTGTTTGGAAATACAATACAGTAAAGCATTTGATTCAGATCTTACTCAATTCGTCATCACAGATTTCAGAAATGCAGTCAGAACTTGTGAAGGAAGTGAATAATACAATTTAATTACTTACAAAAATCTCTTTAACTATGGCTTTTGCCTGCTTAGAATCAGAAAAACGCCAAACTAATACCGTATTAAAATTCTGTTTTCTATTGGATTTAGATTTTTTTCTCCCTTGATTTTTTTTTTCGGGGGGTTGGGGGGGGGGGGGCTGGAGTCAATGAAATGAAAGAATTATAGTTGATAGGAATTGTCGCTTAGTGAAAAAGGCGTTTTCTATTGATGGGCCTAAATTGTGGAACAACGTGCGCGTTGACACTAGTCACATTTAAAAATAGGCTCAAAATTGAATATACTTGCTTTCATTGAAGCTAAATGGTGTCAGTTTTTGGTCCCAGACGTTTGAGAATGAGAGAAGATCACTTGTTTATTGATGTGTGTGAGTGGGAGCATGATCATGATGAGTTGATTTTATGTTAATCCTGTTTTTAATTTTAGTTCAGCGCCTTAAGGCACGTCATTCTTTGTGGGTCTGAGTGCTATACAAGTTAATTATTATATTATATCACATTACATTCTCGAACTTCCCTGAGCCGTCATTCAAAGAGAACAATTGAGTTAACCCGAGTCTCATTGTTTTGGCTCAGAAAGTTATTTGGTCACATCCATCCAGACTACAAAAAACGCATGCCCTATTTTAAGGAACCACATTGCGTATGAAACAATGAAAGTTATGGACGGGGGTTAGAAAATAATTCCCGGGCTTAATTTCATACCATGCGTGAGTCACAAAAAGCTGACATCGAGATATGGAGCAAATAGAGCTCTTCATTACAGAGTTTATTCGGAACTATTTAATTCTGTTTAATAATAATAATACATAACATTTTATACAGCTCCAGCCGTTAACCACCAGACTCTAACCGCTCTACGTTTATATCTAATTTATCATAAATCACACACACAACAGACACATAATATATACCGAGGAAAAGAAACTTGACAGACATTCAGAATGTATAAGATGATTTTTCAGCTGATGTTTATAAGTCATAAAAATGTCATTGTCTCTCTCAAAGACAGAGGGAGAGAATTCCAAATCTTGTAAAATTTTAATTGATGAAGCTGTGAATTAACAAACATAAAGTAGTACCCAAAAATACCGCGAAAGAAGCAAAGAGCCGTTATCGTGCCGATGCCCAGTAAAATCTAAACTCAAACTCAAACTCTTGGTGCACACTTTACTTCTGAAAACTTCAGCTCTTTCAAAGTGCCTCATACTAATGATCAAAGCCCTGGATTAATGTGTTCTGCACAGAAGACAGTGAACTGGTTGATCTTTATGGCACAGCTATAGGCTTTGTTTTAGAGTCCAAGTAGACTTAGGAATGATGTGCAACCTTCCCATTCATTTGTTATTGTTCAATTTCAAAACCTGCAGTAACACTCTGCGAACATCTTTGCCTCAAAATTTGACATTGTGGACAATTCCTGATATCGGATTTTTCTCAGGAGGTCCCACGAATTTGTTTAAAACTGGAGTCATTTTGTAGTCAGCAATACCAGTGCAGGGCTGCAGAAACCGATCATATTTTATAGTTGTTTTCATCGTCACTGATAATGTTTATCGTGCGTTCGTGTTCATCTTGTTGGCTCTTTTTAAGTTCTGTATGTTACATACTCTTGCACCATGTTTCATCATAATTAATAGTTATAAATCTGGGTAGGAGCTAAAAGAACTGACTGGTCTTTGACAAAATAGTAACACAAATGACACCAAAAACAGCAAGAATAACAACAACAACACAAACAAAAGTTACAACAACAACAACACAAACAAAAGTTACAACAACAACAACACAAACAAAAGTTACAACAACAATACAAACAAAAGTTACAACAACAACACAAACAAAAGTTACAACAACAACAACACTAACAAAAGTTACAACAACAACACAAACAAAAGTTACAACAACAACACAAACAAAAGTTACAACAACAACAACTCAAACAAAAGTTACAACAACTACAACACAAACAAAAGTTACAATAACTACAACACAAACAAAAGTTACAACAACAACACAAACAAAAGTTACAACAACAACAACTCAAACAAAAGTTACAACAACTACAACACAAACAAAAGTTACAACAACTACAACACAAACAAAAGTTACAACAACAACACAAACAAAAGTTACAACAACAACAACAACACAAACAAAAGTTACAACAATAACACAAACAAAAGTTACAACAACAACACAAACAAAAGTTACAACAACAACAACACAAACAAAAGTTACAACAACTACAACACAAACAAAAGTTACAACAACAACAACACAAACAAAAGTTACAACAACAACACAAACAAAAGTTACAACAACAACACAAACAAAAGTTACAACAACAACACAAACAAAAGTTACAACAACAACACAAACAAAAATACAATAATAACAACAACAACAACAGCAACAACAAAATAAAAGTACAACAACAACAGTAGCAACATTGGCCACTATGGGAAGATTATGCTGTAGAGTCTGTGAGTGAAATTTTTTTTAACAGGAACATTATTCATGGTTCTTGTTGCTCAAACACATAACATACATCATAATGTCTCTCGGAACACCATCAGTAGATATAACACCCCGCCTCCTCCCTCTCCCGAGTCCCACTTCCGACTCATCGTTTTAATGCACGCAATGGACAGAGTTATTCATGATAACATTGAAACTTTACTTGAGTTTATGGTTTTCATATTTTCCTTGTTACTTTCAGATCTGAATATTGCAGTCCTTTCAGATCATTGGTGTAAATCTAAAATAATGAAACATTAATTTTCTGAAAATAGTTGTGGCTTGCCTATAATTTTACAAGTAACATTACAAGTAGCAATTATTAATTCTACAATTAACACTACAAGTAGCAGTTACATATTAATATCATTCTCTGCTTGCTATATCAAAAATGCATAATAATAATTTATTATATGCGCCCCGGTTTAAACATTTTTTTTTTAATGGGCTGGTTATATTTGCTGTAAATTCAAATTTTTAGGCACGAGTAACAGTATATGGAGGTAAAAAAACATCAAAGGAATTCACCGATTTGAATAAACTAAGCAGCCGACAGATGTATGTGCATTTTTGCCTTTACGAGAAAATAGGATTGAAGTTTGGTCGGCCAATTGGCTAAAAGGCATAAAACATTACACCACAAATACATAAAGTTTTTAACCGGCTGAAATGGCACTTATACATAATGAAATTAGGAGTGAGAGAACCACTTTGATGACAAAACCTCAAAATCGGCAAAATGTCGCAAACAACAATGTGCCAAAAAACCCCTCGACATCCTTACTAAAGTCGCTAATCACCGTGTGCCCAAGTAAAGAAACTGTTTTCACGTACCAAGAGGGCGGCCATTTTGACACAAACCTTACAATAATTGAAAAATCTAAGTCTGCATGCAAAAGATCAGGGCATTAAAAGAAGGCATTTGGTTGCGAAATTTGTTTCCCAACAAAGTAGAATTTGTCACCTGCAAACAATTTTGCGTGAAAGATATCGACATTTTTAGTATTGATTTGATTAATTTAATAACACTTTTATTCTCCAGAAATTCTGAATAACGTAATCTATTCCCGAGGACTCGTGAATTAGTTTCAAATGATTGTGCTATGAAAAAATCTGTACCTTTTTTAGTTTTACGAAGAATTTTATCAACCTTTTTTTTATAATTATAGGTGATAGCTTATCATTATTCCTATTCTAAATTGGTATAGATAAGTATTTTTTATCTTTACTTAAATTACCCGTTTAAACTTTATGGTGAGAATATCTATTTTCTTTCCCTCGAGCATTTTCTCAAGTTGAGCGAGATGTAAATTTTCCTTTTATCCGGATTCTGGCACGGTAGGCAGGCAATATTGACCCATTTATACGGGAAGTGATACCTGCTGGGTTCAGATGACGCAGGAAACAATATGGCCGCCCTCTTGGTAAGTGAAAACTGTTTCTTTACTTCGGCACACCGAAAGGTCCAGTGATTAGCGGCTTTAGTAAGTAACACACTGAATGTCGAGGGGTATTTGGCACATTCTTGTGTACGACATTTTGCCGATTTTGAGGTTTTGTCATGAAAGTGGTTCTCTCACCCCTAATTTGATTACGTGTAAGTGTCATTTCAATCGGTTCAAAACTTTTCGAGACCTGTGTTTGTGATGTAATATTTTTCTTCGTTTTAGCCAATTAGCCGACCAAACCTCAATCCTCATTTTCTCGTAAAGGCAAAAAAATGCACATGCAACGATATGACAAATACCTGACAATGTAATTCATATTAAAACCATCGGCTCTCACAAAGAACGTGGCGTATCGATAAGGGGGATCTTACTAATACACGGAAATAGTCCCATGACAACACAAATCAACTGGTAAAGTAACAATTTATGTATATAAAAAGTGACTGTAGTAAACAAAGCCGTGTCAGGAAGGAAAGTAATGTTTAGCTATCGCTAAGCCTGTTTGCTAAGAGGCCCCGCCCTCCTCCTGATAAACCCATTTCTACCTTTGTGTTTTTCCCTCTGTGTACTTGACAAAATCTAAGAAAAAAAAGAGAAGTAAGAAACAAAGATATTTCTTTCGTCCCAACACACGAGAGAGGGAGGGAGAAATTCCTTTATTAGTCATGGCAGCTTGAGTGATAAAACCGTTGTCATTAAGTACTACTGGTTCAGTCTCAGGTTGTGGTCTGGATTTGGGAGGGTTTGGGGGGGGGGGGGTTAAGGAAGTGGGGTGGATACAGTTACCACGAGAAACCACCCGAATGTCCCAATTTGTAATCTAAAATTACTCTATAATTGTTGCGAAATATTGATATTATGAAGTTTATGTATTCACCGATTCTCCATTCATTCACTTTTCAGTATAAATTCTGTCACATGAATGGATTTTATGTATTCACTGGTTGATAAACTGTAGTTATTCATTCTCCATTCATTCATTTTTCAGTTTATATTCTGTCACATGAGTGAATGTTATTAATTCAGTCCTTCATAATTATATTCATTCATTTTTCATTCATTCACTTTTCAGGTCATATCTTTGCCATATAAAATTTATGAACACTTTCGTTCACATATTCATTTCAGTTCAGACTCTGTCACATGAATTTTATGTATTCATTACTTCATAATTATATTCCTTCATTCTTCATTCATTCACTTGTCAGTTCATATGTCACAAGAAGGAATTTTATGTATTCATTACCTCATCATATTATTCACTTATGTTTTCATTTATTCATTCATTTTCCATTTCTTGCCGTGTCGGTAAAAAACAACAACAGCGAGCCTGCTCATCCTATGAGATATTTGACCAGTAACTGAATTTATTCATTTCATCCATTCATAGATTCATCCGTCCGTCCATCCATCCACCCATATATTCATCGTTTTCACGCCGCTCAAAGAAAGAGACAGAGAGAAATAGAGAGAGGGAGGGGAGAGAGAGAGGGAGAAAGAGAGAGAGAGAGGAGGCTGCAATAGAGAGAGAGGGAGACAGAGTGAGAGAGAGAGAGAGAGTGAATCCTGGCGAGCCAACATGTTTCTGCAGCTGCAGGGCTTATATATATATTTTTTTTCCGTTATTTTTTTTGGTTTGGTTTTTTTACTTCCCACTTCTTTCATTGCTAAACAATCTCCCTACATCCCGATGCCATTTCCTTAACAACCACATAACCCCCCCTCCCTTCCCCTCCCCCCTCCCTCACACAAACACCTCCCAGTTCCCCTCTTCCCTTTATTTTTATTTCTCCTCTGTACGCAACGCCATATTATCTGGAAAAAGAGGGAGGTAAAGCAAGATTTCTCTCAGACCACCCACGCTCTGCAAACCTTTACCCAATTTCCTGCTATTGTTAAAAGGAAAAGGGGGGGAAAAAGACAACGCGAAGCCAGCGAGATTACCTTAATATTGGAAAGAAGTAAGCGTTTTTTTTTTTCGGGAGGGGGGGGGGGCAGATTCATAAAGAATAATAAATCGAGGAAACTTAGAAGGAAATTCAGTGAAATATAGCAAAAGAAGATAATATGAATGATGATGAAAGTTTAATGAAATGTAGGACAAAACATTTAGAGAGAAAAACTCAGAGGAATTAAAGAAAAACCAAGAAATGAAATGGAACGAAAAAAAAAAAACAGGAATTGAGGAACTAATCAGGGTCATCAAGTCTTGGAAAAGGATGATGTTAAGCCAGAAGGAAGATACAGATATGGGAGGAATAAGGAAAGAAACGACTGAAAGTAGCAGAATCTGAAAGAGTGCTAGTGATATAATTTCAGTTTGTTATCTGAAGATTCGATGATAAGGTCAAACGATAAACTGAAGATAATGAAAACAGCGATAATGATAAATGATAAATAATTAAGAAATAAGGGTTTTATTATCTTAATTATCGTATATCAGTAGGTCTGTACCACTTTATATCTCCACTGTTTGATAATGCAGAATACTGGATGACATGCTCCCTCATAATATGATGTTTTAGATAACTTGTGAATGAACCTAATAGCTAGTGTGATGATTGCTTGTGTTTCTTCATGATTTTATTTTTCTACCGACTAATTAGTGACGTACTTGGTTTAGCAAGTGATTAATTAATCTTGGTTAATTAGCACTTAGTGCTTAAATGGGGATTACAGTGTTGAGTGGCCACTTGTCCTAAGATGTCAGTGGCTGATGTAGATAGATAGATAGGTAGATGGATGGATGGATGGATGGATGGATAGATGGATAGATAGATAGATAGATGACAGATAGATGGATAGACAGATGGATAGATGGGTCGACAGATAGATAGATAGATAGATAGATAGATAGATAGATAGATAGATAGATAGATAGATAGATAGATAGATAGATAGATAGATAGATAGATAGATAGATAGATAGATAGATAGATAGATAGATAGATAGATAGATAGATAGATGGATAGACAAATGAGAGAGAGAGAGATGGGGGAGGGCGAAAAATACCTATTTGGACAGTAGGTCAGTCATCTACTATGGTCGTCTTTAATCAATAGATAATGAATATAACAGACTGGGGTTTGTATGCAAGAAACGTATACATCTTACTTAAAGAATATGATACAACTTCGAATAATATTTGAGATAATTATGTACATTCATAAAGTGTACGTTCTTGTATCCATTAGTTTGTAAAATATTAATTCATTCGTTCATTTGCTAATTCATTCATTCATTCATTCATGCAGTCATCCATTCCATTATTAATTCATTCGTTCATTTATGTAGTCGTCCATTCATCCATTCATTCATTCATTCATTCATTCATTCATTCATTCATTCATTCATTCATTCATTCATTTATTCATTCATTCATTCATTCATGTACTTTCCGCCTTCACTCACACATTCGCTCATGGCGTATTATTTCTTATATCTATTAGTTTGTATAAAATGTTGGTGTAATTCATTCATTCATTCATTCATTCATTCATTCATTCATTCATTCATTCATTCATTCATTCATTCATGTACTCGCCCCCCCCGCCCCTCACTCCTCACTCACACATTCGCACATTCACTGATTCGCTGAAAGAGTTCCCCCCCCCCCCCTATGTTTTCAGGCGTTTCCCTGAATGCTATCATTGACGGCTGCCCGAGATACATGGAGGTGGGGGGGGGGCAACTTTAATCACTCAATTTCCTCACTTCCTCCGCGAACGTTATAGGTTTTAATTCTTCCACTAAAGCTGGAGACTTTGAACTATACTAGCAGTTCTCACGACTAGTTCTAGCATGCTGTTACCGACGTGAGCCTTTCATTTACTCGCCTTGTACACGCCACAATGACATTGTTAAGAGACATTCTCAATTCATTTTTACTCATGAAACTAACTTTAAGTGAGGCTTACCTGTATGTATAAAAAAGAGCCGCTCCTGCCAGCAGTGCGGTTGAATCTATAAGTACGAACACAGTGTACAGGCCAATGGAACAGCCTGCTTGCGACGATTTCACGGTTTTGTCGTGTTAATTTAACAGCAGGACCGGGTATCTCATTTGGAACTTCTCGCCAGCCAGCGCATGTGTGTGTTCTGTGTTTTTTGTTTATATTCGCTACGTGTGTGAGTTCCGAGCGGAGCAAGCACGGAGGTAGGTCCTTGAGCGATAGAGCAAAAGCAGGTGAGATTAGGGAGTGAATGAGGAAGTGGGTAGTAAGAGGAGGAAGAGGGGGGAAGGAGGGGAGGGGGGGAGGGGGGGGGGGTTGAAGAGAAGAGACAAGAGCAGGCCGGGAAGAGGGGTGAGAAGGAGGGGAATAGGAGGTTGAGTGAGTCATTGAATAAGGCATGATGCTAGAGTTGAGTTTGACGGGATGGATGGACGGACGGATGGATGGATGGATGGATGGATGGATGGATGGAAGAATTAGAAGCGTGGATGGACAGATGGACAGAAAGAAGGAATGAACGCCCAAGTTGTAAACCTAGAAAAAGCGTCATAAAAACAGGGGGCAATTAAACCTAAGTTTTACAGCACTGAGAAAACACACTTGTAAAGTTTTCTAGCCTGTGGGAACTGTTTAGGTCTAGCACAAAGAAATTGAAATTCGTGGTTTAGAATTATATTTAAAAACAAAAAATCAAATTACACCGATAGATGTGTACATTTTGAACCCGAATATTAGTAAATAAAGTGACCAATTGTTTTAAAAGAATTCGTACTTGTTTTGTATTGTAATTACCGTGATGAAAGCAAATCCAGCGGGTGAATGTGAACATAAAATAAATAAACAAATGAATAAATAGAAAAATGAATAAATAAATGAATAAATAAATAAATAGATAATAAATAAATAAATGAATAGAATATAATAGAATAAATCCAAGCTAAAACTTAATCGATCAATTATTTGTAGTTAGAACTACTTTGGAAGATAAAACAAAATAAAATAGACTGAATAAAATGTTACAAGCAACAATATATTATAATAAATAGGTTTGCGTTTGTAAAATGCTTAAATAAAAGTATAATTAAATAGAGCCAAACTAAACAGTGACTTATTTCTTCTGAAAAATAAATGTTGACAGGTAAATAAGTAAAGAAGCAAATACTGTCAAATAGATGAATTGTAATAATAACTAACATTAAAATTTAGTATGAGCGTTTCATTATGTAATACAATTTTGGAGTGCTTTGCAGTCTTTCTGCCATTCACCCTCAATTCGCGAATACAAAGAATATACAATAAATATAAATATAACAATGGTCAGAAACCGCTGTGGTTGCATTCCATCAGCTGAAAAGGTGTGTTTTAAGATGTTTCTTGAACGTTTCAGTGCTGTGTAGGCCTACATCTCTTCAGTTTACAGGCAGCGAATTGCAGGTCTTCGGGCCATAGAAAGAAAATGGTCGTTCACCGATTGATCCCGTAGACATAGTTAGAACTTTTATATTAGCTGAAATGGTAGTTATGACATTTTAAGTGCTTTGCAGATCAACCGCTACACACTCTGGCATTGTGTAAAATATAAACATAGTGAAGGTCTGAATGTTTGGGTAGGATTGCACTTATCCTGTCCGACCCCCCCCCCCCTCCCCCCCCCCTTTCCAGTTTTTGTTTTTACCTTAATTTAATGTATCTAATTTAATTTAATCAAACACAATGGCTATTTTTACGACATAGTGCCACGGGATAGGGTTATTAATAATAATAAAAATAATGATATGAACAATAATATTGACAGCAACATCAGCTACAACAATAATACTATCATAATAATAACATAATAAGTATAACAATAGTGAGAGTACCAGTAATAATAATACTAATAATAATATTCAAAATGTAGTGTCTATTTTTACCATGTGATGATCGCGTCCTTATTTTAGTGCAATTTGGTTTACTTTAATTTCATGAATTTAATTCAATTTAATTTAGTTTAATCTTATTCATAGATCTTAATTTAATTGGATTCCATTTTGTTTTAGTGTATTGTATGTCGTTCTATATTTATGTAATACTTATTTATTTTTATTTTTATTTAACTTTTGTTTTCCTCTCCACCACCTCGCTATCTACAAATGAAAAATTAATGACTCACTATTCAGATGAGGAACATCGCTAAAAATGTAAAACAATTATTTATGCTAAGACACAGAAAATTTGTGGGGTGGCAGCAAGGCTTGAAGCAAAGTCAGTATAGTGGCAAAAACAAAAAGTTGTATGTAGCAAAGGCTGGCGTAAGAAATAATACACAAAAGACACAGTGAAACTCTTGACTTGTCTTTCTCTTTTCTTCTGGGTTTGTATTTTTCTGTATGATATGGTTTCTGTATCATTTCTTACGCGAGGCTTTGCTACATACAACCTTTTCCTTCTTGCCATATGTTCACTGCTCTACGCTCGTAGCGTAAGCTATTTTGGACACTTTTGAGCTCTGTTTCTTTTCCTGCCATTTGGTAACTTTTGCCGTTACAATTCTATTGGATTATTATATTTTCCTGCTGGCGCATTTCTTTTTCTAGAATATTATCTGATAGCCCTTATGCTCAGGAATGCAGTGAACCGTCAGTTGCCTTTTAGCATGAGTCTGGCATATGCCATTATAGTACAACAGCGGCGATATTTTGATTTATGCTATTAAGTATTGTACGGACACCCATTGAAAGACCGGTATTGCGTGGATAAATTCAAGATTGGGAAGTCAATACAAGACCCTGTGCCAATAAAATAAACATCAGCCGAGCCATTACCAAATAACCAAAGACAAACCAAACACGCATTTTCCCCAGAAATAAGTAATTGACAAAACTGATGGGGGGCGATAGCGATAACGTCTTGAAAACGTGGGATCTGTGAGAGGGGCGGGGGGGGGGGGGGAGGGGATGGGGGTGGTTGGCAGACACGCCCAGTCCTTGTCAAGATGAAGCAATCTCTGCCAGTATTGATATAAATCTATCAACTTGAGCTCTGATTTTCCACCTCCCCTCAGCCAAATCGGCGAATAACTCCAAATCGTGTTCCCCTCCCCCTTCTTCCCTGGCCCCCCCCCACTCTCTGTCTCCTCTGTTTCTTCTCCTCCGTTTCCCCTCCTCCTATCCACCCTGTTAACACTTTTAGCAGTTAGAACAGATAAAACACCCGCTCCTCAAAGTGAAAATATCAGCCGCCCCGATTTAGACCGGCTTGGTAAATGTCTGGGAGAGGGAGAAATGAATTGCATAGGGATCGCTCCTTTGGCCTATACTGTTTTTTTTAAAATATATATTTATAATATATTTATATATTTAATAAATTTTATGTATCGATGGGTTTTTGCCATATTGTTGTATGCGACATTTTGCCGATTTTGAGGTTTTGTCATGAAAGTGGTCCTCTGACTCCTAATTTTATTATATTTCTAATCGCTTAGAAACGTTTCAAAAAATGTGTTTGTGATGTAATTTTGTATGTGTTTTGGCCCTGATTTCACACAACATTTTAAACTTTTAATCCTCATTTTCTGGAAAAGGCAAAAATACACGTTTAACAATAATATTGAAAATACCCGAGGGTAGTTTCTTGACGAGGATTTGTACACTTGGTCACCTACACCCCATCCATACACGTACACAAAATACTCACACGGGTATGGCATGCAGTAGCCGGGTCTGGATTTAAGATACCCGCTTTTTGTGATTTCCCCCGGGGTGGAGGTTTTTCGCTCCCATCAGCTGAAGATAAGTTTTAAATATATGAGATTCTCCTCCTCCCAGGCCAGTCGAGACGTTTCTCTGCAATTGTTGTTTCGCCTTTCACAACCAAATAATAAAACAATAAAATGAAAAAAAGAACGTTACGCCCTTGTTGATTGTTTTAATCGGCTCTACAAAAACATTGAATCGTTTCTGAACTTTACCAGGACGCTGTTGCTAAATTTGGAGAGCGTCAACTCCTTTTGTGTAGTTGATTATTGTCGTTTTTTTTTGTATTTTATATTTTTACACAAATACTTTTAGTTAGCTAACGTCTTCAGCGTTTATATCAAAACAACTACAACAAAAAGAAGAAAGGGAAAAAAAAACACCAAAAAACCTCTCCAAAATGTTGATATAATGAGGTATCTATTATTATAAAAGTGAACTCCGGAGGCTACGTTAGCTAACTCTTCCGTTAATACTTATCGAGCTAGCCCACCAGCTTCAAATTTTACACACGTCCATATCATCTACATACCCAGGTTTTCGTCACATAAAACAGACGAAAACTCCTGTCCCCGAATTTATCAAAATAGATATTTTTTTTCGCTCATTCTATTTTAATTCATCATTTTGAGTGAACCGGAAGAATGATACCATTTTGAGGCGCCGACTGAACGCGGAAGTTTGGTTCCGCACCAAGAAACGAAACCGTTCGTAGAACGGGTAATTAAATAAAATAATTCTGTGTGAAATTGTGGTGTAACAGTAAGTTCTATTAGTCATAGCGTGGAATCCAAATGCCGTTTTAATGTAGCCTAGATCTAGATATACGGTTGCGTTTAGTACATGGAAAATTTGCAAGATATATCTTGCGCGGGTCGGCTAGTTTCTCATAAATCAAAAAGTTGGTAATTATAATGACAAAAATGATGATGATGTTCCTACTACTACATGGACTACTACTATTAATAATAATAGTTAGAAGAAGAAGAAGAATAAAATTATGATGACGACAACGCCGACAAAACCATTAATAATAATAAAAACAATAATAATAATAATTATTATTATTATTATCATAACAATCATCATCATAATGCTGAAACTTATCAAAATAATATCAATAGTTTTGAAGGGCTTTCATCCCACAAGAGAAAATAACCATAGTTGATATCTGTATGTCTTATAACTAAATAATAATACGAATTATAAGAAATATTAATTTAGCGATTTCGATTTCAGTCTCACAGTGAAAATCAGCTGACAAAGGCGTGTAACTCTGTATAGATTGTATTCATTATGCACTGCATTGGGAAAGTAGTTTGAGATTCCCCAGATCTTGCACTGTGAGGATGTCTTTAAACAATTATGTAGGTCGGGTGCCGATTCTGCTAGCCGAATAGTTCCATTGGGTTCCCTGTGCCATATTTTTCCAAAGACATGGATGTTGTTGGGGGGCCGTGGTGTCTTAGGGATGAAACAGATCAGGGCTGGTGTGGGCACCAGGCTGGTGGCTCGCCGCCCATGAGTTTTGCTTCACTCTTAGGCACTGTCCACACCGCGACCCCAACGGGATGCAACCGGCGGTTTGAGACTGGTTTTTCCGCCTCTGGTCTCCAAGCACAAGAGACTCACTATTCAAATATCGTTATTTTTTTTTAATTTATAAGTTTATGTTTATTTTTCAAAAATCTTTTCTTGGCTCCCGGCGCCATCAAGCCTAGCTACTCCTCTGGTTTACTTATAATTTCTCTTTTCATTTCTATAGTCATCGCAATTATCGTTTTGTACGACTTGACTCTTTTGTTTATACTATACTGATTCGTAATGGCACACCGTCCAAGTGTTTTTCATTACCTTAATTAAGGCGGATAATTAACTTTATTAATAAGTCATTATAATTCTAAGTTTTGTAATTATTTTATTATTTTTTTTATTTCCTTCTTCTTTTTCATCATTGTTTCCTCATCATCATCGGCAGCTTTGATGCCTGCCGTAAAGGCGTGTAGTGGAAAAAAAAAAATTGTAATTGTCTTTGCTCAATTTGTATTTTTGTTTTTAATACTAATGGCACTTTCAAATCGCACGAAATTTTACCCGCACCTGGAAAAATAGGGCATGAATTATTTCATTCTATAAAGAATGTTAAAAAATAAATTTGACCACAGTTGGTGTAACCGGTTTGTCTGTGTGTTTGTTTGTTTTCTTCTTAACACGCCCATAACCTTCTTCATTTATAAAGCGTTATATACCGCCTTCAAATTGCAACCTTTGTTCTTGTTTGTTACAATTCCACTTTTTGCACAACTGAGAAATTCGACGTTAAACGTTTTCGGCTTTTAGTATCATGTTACGGACTTGGAATGAATGGGAACTGTAGAACAAAAATATGTGCCACAACGCTTTTCAAACAAGTGTCAAAGCATGCATTTATTATACTTCTTCTATACACTAAAAGATCTCCCAGTTTTTCAGAAAATGGAGATAGTACAGACAAGAACTAAGGTCACTAAATGATGCCTGGCGCTTCCACACTGGTCAATTCAGGCGAACAAATTTTTACCTTTGTAATGTCTTTAATTTACTTGAAGAATCATTGTGTTCATTTTTACTCTGTAAAATTTATAAGGAAGTCATGTTTGGCTTTCATTAAATAAAACGGACCTATTCGCGCACTACCGGAACTGAAACCGGCGCGCATAAGGGCGTTGTAGTTATAAAAGCGTAAGACGTGATAGGTTTTTGTATGTTTATGTTTGTGTATGTGTGTGTGCGAGAATGTAAGTGTGTGCGCAGTTGTGTGTGTGTGTCTGTATTTGTCTGTGTGAGTTTAATTGGTCAAAATTACAAATATTTATGAACTTCAAATTAGATTAGCAGATGACGTGTTTCTGGATTTGTTTCACACCAGAACGTGGAAGCAAAACACACATCTCTGTCTAATACAGTTTTCTCAAGTTGGGGAGTGGGGCGTGGGACTTCAGACTGGAGCCTTGGGATTTTTGAAAGAAATCTTAATTTCATAGTACAAATAAGAAACAAGTGCATACAACTTGAAATAAAGTTCTGATTAAAATTTCTTTTGAATGTATCAATCATCATCATCAGTTGCCCTGTCTGGAACAGACACTGGCGATCATGGCTCTCCACTCGGATCTGTCATCATCCAACCTCAAGAAGGAGTTGTTGTTGTGACGTTTATTTGGTTGTCCGGGAATTAAGACTTTCTGTGAACGTTTTTCTCTGTCTACCCCTGCTGTTCCTGCCTTCGATCTTCCCTGTGACTGCCAGATATTCGAGGCTCCTGAGGCGACAGATGTGTCCTAGAAATTTCAGTTGCCCCTGTCATTATTTTAATTAATGATTTTTTCAGATTAGGGCCTCTCAGTACTGACTCATTTGATTTTTTCTCCATTCATGATATTCTCAATATTCTTCGAATAAACCACATTTCTGCTGCTTCTAATTTCCTCTCTATTGCTTTGTTCATTGTCCAACATTCACATCCGTATAAAAGCACTGACCACACATATGTTTTCAAGACACCGAATGTATACAAGGTAAATGTAAATATTAAAAAAAACTTTTTGTACATACTATATTACTCTGTCCAGAGATGGCGTGGCCCACGTTTTTGGAAAACTGAAGTAGTGCGTGAGACATACAAAGTTGAGAAACACTTAGTCTGGCGGATTTGAAGGGAATGTGCGTTAGGCCGGCGTCATTATTATAAGCCATGATTTGGTATGTGACGTACGTCAGCAATAGACGACCTACCGCAGATTTTCTCTGAATGGGTTAGCGTTCCGTGGGGAATTCTGCGGGTGCGCGCGAGACGGAATATTATTTAACCCTCTTGAGCACGAACTGTGATTATAGGAAATAGGTGTTCCGGCATAGAAATAGAAAAATATCTAGTTTTTAACACAGATCACAAATTGGTTGGACCACTGTCGTTTCTTTGTTTTCACCCAGTGTTCTAGTTGTTACGAAGTCAATGACCGAGACACTGTCTTGTTTGACGTTGGGTCTCTTCGTCTGAAGATCTTGTGCACTCTCTCTCTCTCTCTCTCTCTCTGTCTGTCTGTCTCTCTCTATCTCTCTCTCCCTTCCTCTCTCTCAAATGTTTCAATTTCTTTCTTTCTTTTTTCTTTCTTTTTTCTTTCTTTCTTTCCTTCTTTCTTTCTCGCTTTCCTTCTGTCACGGTATACAATCTGAGGTACCCGGCGTTGCCTGGGATAAACCGGGATTCCACCCCTTCCCTCGGCCTCCGCCTCTTCCTCCTTTTCTCTCCCATTCTTTCCTACTGTTCCAATCTCTTTCTGTATGTCTGTC
>OZ007582.1:32130729-32135729 GCA_963931925.1 Onchidella celtica | reverse complement strand
GAAACAAACATGCAAAAATACAGATGTTACATAGCAATAAACATCGTTATTTTTTAAAATTACATGCTTGAAGTAAACAACTTTTAATTATAGCCATCATCTTCCTTATCTCAATTGCCACCTTCCTGCCAAATTTAAGGCCTGAAGAGTGTATAGTTTGGTCAGTTACTCATGCCAAAGGTTGCAAGTTACTGAAATATATAATAGATATATATAGATTACACGGACTGACCGCGGAGCTACTTGAAGAGTCCACTGGAAAAGCGGGCTGCTCACCTACAGATTTCATGTTGAGAGAAAACTGAGTTTTTAACTTTGACTGAGCTCTTTCTTTCATAGATTGTTATTTTCAGATGACAATTTCAGTGGGCTGAGCCCGTTTCTCTCAAAGATACTATAGTAGGTTGTACACTGGACTATTCGCTTGGGCGTAGGGCCAATAGCAATCATTTCAAAATTGTGACTTAGCCCGTCTTTCCGGTTGGACTCTTCATTTATTTGACGGGGGTTCACATCCTCTGAAGATCTCACGTGGGCTGGGATTTGTATGGATTTGGAAAATTTGTTTTAAAAAGTTACGATGGTTAACCTCGCGGCCCTTGATCAGCGTCATTGTTTTTCATTAATTGTTTATTGGCGTCAAAGTTACCGTATTCTTCTGTGAGCTACTGTAACATCTTGACGATGTATGCACCGTTTAGGTCGTTAGTCGATCCATTTGATTTTGTTCACATTTGGCGCCTATCTATTATGTCTTTCATGTACCGGATCATGGGGGGGGGGGGGGGTGGGGGACAATCATATGAAGCACGGAATTTCACAGCCAGTTGCTGCCAGCAAAATTGTTCCCGCAAGGGATAGTGGCAGAAATACTGTGTCTGACCGGGCTTAGTGTGATATCGTCTTCCCGGATTCACTGAGAAAATATAGGAAATTATGGTGTTCACTTCTTGTCTTCCAGCAACCGTTCCGGGCATAGTATGATACATCCCTTAGAGAGAGAGGAATAAATTACATTTCATTACTACAGTGCAAAGGATACTCAGCGAGCGGAAATAAAATCGAGAGCCGTGTATAGATCTACAGGTCATAAACTATCGTATCACAGTTTTTACGAACTATCGGAAGGAGCAAAACAAAACAAAAAAGAAACCGGAATAACGTTCTTTATCAAACTTAATAGTTACGATATCTTAAAACCTTCTTTGCCCCTGGGTTTTCAAAATTCAAGCCTCAACTTCTAACACAACTTGAGGGCTGTCAGAGGTCACAAACATACCAAATATCTCAATTAAAAAAACAATAACAACAAAAAGTCGACTTACGATGTTCTCTTTCAGCTCTCTTTCTCTCTCTCTCTCTCTCTCCTCTCTCTCTTTCTTCCTCTCTCTCTATTTCTTTCTTTCTTTCATTCTTTCTTTACCACCTGCTATACCCGGCGTTAACCATGATAAAATGACCCCCCCCCCCTTCCGCCAAGAAAGAAAATAATTCACCCAGTCAATGCTTTTTTTTTCTTATGTCAATGAGATTTTGTTGTTTTCTTTTTTGTGGCTTTTCCATTGTTGCTATAGTTGCAATTATTGATACTGGTGATTTTGTATGGGGCTACAGAAGAAGGATCTATGAGAGTCATAAATCTTAACAATTACAATTTAAGCAATAATGAACGCTATTTTTGTTTGTTTGTTGTTGGCTTGCTATAACAGCAATTATTACGTCACTCATGGATCAGGGCTTGCAAATGCTGTACTTTGTCGGAGGAGACTTGGGAAGGGGGGTGGGGGGGGGGGGTTGGAGGTATCATACCAAGCCCAGTACAGCACAGTCAGACGCTGGCAGACTAGAAATGCACACCATAATTTTTCTGTAATTATTTTCCTTAGTAAATCTGGGAAGACCCTACCATATCTAAGCCCGGTCAGACACAATCAGCTTCTGCTGTTATTTCTTGGGTGTACATTTTGATGTCAGCATCCGGCTGTGACCCTCCTGACTTAGTATAATACCCCCCCCCCCCACCCTTCCCAAATACTGTGGACGAATACTGTATTTAAAAACAGAGAACGCTATGGGCGATATTTTTTGCCATCCGCAATTCGAAGTAGCAGTGATTCCTGATGTAGTATGCTGTTGTTGGTTTTTCATAATGGATTGTTCTTACAGTGTGTGTGTGTGTGTGTGTGTGTGTGTGTGTGTGTGTGAGCAATGTTCTTACTTGTTGGTAATGTTGTGTGAGCAATGTGCGTGTGTGCGGTGTGCGTTAAAGACTTGTAGGTCTTAGATATTGTATTGGCTGTTGTACTGTTACTGAATACTGTGACAACAAATTTCCTGACAACAGGATAATAAAGCAATATCTTATCTTATCTTATCTTATCTTATCTTATCTTATCTTATCTTATCTTATCTTATCTTATCTTATCTTATCTTATCTTATCTTATCTTATCTTATCTTAAATCACTCCCCCAGCAGACTACTTTCTAACAGAATTCAGACATGAAACAAGAGGAAAACAGCGCGGCTCTGATACCTTTCTGAACATGACGATCTCTTTCAATGACTATACTCTAGCGGAAACTCGTTGACTCACAGAAGAGTTTCTGTGTCTCTTAATTTGTCATTTCCGTTTGAAGTGGGTTTGCCAAGCAGGAAAAAGTGAATTATGCCCAACAGTTCACAATTTAATCGTTTTCACCAGTGAAAGAGCAAGTGTTACCAAAATAGACATATTATTTCCATCGGCTGTAGGTGATAATTTTTTTTATAGATATTTAATTTATGAAGTTTATTTGGTGGAGAATGGTTGCTCGAGGTCAGGGTTCCCAACCTGGGGCTCATTCACCCCAAAGGATTAATTGTGGCATACCCTGTGGGGGGGGGGGGTATTTGCTGAATCTTAATTGCCTTTGTGGGTTGCTCCAATAATTATGGCAAAATGTAAATTTAAATTACTTAACAAAGCAGGGTCGGGGTAAACTCTCACCTTTGTCCTAGGCATTGTCCATCCACTGCAGGATGTTGTCGCCCTCCGACAATGACGTCCAATCCTTTCTGTCTGATGGCTTCTTCATCCATGTTGTTCCCCCCTCTCTCTTTCTGATAAATTATCGTCCTGCCATCTTCTTCCTGGTCTTCCTCGTATTTTTTTTTTCTCCTGTCCGTGGTTGCCATTCAGTGCAGCGTTTTTGTCCATCTATTATCATTCATCCTTCCCACATGTCCAGCCCAATTCCACTTTTGTTGTATGTAGCATGAACTTTACTATAGGGATAAACTTACTTTAGAAAATTTGTTAGGGGTCGACGGGACGGGAAAGGTTGGGGCCGCCTGGTATAAACTTTTCTGAACAACACAATTTTTTGAAGAATTATATTCTAGAGGAGACCGGAAGCTGTTGGTTATTGTCGTTGTTGTTGTTATTGGTTTAGTCTATTCTTATGCCTGCCATACGTGACTCAGGGTTGTTTCTAGTTCTGAAGTCAGCTGGATATTAATGATCATAATGGAGAATGTTTACATTATAACGGCCGTCACCACTAAGTGGACCTAGACTACTGTCTCCCTCTCCGTCTCTCTCTCTCTCTCTCTCTCTCTCTCGCTCGCTCTTTGTCTGTCTCTCTCCCTCTCTCTGTGTCTGTCTCTCCCACGCTTTCTCATTCTTTCTATCTCTAGCTCTGTCTGTCTGTCTGTCTCTCTCTTTCTCTTTGTCTGTCTGCCTCGCTCTTTCTCTCTGTCTGTCTTGGTCTCTCTCTATCTCTCTCTCTAGCTCTCTATCTTTCTCTCTTTCTCTCTCTCTCTCTCTCATACAGTTATACAACCATATACTCTCGCGCTGATGTCAAAGGTCTGTTGCAGATAAAGTTATGAAAACCCTTGGTTCTGCCTTTGGCTGCTACCACAGACACAACCTACTCAATGGGCTGCTAAGATTTCCAACAAAAATAGAGGATTTTTGTATTATTTTTCTCTACTTACCAAAGTGCTACTCCAGCCTGCGACACCCTGTCTATGCGGATCGAGTTTGGCGTCGCGTTATGCTAGAGCAGTATTTAGTCATCGGTATGTTAATTAAAGTCTTAGTCAGTATTTTTATTCTTAGATTACTTTGTTGTTGTTTTTTTTCTTTTGAAGGAAAGAACGGACATTTAGCCCCATGGTTCTGTACTCTTTTTGGTTGAGTATCTGCAGGTCATATATTTAAAAAAATGCTATACTCCTTAATAATTATTACAATATATGTGATTTATATATTTTGCCTGATTGTTTTTTGTTTCCGTTGTCGAAAATGGTAGACAGTGCATCAGGCACTGCCTTTGTGAGACTAGACGTTTGCAGCTTTAGTATATGATAAGGAATTAGAATAAATCGGAACCGTGAAACAGTTAGTGTCTAAGTAGGTATTTGTTATACCTCATCTGCATACTAAAAGATCGCCAGTTTTTCAGAAAAATGTAGATAGAACGAATAGGCACCTAGGTTGGGATTTTTTGCAAGTCAAGGGTCACGCGATCCATGTTGTCTGTCAAACCTTCGCTTGTCTGTCGCTGAATTTGGACAACCCTAATTTACTACTAGAATTTCGTCTACTTACAATCAGCTTTTGAGAAATTGATCATTGAAGTTTCATGTGCTTGTGGCTGTTAACGGTACGACTTTAAAAAAAAATTAATCTTTTTCGTAATACTTACAAATTTCACACCGAATCGGCTAGAAACAGTGGAAACAGCCTTTTATGCAGCCTATAACTCATTTCAGCCAAAAAGTGGAGATAGAATCTTGTCAATCTAAGGGGACGACTTCACTTGTTAATGGAGTTTGGACTGGATGGGACTGTTGTCTTCTTTCATCCCCGAACCAGACAACACGGAATTTCTACCAGCTGTAGGCCACATGTACCTTGCCTGTGGTCGAACCCTTTGCCTTTTGCTTTCATGCAATCTAGACAGACAGGAATTTCTATCAGTTCTCAAATCTGACGAACTTTGGGCTAGTTATT
>OZ007582.1:32068229-32125729 GCA_963931925.1 Onchidella celtica | reverse complement strand
GGTCTAATGACATAGACTCATCTAAACAAATCAACAAATTCTCCAGCATGCGCGCGCTGTGAAGTCCGCACGTGAGCCTCGTTATGGGGGTCATTGTTTGTACCAAACAAAGGTGACTGGCATTTTTTCATGAGGTTTCCCCCCCCCCCCCCCCCCGCCCCACCCGCGCTTAATCGTTTGTGAGAAATGATGAGGGGTATCTAACCCAGGTTAATCGAGCTGTGATTCTGTATTGGTCATTGATGAGCTTTGGATTGGCGGGTGGGGGTTGGGGGGAGGGGGGTGTGGAAATGGGGTGGGTGGAAAGGGGGTGGGGCTTTGTGTATTGGGAGCCCAGGGGCGGTCTCAGAAGAGGTGTTGGATAAAGAGGATAACACTCGTTTAAAAACAAATGGGGGTGGGTGGAGGTCTTTTGGGAGGTTTCATGGATGATCTTTTTATGAAGTGGAGGGGGGGGGGGCGCACGGGAACTTTTGGGGCCGCCTTAACGCATGGGCTCATGGGGCAGTTGCCCAGGGCCCCCCTGCATGCAGATTTACATTGGTTTTTGAAACGGGGAAGGAAATCCTGTTGCTTTACCCATAACGATGTGAAGACAGCCCTGGATTCTTTGTTTCTAACCGGCCTGCCTTTTGTGGGAAAGGAAAAGAAAAAAAAAAGGGAGAGGGGGGGGGGGTGGGGAGTGGGGGGGGGGGGTCTTTGTCTTGTTGGGCGGGGGCAGGGGGGGGGTATGATTGGGAAAGATGAGCTGTGAGAGTGAGTGAAGACGGTAGGAGGGAGAGAAGACTGGGTAGAGGTGAACGTGGCATAGAATTAAAGAAACAAAAGTCTGAGCGATTTGTCTCTCTGTCTATCTGCCTGTCTATTTGTCTGTCTCTCTTTGTCTCTTTTTCCCCCTCTCTTTACCTTAGAGCCCGGCCTCTCTCTCTCTCTCTCTGTGTCTCTTTCTCTCTCTAGCTTACTTATCTACCTATCTATCTATCGCTGCCTCTTCATCTGCTTTGCAGAGTTACTATCTATTCTTCTGTGTCGCTCTGTGTCTTCGGACCAAATCACAATAGCCGGTATCGTTTTCCTTTTATGACACTGTAATCGAGTACACATACAATATTGCTCCCCTGGGGTGAATGAAGTACCATCTCCACGAATTTCTAATCCATCACAACCGGGAGTGCCCTCACCTATTCTGCCCTGACGATAAATGGGCCATAAAATAAATATGACATACCTAATTAGCAGGGAATCGATTACAAATGCTGTAGATGGCCGCTTTTGATCTGTAGAGATACAAGCTGGCAAAGCAATGTGCTGTCAACAAATTCTGATGTTAGTCAACGTTTTCATAAACATTTGGGCGTATTCGAGCTTGTTTTTTTTGGGTTTTTTTCGTCTACGCCACCAAAAATGAGATTTGAATTTTGAGTTTAGAGAAGACACCTGGGCACGATAACTGCCATATTGTGCTATTAAGAAAAGAGACGATAGACAGAATATAGCAGAAGGAAAGGACAGAAGGAGACTCTATCAGAAGTGCCCGCCAACCGTCGGCGCCAAAACTGAGATAAGATAATCTAGAATAAGACAAAATAAGATAAGAATCACGGGTTTCTTGAAAATATTTTTGTATGATTCACTAGATAAAGTACCCGACATTACCCGTGCTGACACCTTTATCTTCCCTCCCTCTCTCACTCTCTCTCTCTGTCTGTTTCTCTGTCCCTGTCTCCCTCTCTCCCTCTCTCCCCCTCTTTCGCTCTCTGTCTCTCCGGCTCTCTCTCCCCTGTCTCTCTCCCTTTCTGTCTCTCTGTCTCTGTCTCCCTTTCTGTCTCTCTGTCTCTGTCTCCCTTTCTGTCTCTCTGTCTCTGTCTCCCTTTCTGTCTCTCTGTCTCTGTCTCCCTTTCTGTCTCTGTCTCTCTCTCTCTCCGTCTCTTGCTCTCTGTCTCTGTCTCCCTTTCTGTCTCTCTGTCTCTGTCTCCCTTTCTGTCTCTCTGTCTCTGTCTCCCTTTCTGTCTCTCTGTCTCTGTCTCCCTTTCTGTCTCTCTGTCTCTGTCTCCCTTTCTGTCTCTGTCTCTCTCTCTCTCCGTCTCTTGCTCTCTGTCTCTGTCTCCCTTTCTGTCTCTGTCTCTCTGTCTCTGTCTCCCTTTCTGTCTCTGTCTCTGTCTCTCTCCGTCTCTTGCTCTCTGTCTCTGTCTCCCTTTCTGTCTCTGTCTCCCTGTCTCTGTCTCTCTCTCTCTCTCTCTCGCTCTCAGTCCCTCTCTGTCTCTTGCTCTCTGGCTCTCTGTCTCTCTCTCAACTAGAGAACATTTCCTACAACAATCTACAGTCTTGCTCCAATCTCATGCACGCCGGTACACTACGCACTCATTTCTAAGCACTTGCACCAAACTGAACGCGTATCATATACAGTCTCGCTTGTGCCAGGCTTATCAGAGAGAACAAAACAACTATAATTCATTGTGTGTTTTACTGTCATGAGAACATTTTTTTTTAAGTGCATGAAATTGAAGTAACAGGTCGATACAAAGGAGACTGGGTTAGATTATTTATTTTGTTGATACTTGAGAAAATTATTTACAATTTATTTTTTTGAACCTGTCAGCTAGGTTTTATCGCAGTCTGAAAACCGGGGGGGGGGGGGGGGGAGGGGGGATATAATGATATATTCCCACCACTGTTTGTTTTTTTTCTTCAAGACGAGCAATATAAAAAGCATTTGACGGACAGACTTTGCTATAATATATACTTGTAAATGTTGTCTCAGTTGGTCTTTTATGGTTGGCGCAGTTGAAAAAATATAAGGAGCCCAACTTCTGTGACGCCAAACACAAACAGACCAATGGGATGAGATAATCTTGCTGTGTGAGATTAAGTGCACTTGGAATGATTTTCTCAGTGGCTGTTTCACGAGGATGCACTTGAAATAAGATAAGATATGATAAGAGTCACTTTATTATCCTATGGGGGAAATTCAGTTTTCACCGAGAGGATAAGAGCACATACATAATATATATTAGATGAATATGTCGTCAGAACTCAATGGCTGGCATAAACTATGATGTAACAAGGCATGGAACCTTAATCGAATATGGCACAGATCGATTTAGAATGCCATGTCGGGGATATGGTGAATGCGACTTTTTGGGGTCTTTTCTGGAATTTGAGACAAAATCTTATTTTGCCATAAGCTCTGTACAAGAGCTGCAACCTCTCTTTTATGTGCTGTGTATGCGGTTGGTGGTGGATCCTGTTTGTCTGTGTGTCTGTCAGTATGTCTGTCTGTCTATATGCCTATTTATGCTTTTATTCATGTATTGATTGACTGATTGATTGATCTATCGATTAATCCATTTATTTATTTATTTATGTCGAAATAGTACAGCAAAATGCATCACGATTAATCCTTAAGAAAAGGAAAAGAGATCATGCATCACTTCTACTGCAGAGCTTGCACTGGCTACCGGTAGAAAAACGTATAATGTATAAGCTGGCTACCCTGTGTCACAGATGTATGTACAAAAACGCACCAATTTATTTGACTGGTCTTTAGACTCCCCATGTACCATCACAACATCTTAGATCATCTGCAGACACTAAAAAGTTTAAAATTCCCAAGATGTCCCTTAAGACCATGTGTGAAAAATCGTTTTCTTTTCAAAGGCCTCAAATTTGGAATTCTCTGCCTCTGTCTTTGAGAGAAACTGAAAATTTATTGACCTGTAAACATCAGCTGAAGAGACATCTTTTTACATCCTGAATGTTTTTTTTTTTTTTTTTTGAGTATGGCCATGTATTGTGTGTGTGATTTATATGATATAATTGTTGTAAAGGGCTTAAAGACTGGTTGTGAACGGGATGAAGCGCTATATAAATGCTGTGTATTATTATTATCATTATTACTATTACTATTATTATTATTATTATTATTATTATTATTATTACTCATTTATCTCTTTCACAGAAGGCCTCAAGAGTTCCACCCAGACTACATGCATGACCTGTGATGTTTTTCAATCTACTTAGGAGCGGAAAAGATCACTCAATTCTAAAGTCCTGCTGACCAAACATCTTGAGGTCTCCTTGAGCAGAAAGCTGCCAAACAACCAACCAATCCCTCTACCAGGGAACCAACCAATCAAGCAGATGTTCAGTTGTCCAAATAGGCGAACAAACTGAACATTTCTTTATACATCTCCGTTCACATTTGCACGCATTACAAACATAACCCTTTTTTACTGTGATAATCGTCGTGATATTAAAGGTGAAACTCTTTCTTCACCCAAAAATACTATCGGGTTGACATAAAATTCAACCATCTGCCCTTCGCTAAAACTGATTTCGTACACTTGAACCGCAGACACCGAATAACAAGGGCAGCTCAGTGTCAAATCGTCAGTTTTCCCTGAGTGGTACAGCTGTGATAACGTAGAGGATCCTGAAAGCGTTCACTGGAGTTTCTGCCTGGACATTGTGGAGCAGCAGTATGTGGAGTTTGTCACTGTCATTTCCTAGAACGATTTGCTTCAGTGTGGATACGGCCGGCAGCCCTGTAGAATGATATCTCTTGGTTCTTCCCAGTACGGACAGGACGAGATGGTTGGGTGAAAATGGTAAGATTGTCTCTATTTTCTTCTTATGTCCTTTCGCCCCCCCCCCCCCAACCCCCTCTTTTGAAAAGAAATGAATTAAGAAAGAGGAGAAAAATAGTATTTACTGCATAAGCTAAAAATTGTGTCCCCTTGGAATGACAAGGTTTTATCTCCACTTTTTGGCGAAACTGAGTTATACACTACACATTACTTCTACAGACCTTGTGTGTCAAAGTGTCAAACAGATTCGGTGTGTGATTTGTATGTATTACTAAAAAGAAAAAAAAAAGGCGTATTTCTAAAAGCTATGAGCACATGAAACTTCCATCATCAGTTCCTTAGAAGTTGCTGGAAGGGAGTTAGAACTTTGTCATTGTAATGGTACGACTGATTCACAGGATAGGTGAAGTTCTCATTCAGGTGAACGTCTTGATTCAAATGTGTTGGTTAGCGAAGTGCGACTGCTGAGTCTAAGACGTCATGTGGTACTGTGTGGCTATTGGTATGTTTTACTCCTGGCTACAAAATGTTGTGCTTCTCCCATTTCTGTTGTTCTTGTTATTTGTTTTTTGAGATGAGATCTTACGGAAAACCTACCAACATACCCACCTGCTTTTTTTCTTTTTTTTGTCATAATTTTTTTTTTTTTTTTTGAATTGATTGCAGAACAAGACTCATTTTTGATCATGTGTGAGAATAATTTATTTAATGAAAAATGCATTTTTGGTACCGTTTGCTATTGGCTCGTCCTGTTATTTTTTGACAGCATCAGAAAACTCAAAATTTGTTTGAATTTCTTCACAAAATAAGAACATCTGTGGAAACGCAGCAAGGCTTAAAGCAAGTCAAAGTAGGGCAAATAAGAAAAAGTTGCCTCCGGTAAGAAATGATATAGAAACGGAACAATCAACTCTTTGCGTTTTATTGTATCGCTTCCGTATTTTTTCCTACCCAGGGCTCTGCTGCATAAAACTTTTTTTTTTCTCTCGTATTTTAACTTTCGAATTCTCGAGTAGATTCCACTTTTATGAAAGACAGAACTATGAGCCATCTCGGGTACGCTGAATACTTTCCGCGGCTGTTTCAACAGCCGGAGCCCAAACCTTTTGAATTGGCTGATTTGATTTCAACAAATTTTGAGTGTTGAAGATTATTTGGTTTCTTATTTTCCTGTAGTACTGAAGCATCCAAAGGACAAATGTGAACTGTGATACATTAATTTGAAAATTTCACCCAGTTACACAGCAATTTATTGGTTTGAGGGTAATGCGAATTTATATCTGTGTGTCTACCTGTCAGCCTATCTCTCTATCTATCTATCTATCTATCTATCTATCTATCTATCTATCTATCTATCTATCTATCTATCTATCTATCTATCTATCTATCTATCTATCTATCTATCTATCTATCTATCTATCTGTCTGTCTGTCTGTCTGTCTGTCTGTCTGTCTGTCTGTCTGTCTGTCTGTCTGTCTGTCTGTCTGTCTGTCTGTCTGTCTGTCTGTCTGTCTGTCTGTCTGTTTGTCTGTCTGTCTGTCTGTCTGTCTGTCTGTCTGTCTGTCCGTCCGTCCGTCACTCACCGTCTCTCCTATTTTGTGAGTATCATGTTTTCCTTCATTTGTCGTTCCCTAGGACCTCTTAATTTTAATCTGCCAAAAGGTGCAGGTGGGCATATTTTAAAAGCTCTTGAAGTTCCCCACCTTTTTAATACGTTCGTTGAATTTGAGCCACAACTGACTTGAACAGAAGAAAGTATTCCGACCTTTAGAGTTCGAAAAATGAAAAATTTCTTCGAGCAGAATTAAAAAGGATGACCGGAAATTTCGCTCTGCCCCTCAATTTACACATTGGCGATCGAAAGTCAACTTTTGAAAATCACATCTATGTATTCCCAGAATCACCGGCGAACTATTAATAATAATGGGACTGATTAATAATAATAATGATAATAAAAATATTAATGATATTAATAATAATAACATTATCATAATCATAATTATTCGCACAAATGAACAGAACAGCAAAACTGCAATAAGTTTGCAGAGATAGCGATAAGCGAACAAGGAGATCTCAAGAGCGATAATCAAGAATAGCTCCAGGTTCAAGTTCGGCATCAGCTTTCTGTCGTTGTGTGGCCCGATAAACCTTGTTAACTGCATTAGCTTTATGCTCTTATGATAATGCACTCAGTGGTACGTACACACCTGAAGCGGGGGGGGGGGGCGGCGGGGGGGGGGACAGTAGGAAGCTAGTTCAGGTGTGTTCCTCGTGTAAGGGTAAAGGACTGTGCCTAGAAAATTTACTGCAACACCCCACCCCCCACCCTCCCCTTTACAATCGCTGACATAATAAATAAATTTCAGGTTATCACAACCTCCAGCGATAAAGAAGACCAATTTGCGTATTTTCCCCAATTTCATATTCCCCCCTATCTTCTTGCCAGATTGTTCTAAATAGGTTTTGAATGGGGGAAGGAAGGAGGGGAGGGGGTGGAGATTGATTGATTTACTAGTTTATTAATTTAAATGTATTTATATATACATGTTTGTATTGATGGAAAACCCAGGTTTGTTTTGTTGATTGCATACCAGCAGAGAGAATCGGCCATGCTCGGAGTAAACCTGCTACTCTTGTCCTCTCCTCTCCTGGTTTTCCCCATCCTCTCTTCGCCTCTTCCGCCTCTCCTTCCCCTTCCTCTTTCCTCTCCTTCCCCTCCCACAACCCTTTCTTCTTCCCTTCCACCTGTCGTTTCCTCCCCTTCTCCTCCGCCGTCCCATCCTCTCCTTCCCCATCGCCTTCTCTTCCCCCTCCTCCTCCTCCCGCTCCCCCCATTCCTCCCCCCCCCGCTTCCCCCTTCCTCTCTTCCTCTCCCCCCCCCCACACCTCCTTCCTCCCTCATGTTTTTGCTCTTCAATGATCTACTGTGAAGACCATAATTATATTTTTAACCTCTCAGCTTGTTTCATTCATGAACAATGAATATAATAATTGAAAGAAATGGATACTCGATGTCTCTTCTGGAGCAACGATCTGGATAAAGTAAACAATTTCTTAAAATACATATTTATTTTAAAGCGGATAGGCCTACAATTCAAAACGCTGCCGAAGACTTGGGTGTGGGCTGGCCCTTATAGAGTGCTATGAGGTAAAGTGACAAATAAATCCGTTCTAAAAAAAAAAAAATAGAATGGGAGTTTTAACAAGATCTAGCGTCGCGTATACAGCTTGGATTAGAGTGAAATTCTGGAAGTGCCTTCCTGATGGGTCTTTTTTAGATTTGGAGGAGAATTTTTTTTTCTACCTCAGCTAGTTAATAGATATAATTTTATATAAATGTTAAAATAAAATAGAATACATTGGTGGAATCAGCGCATAACAGTTTAAAGAATGGGCTACAAAACAACAACAACAACAACAACAACAACAACAACAACAACAACAACTACCATAACTACTACAACTACTACAACTACTACAATTACACCGTTATATTATATTATTAATGTAATTAAAGGTTCCAACCTTCGATCACTAAGATGAATGATCATTATTTTTCTTTTCATGCCCCAAGACCCTGAAGTAAATTAAATGTGAGTACTATTGTGGCTATAAAGATTTTTGGAGCTTGCATCATGGGATAAAGTGTTATTCGTCGGCGGAATGATAGGATCGGCTAAATGCATTTGAGGAAGCTTTACAGGAGAGAGAAAAAACTGTTTCATTTACGACATGGCAGGAAGTTTTGGCTGAACCACACATTATATAGTTTATAGTTTGAAGATAGCAAAATGACTGTTGTAAGGTGTCATCATATATTTTTATTTAAAGACCCTTGTGACAGTTAGCCGTCTGTGAGTCGACAGTTCTGCCGTGCTGCGGGTTAGCCGAGCCTATCATTCTCGCCGCCACGGGAAGCGAATGAATGTGGGAATGATAGATTCAGCTAAGTGTTGCCGGGCGTTAGATGTTATGTTAATTGTTAGTTATTGTACCGACAACAGTGACGAAAACGACTCCAGTGAGATTATTAATGCAGTACGGAAATTTATTTTATTATTATTAGTACTAGTTAAAGCGCAGTTCGTAGGACGGTGGCCACGGAGTCACAACGAAATTTCCAGTCATACTTTCCCATTCTACTCAATGAAAACATGTCTCTTTTTTTTTTTTTGCGGCTCAAAAATAGTAAAACAACAATATTGAAGACTTCATTTCGTCCTTAATGGATGTTTCCACGTGACTTATCGTCAAAGATTGAGGTAGTACACAAAAGTTTCATAATTTTTGGCCAGGTATTCACAAAAATGTTGGCGCTTACATGTTGATCCTCTAACTCTATGCTATGGTTATCATTGTTATTATTACCTTGTGGGTCAAATGTCTCAAGTGGTCAGCACCTCTGTTTTGAGCATTCCTATCGGTCAGTCTTTCTTGAAGGTCTTTTTTCCAGGAATCGAGACGAGTCCTTACGAAGTGTATTATTTCGGGAATCTGTACAACTGAAGCTGGGTTTTCACGTGGACGGAAACGGAAAAGGAAATGTGAAATAGAAAGAATGTTTTCATGGATACGGAAATTCCGTTTCCGTATGCATGGAAACATAATTTTCTTTCATTTGACTACTTGGTGGATTTTTTGACGTTTCCGCTGCCGTTTGCTTTTCCGTACGCATGGAAACACATCTTTACTCAGTCAGTTGAGGCACCTTGTACCACATTCACAGGAACAGTAGGACAACTATCCTCTGATACACCAAACAGGTGGCGCAAGTAGGGAGAAACTAGATTTTATAGGGAAATTTAGGATAAAATTGATGAAGAGGCTAGGACGGACTTTTCAGTCAGGCGAACTTCATGATTCAAATGTTTTGTTAGCGAGTTGTGGCTCCTGAATCCAAGGCGACATTCGGTACTATGTGGCTGTTGGTATGTTTTACTCCATCATACCACTGCCTCTCCCGTTTCTGTCCTGTTTTCTTTCCTCTTTTTCGTCTTTCTCCCTTCCCTTTGTAGTTTTTGGTATTTCTTTCTTCCTTTCGTTTTTTTTAATAATGTCTTCCTTTCTTTCTTTTTTCTTTCTTCCGTTCTTTTTTTTGCGAACATTATCAAATGTGCTTTAATAATGTTGCACATCTGTTACAAATGGCTGTTGTCTTCCGTAATTATGCACCACTTATTTCATACAACCCATTGTCGATAAAGTCTCAGAAATACATTCCATTAATTAAACCACCAAGTCTTTGTAATTGATTTACTCTCATTCCTTTCTCTCTCTCTCCCTCCATTAGTTCCTTCCTCTTTACTTCCTCTCTTCAGTCTTTCCTTTTGTCCTTCCTCCCTTCCTCAATATCTTTCATTCTTTTTTCTTTCTTTCACTCTTTCTCTCCTTTCTTATATTATTTATTTATTTTGTTGTAGCTCTACTAAAGTTAATGCACAGTTTAAAGGAATTTATGTCAAGAGACTGAAACATCAAAACTGTCAATGTTAATGTCTTTTGTTTTTTGTTTTTCTTTCCTAAAGGTTTTTGAAAGATTTTGCGAAAAATGAAATTTTACCTTTCTTGATGGTAAAAATTATTTTGGACACAGTGAAAAAAGATTTTTAAAAAATTAAGTTTTCATCAGTATTGAACAAAATGTCTGATTCAAAGAGCAAACAAAGAACAAAAAAATTCCTTGTAAATGTGGCTTTAGCACAGAACTTCTTCAGCCATTCATTGGTATTTCTTTCTTAACTCTGTGAAGACAAGCACTTACTTCAAGCACGACTGGCTGACACGCAAAAACGCGTTGTGTTGAAGCGCAGTTATTGGGTTAAAATTAGTGGTAATTTAACTGATTAACCCTTGACGGCGAAGCGGCGGCGACGCGTCGTTCAATCAGTGGGGAAATTGAGTGACTGATTTGGTTGCCTTTAGGAAAGTAGAACAGTGTAGAGGCTAGGCTTGGTGGTTACACACCTTTCTTTCCTCCGTCAGTGGTTCTCAGCCTTTGCCAGGCAATCGCCCCCCTTAGACTCCAAATTAACAGTTATCCCCCCTCCGTTTCAAATTCCCTACTCAAACCCAACAGATACATTTCACAAGAAGATTTTCAAAGCCTTATTAATGACACTAGCAAGTGTTGCGTGTTGATTATCTATATTAATAAAAGTGAAACCTTACGACAATTGCAGCGGGCCTTTCGCTACTCCCCTGTTAATGCTGATTCGGTGGCCCTCAGATTTTGTACAACGCTTAGTATAGACTGTCGTCGTGTCCCCGGCACAGAAAATAAAAAAATAATTAATAACTCGCAGAATGTTTGTATTAGTTGCTAGGTTGCGACACATTGGCGTTCGATCTATTTTTTCGGCAAATTAATGTAATTGAGATTGGTTCCGGTTACAACATCACACTCACAAAACAACTTCTGGTTAGGGTTGGTTTGAATGATGAGATTGAGGATTAGACTATCAAGAATGAAACTTAGTGTGTTCTCAATGTGCCTAGACTAGGAAAAAGTAAGGGGTCTGGAATTGGTGGAGATTGTCGCTGCAGGGCCAAAAGTACAGGTTTGTGTTTTCAATGTGCCTAGGAAAATATTATATTTCTTTTCCATTAACACATGACATTATCACTTCCTGGGATGTGCAAACAAACTAACTCGTGCGTAAATCGTAGCCATCTGACGGATGCTGGCGGGACGCGCAGGACGTCAACGCGCAAAGGGAGAGCAGTAAAACGTATCTAAAAACAAACAAACAAAAATCAAATAAAACTAAAGGGACAGGCAAAATAAAGCTAAAGGGACAGGCAAAATGAAGCAGGTCCATAATAATCACCCAGAACTGAAACTAATAAATCGATTTATCCCGGGCAGGGCCGGGAACTCAGCTAGTTCATTATAAAACAGAAAGCATTTTTTATCAAATACTTAAGAAAATGAGATTTTTCTATTCATAAAACCCTTCTAGGCGTGCCGTTGAAGAAGCCAGTGGCTGCTCTGTATTTGCTCCCAAATAGTCTTCCATTCACGTTTGCCCTCCCCCCCCCAACAAAAAAAACCCCTCTTCCCTGCCCCTTTATCTCCCTTTGTTCGTCTCTCTCTCCCCCCACCCCCCCCCCCCCCGGAAATTAAGCTTGCCCCTGAGGTGTGACACTGCCCACGTTGAGAATCACCGATCTAAACCAATGGTTCCTAAGCATGTAACACCTGTTGTCCGCTAACATCCGTGTCTCACAGCCAATGTTTCCTGGGTCTAAAATTTAGTACGCAGTCGGTGTGCCCAGAAATCCTTTGCATTTCTTGTTTTTTTTTTTTTTTCGGTGACAAAAGTATGCGTGCACTGAATGCTTGTAAAAAGTAAGCTTGAATGTTGTCTTTTAAAGTTCTTCCAGACGTTTCTGAGACATCATCAGAGACTTTTAGAGTTCGATTCTATTCATTTAGCAACAGTAATGGGCCAGATCAAGATGGGGCAAGACATGAATTGAACGTCAGTGGAAATTGTTATATACAAATCTGGAATAGGAAAAAATAAAAACCACACCCTACTTTCCCAATACATGGAGTGCACTTTTTTTTTTCACAGCTCAGGAGTCCCTTCCCTACGAAATCTTAAAGATCCACTGCCCTAAACAGTGAAAGATTCGGGGACGCGATGGCCTAGACTAGAGGCAAAACGCTAGCCTCTCGTGCCGAAGGTACCGGGGTCAAATCGGTGCAGGCATGTTGGAATTTTGGGATTTTTCTCATATTTTCCTGTCCCTGATCCTGTAGTAGGTAGGATCGAGCACCTAGTTTTCTCGGATAAGGACGAAAAAAAATTTGGAGGACCCGTGTACGCGTTGCGCACATTAAAGATACCTTGGCAGTTGGAAATCGTGAAGAGTCTAGGCCGCTCAAGGACGCTGCCCGGGCAAAATTCTAAAAAAAAAACAAAAAACCGAATCCCTACCACAACTAGACAAATAAAACAAGGAAAAGTGAGGTGTAAATGCCAAGGGAAGTTAACCTCCCAAAAATAAAGACCTAAACACAAACAGTGAGACTCTTTCTCTTGACATACACTTTTTTCATCTATTATTTTTTATTTAAGAAAACTTCGAAAGAAACTGCAGCCAGCCTTTTTTTTTGGTTAGTTTATTGGTTGGTTGGTCATTTTTTGTTTACTTTGCGACTTTTTACAGAAAAACTATTGGGTTAAACAGAGAGTATCTGAAGAGTATCTTTTGCATCATCTACAGGCCACTTCAGTGTTATCTATTTATTTATGCATTTGTTTATCTAATTCATTATGTTTTATTTGTTTATTTTTATCTATTTATTTATTTGTTTGCTTGTTTGTTTATTATATAATATTTATACATTTATGTATCTATTATTTATATATATATATATATATACTAGTCGACCCACGAAAGAAAAATCTAGCAAATTTTTCCGTGTACTAAGCCCAACCGTGTATCCAACATCTAGGCTACATTCAAGCGGCATTTGGATTTGATGCCATGTCTAACAGAACTTACTGTTACACCACAATTTAACGTAGAAATAGGCAGACGTGATAAGGTTGATTTTCTACCACCAATGTGACCAGAGAGGTCAAGGGCGCAATTTCCGGTCATACTTTTTGGTTCTATCATACGAAAATGCGTCTCTGTTTTTGCGGCTCAAAAAATTTTAATATAAATAATAATAAAGATTGAATTTTTTGTTCAAAATGAATGTGCCCACGTAATTCTTCGTCAAAAATTGATGCCGTAGACCAAGTTTCATACTTTTTGATATCGTAGTTTCCAATTTTAAGCTGCTTACTGGTTCACCCTCTAGCTCCATTACAGTAAGATATTCAGGTATTTATTTATTTATTATTATTTATTTATTTACTTATTTATTTATCTCATTTTTATATAGAAGAAAACTGCCATTGATATGATTCTTCTGAATTTAGCTTTGTCTAGGTATGAAATGCAAGCACAAATGGCTGACAGAAGGTAGTCGAAAGAAACAGCCCACAGTGTTAATGATTTGACACGAAAAAAAAACACAGTTTCTTTGAGTGTGTAAATTAAGTTGTGCCATGAGCATATAAGTCTTAGCTTTTGGCGTAAATAACCCTTAGTTACCTTCACCTAGTTAAGATACTCGTAGTTGCATTCTTGAATAAGATCTGAAGCCCTCACTAGGAGCGATAACCGATGTAGAACATAAGTGGCGCCGATAACTCTGTTCATACCGTGATCGTTAGCCCTATTAATTTGTAGTGGATGAAAAGCGAAGGAGGGGGGAGGAGGTGGGGGCGTCAAGTAGAGGTTTTGCAATTAAAGAACTAGTGGGAGCGGCAGTGGTACTGGTTTTGTTGTAATGGTAGTAGTGATGTGGTGGTTAGTAGTAGTTATATAGTCGTAGTAGTAGCGGAGGTAGAGTGGTTGTGGTGGTGGTGGTGGTGGTAGTAGTAGTAGTGGTGGTAGAGTGGTGGTGCTGGTGGTGGTAGTAGTAATAGTGGTGGTAGAGTGGTGGTGGTGGTAGTAGTAGTAGTAGTAGTGGTGGTAGAGTGGTGGTGGTGGTGGTGGTAGTAGTAGTAGTGGTGGTGGTAGAGTGGTGGTGCTGGTGGTGGTAGTAGTAGTAGTGGTGGTAGAGTGGTGGTGGTGGTGGTAGTAGTAGTGGTGGTAGAGTGGTGGTGCTGGTGGTGGTGGTAGTAGTAGTAGTGGTGGTAGAGTGGTGGTGGTGGTGATGGTAGTAGTAGTAGTGGTAGTACAGTGGTGGTGGTGGTGGTGGTAGTAGTAGTAGTGGTGGTAGAGTGGTGGTGGTGGTGGTGGTAGTAGTAGTAGTGGTGGTAGAGTGGTGGTGGTGGTGGTAGTAGTAGTAGTAGTGGTGGTAGAGTGGTGGTGGTGGTGGTGGTAGTAGTAGTAGTGGTGGTAGAGTGGTGGTGCTGGTGATGGTAGTAGTCGTAGTTTGTAGTCGTAGCAATAGTGATGGTAGTAGCAGCGGTGACTGTAGTAGTAGAAGTAGTAAGGATGGTAGTATTAATAGTGGCAGTAGTAATACCAGAAAGAATAGCAGTTGTAGTACTAGTAGGGGGGGGGGAGAGGAAGAGAGAAGAGAGAGAGAGAGTGTGAGAGAGCATGAAAGAAAGAGGAGTAGAAGGAGAGAGGGAGAGAGAAGAGAGAACGTGTGAGAGAGAGAGAGATAAAGAGAGAGAAAGAGAGAGAGAGAAAGGAGGAGAGAGGGAGAGAGGGAGAGAGGAGAGGGCGGGAGAGGGAGACTGCGAGAGAGATAGAGAGAGAGAAAGACGAATAGGAGGCGAGAGGGAGAGAGAGAGAGAGGATGTGTCCGTGTATGTGTATGAGGAGAGAGAGAGAGAGAGAGAGAGAGAGAGAGAGAGAGAGAGAGAGAAACAGGAAAGCTGTACATAAAAACCAGAAAGAAAACTTTTGCCTGAGAGTTTAAACTCAGTTTTGAGCAGAGGAGAGAAAATCTCTTCAGTTTCAAAGACGCCGTAAGTTCTGGAATAATCAGTTGAAATTGTTGGTACTTAGCCGCGTATCATTTTATCTGTAGGAGTAAAAAACAACTCAAGTAGATAGATAAGTGTGTATGACTTTATGCGTGGGTGTGTGTGAGTTTGTGTGTATGTTTCTGCGTGCGCGGATGTGTGTGTGTGGGGGGGGGGGAGTCTATCAATGAAGAACGAAAGAAAAAAAAATGGAATTTATTTGTGTTGTCGACAATTTAGTAACGTCAAGCGGCCTCGATTTCCTCATTAGAGAATGGCGTTAAATTTCTCCCCCTCTCTCCCCCCACCCCCGGAAATCGTCAGGCAATGGGACTGGGTGGAGAGGACGGGGGTGGGGAGTCGAGCGGTTGGGATGGGGTGGGGGGTTGGGGGGGGTGATAAAGTGGAACGGTCGTGTTATCGAACCACTGAGAACTTGTGAATGAATGAATGAATGAATGGGGGTGAAGGGAAAGAACGTAAGTGAGCGCAGAGGAAAGATCGTGGTTGAACCATTGAGAACTTGTGAATGATTGGTTGAATGAATGAATGAATGAATGAATATATTAACGTACAGAGGAGAGAGGCATTAGTGAACGCTGTGGAACGATAGTCGTGGAACTCACTCAGAACTTGTGAATGAATGAATGAATGAATGAATGAATGAATGAATGAATGAATGTACAGAGGGGCGTTAGTAAACGCAGTGAAACGATAGTCGTGGAACTCACTGAACTTGTGAATGAATGAATGAATGTACAAAGGAGAGGCGTTGGTGAACGCAGTGGAACGATAGTCGTGGAACTCACTCAGAACTTGTGAATGAATGAATGAATGAATGAATGAATGAATGAATGAATGAATGAATGTAGAGAGGAGAGGCGTTAGTGAACGCAGTGGAACGATAGTCGTGGAACTCATTCAGAACTTGTGAATGAATGAATGAATGAATGAATGAATGAATGAATGAATGAATGAATGAATGAATGAATGAATGAATGAATGAATGTACAGACGAGAGGCGTTATTGAACGCAATGGAACGATAGTCGTGGAACTCACTCAGAACTTGTGAATGAATGAATGAATGAATGTAGAGAGGAGAGGCGTTAATGAACGCAGTGGAACGATAGTCGTGGAACTCACTCAGAACTTGTGAATGAATGAATGAATGAATGAATGAATGAATGAATGAATGTAGAGAGGGGAGGCGTTAGTGAACGCAGTGGAACGATAGTCGTGGAACTCACTCAGAACTTGTGAATGAATGAATGAATGAATGAATGAATGAATGTAGAGAGGAGAGGCGTTAGTGAACGCAGTGGAACGATAGTCGTGGAACTCACTCAGAACTTGTGAATGAATGAATGAATGAATGAATGAATGAATGAATGAATGAATGTAGAGAGGGGAGGCGTTAGTGAACGCAGTGGAACGATAGTCGTGGAACTCACTCAGAACTTGTGAATGAATGAATGAATGTAGAGAGGAGAGGCGTTAGCGAACGCAGTGGAACGATAGTCGTGGAACTCACTCAGAACTTGTGAATGAATGAATGAATGAATGAATGAATGTAGAGAGGAGAGGCGTTAGTGAACGCAGTGGAACGATAGTTGTGGAACTCACTCAGAACTTGTGAATGAATGAATGAATGAATGAATGAATGAATGTAGAGAGGAGAGGCGTTAGCGAACGCAGTGGAACGGTAGTCGTGGAACTCACTCTGAACTTGTAAATGAATGAATGAACAAATGAATGAATGAATGAATGAATATAGGAAGGGCAAGGGACGTTAGTGAGCGAGATAGAACTATCGTGGCCGAACCATTGAGAACCTGCGAATGAGTGAATGTATGAATGAGTGAATGTACAGAGGTGGGAGGCGTTAGTGAGCTAGCGAGGCATACATCTTCTCGTCGTGCATGATTTACGCCCGGATCAGCGCGGGTGAGCGGGACACGCCACTGACTGAGAGATCACACGACGCAGGATTTGTGAATGCTTTGGTGCCAACCCCAACTGGAGTTCTCTGTTCTGTATGTGTGATACAATAACTTGTACTTACTTTCACCCCCCGGTGCAATGAGGTGTGTACGTGTGATTAGACTTCCTGTGTGTTTCGGTGACTAGATCTTTTTGGTACACGTGTTTTCATGTTTTTTTTCCAGCAAGGTTAATGTTTCATGCGTCAACTCTCTCACTTTCCATCTTTTTGGTTTTATTATTATCAATTTTCATTATTATTACAATTGTTTATTTATTTATTCATTTATTTCGTTGTTTTTGTCTTTTGTCTTTTTAACTTTTGTTGTCATTTTTTGTTTTTGTTTCGTTTTCTGTTATTTTCATAGTCTTATTTTCTGCTTCCTCTTTGTTTCTATTTATTTCAGTTAGGTATAAACATCCTAGCACATATTATTATACTCAATTGTTTCATGCGTTAAAAGTCTCACTTTTTTTTTTTGTAACTTGTTGTTGCCGGTTTTAATTTTTTAAATGTTTGTTCTGGTTTTGTTTCGTTATCATGGTTTTAGTTTTTCATTCTCTGTTTTACTATTGCGCTACTGCCGACATCTTGCAAATAGTGCGAGATCTTTAAACAGGTGTACTGTTAATGTTATGTAATAATTTTTATTTATTTGTATAATAATTTTGGCCGTTTGAAAAATTGAACTCTCGTTTTTCCAGCATTGCTAGAGGGAATTTCTTTGTCTTAATCAATTGTCGCTAACACTGTCTACTTAGATCAGATGTACTAGCGACTAGTTCCTTGGCCGGGGATGTTTGTAGTGGCGCTGTGCTTATAAATTTGTGGCTTTGGTGGTGTTCATCCTGTTACTATAGATCTGGTTGTATTCTTCTGCTACCAATGATAGGTTACATCTTTGATCGGATTCGTCTTGTTACCCTTTTTATCAATGACAAATTATGTTTTTGACCGAATTCGTCTCGTTACCATAGGTGATGGTTTTGGTGGTATTCTTCGTGTTATCAATGATACATACCATCTTTGATTTATAGCTTGGAGAAGATTCAAGTTGTTACCATAGATTATAGCTTTGATGGTATTCTGTTTATTACCGTGGATTATACATCTTTACAGCTTTGATGATATTCTTCCTGTTACTGCCGATTACAGCTCTGATGATATTCATTTTGTTATCAAAGATTATAGCTTTGGTGGTATTCTCCTTGTTACCGAAGATTATAGCTTTGAAGGCACCCTTCTTGTTACTGTAGATTGGACATCGTTACAGCGTTGATGGTATATTAACTGTTAATAAGATCATAGCTCTGATGGTATGTATTTTGTTCCCATAGATTATAACTTTAATGACATTCGTTTTGTTATCAGAGATTATAGGTCCATGGTATTTCTTGTTTGGGTTCCAATAGATTATAGCCTGGATGGTACTCATATTCGCCGGTTATTCTTACAGTTCTTTTGACCAGGAGTGGTCGTGGAAGCGCAATGTTGATGAACACGCCAGCTCTCTCCATCTGTGCCGATCATTTGCCAATGTCTGAGTTCATGCATTTGTTTCCCCGGGGTCCGCCAGTGGAGTTGAAAAGTTAAATGTAGAAGTTTCAGTGGTATGAACCTGCCTCTAGACTTGGTTTTGGCACGGTTGTAAAGTCTATAAGTTCGTTCTCCAAGAGTTAATGCGACTCTCTAATGAAGCATACGTCTGTGAATCGTCGGTAGAGTTTCAGTATTGTCAGATTTTTAGCAGGGGAAGTTTGAACTGAACTGTAAATAAAGATGAATGTCTGTCCTTCTTTTGCTTATTTATTTAATTAATTAATTTATTTATTAGTTCATTCGTTAGTTAGTTTTGTCAACTTTATTATTTTTTTGTTTTTTTTGTTGCCAATAGTGTGTTATTATTGCGGTCTTTTTAATTATAACATTTTAATGAATGCTTGTCAATAAAAGGCCGGTGGCTTTGGTTTTTGGATTGCGCAGTTTAGTGATGAGTTACAGTGAAAATGTCTCGGTTGTTAGATATTTGAATTGTACGGTATCACAAATACGTTTTCAATGAAATATCCGTCAGTCCAAAATTTGCACTGTCAAAAATAATGTCCGGGTTGCTAGATATGAATTCTTCTGTGTAACAATGAGTTTTCAATGAAATATCCATCAGGCCAGATTGGCATTGTACAAAATGTGTAGGCTACATTGCTGGATTTTGAACTGTCGTTTTTAACGAAATGCATTGCTAAAATTGTGAACGGACTGGCCCATCTGTACTTACTATGTTTTTGCATCAATATTACTGTGTAGGAGGTTTTTCCACGTATTTATCATCTAATGTCATCATTTAATATCCATTTTATTTTTTGTCTCTCCTAATCTTTCTCTCGCTCTTTAATTTTCTCTCTCTCTCTGTCTGTCTCTCTCTCTCTCTCACACACGTATGCACAATCTATTTTTGTATCCTTCCGACACTTTCGCTCTAATCTGTCTTTGTGCCTTTCTCGTTCTTTCTCTCTCTCTCTCCCTTTCTCTATCTCTGTCTCTTTCTATCTGTTTCCCTGTGTCTATGTCTCCGTCTCTCTTTTTTTCTCTCTGTCTCTCTCAATCTCTGTCTGCCTCTCTCTCTCTCTCTCTCTCTCTCTCTCTCTCTCTCTCTCTCTCTTTCTCTTTCTCTCTCGCTCTCTCTTTCTTTCATTTTCGATGGATGAAATTAATTTTGTGTCTCACGGTTTTGTCCCATTTCACAGATTGAAATTCTTTCCCCGATCTCCCAAATGTCCATATTGTTTCTTTATGAATTGCCAGAATATTCCCAATACTCTTAAAGACTTGCCAGGTCTGCTCAGCGCAGGATTTGACATTTCTTATTTTCCCAGAAAATGATCTATTTGGACCACACGAATTTTGTGGCTATTTTGGCGTCCTGTTTCAATGCATTCAGTTTCTAAAATTTATTCCCCTTTGTGGAGAAGACTTTATGTGTGTTCCAAAAATCGCCCTTTAGATCGGACTATTCTATGATAAGCCCCTCAGTAAAGACCGTATTGCTTCTTTACAACCAGATATCATTTTGTGTCAAAGGTGAGAGAATTCTAATAAGCTGACGTTAAGCCTTCTCACACTTCTGATATCCTTGCATTTTAACATTTCCCCCAAACAGCGATTCATAATCAAGACTTTCATTAGTTTAGAATAACGGACATTGATTTTTATTATTGATTATCTATCTATACTAGATCTACATATATTTGTGGACGAGATTTTCGTTGCAAAAGGCTTCTGAACCACGCAACACTCAGACTTCAAATTTTATATGGTGCACCAGAATGGATGTAAGGGTGCACAGTTTTCAATAGAAGTCTCAAATCGGTGTAGTTTTTTAAATTGGAAATTTATTGTTTCGCCATCATTTAGATCTATTTGAGTCATGGTTCGCCATTTTAAGGTTTTGTTATCACTTCCTGTTCACTATCAAACACACTAACCCGTGCGCAAATCATGCTGTTGTACGGGATGCGCAGGGTGTCAACTCACAAAGGCAGAGCAGTGAGACTTATTTAAAAACAAACAAACAAAAATAAAATAAACAAATAGGAACAGGCCAGATGAAGCAGGTCCATAATAACCAGCCAGAACTGAAACCAATATTCAAACCGATGTATCCCGGGCAGGGCCGGGGACCTCAGCTAGTTGACAAATATTTTGCTGTAAAAATACAACCCCTTACACTATAGCAAATTGTAATTCCCACCGAAAGATCCGCCCCGGTATTTAAAATAGCTGGCTTGGATCTTGAATCTACAGATTCCATTTCACCGTGTCCAAATATTCTGTAACTCGCCACCTTAGATCTCCTTTGTTCTATCTCCATCTTCCGAAAACGTGGAGATCTTTTAGTATGTGTAAGAAGTTTCACAAATGCACACTTTGACACGTGTTTTAATGTTTTATGACACTTACCAAGCTATTTCACAGTTCCGATTTATTTGATGTCGTGTCATAAAACTGAAGCCGCAAAGGCTTAAAGACAAATTTCTCAATTGTGCAATAAATGGAGGTGGAACGAACAAGAACTAAAGTCGCGAACTTACAAATATGATATGGAACGTTCAAAAGGACTCAGTACTCTGTAATATAATATTAATATTTGTAGGGGTAGGGGTTGGGAGGGGGAGGGGGGGAGGCATAAAGTGCTTCAAATCACACAGCGGGCATTCGGTGGGAATTTCCAATATGGAACAGCTGCTATTAGACGTTAAAAAATGCACTTCTGGCAATATTGTATTTTGCATAAATTTAATGAGAAATATCCTGTCTTTTACCTAGGAAATCTTAGTCTGTGTTTCATTTGTGCTCTGTCCTGTTGGCTGGAAAGAAGATTTGAATTTCCTGTGGTTTTCATGCAGTATCGGAGATATATGTAATGACTTCAACCTGAGCCCCAGAAGTTCTCAAACTACCGAAATTAATTGTATTATAACGTGTTGTTACCAAGGAGTATAGCTTTGCTGGTATACTTCTTCTTATCGAGAATTATCGGTCTGGTGGTATTCTTTTGTTAACAAAAACTTAAGCTTTTGACGGTATTCTAGCTTTCATGATATTCTTCTTGTTAGGTTATAGCTTTGATGGTATTCTAGCTTTGATAGTGTTCGTCTTTATACCACAAGTTAAAACTTTGACAGTACATGTATTCTAGCTTTGATGGTATTCTCCTTGTTACCGTAGATTATAGCTGTGATGGTATTGTTCTCGTTAAAGTGTAGTTTTGATGACATTGTTCTTGTTAAATAATAGCTTTGGTGGTATTATTCTTGTTACCAAAGATTATAGCTTTGGTGGTATTCTTCTAAGATAGATTAAAATTTTTACAATATTTTTCATATTAGAGCTTCGATCATAAGTATTCTTGTTGTTACCGTAGATTATAACTTTGTTTTATTCTGGCTGTAACCACAGACCATAGCTCCATGCCAAAAAAGGCGTATCACAGTACATCGAAATATATTAACATAATTGAAGAGCTGTCTCTTATGTCAAGTGCCATTCACGGTGACAGATCCCGAGAACCACTGCACCATTCAGCTGCGCAAGGTGCTCAGGGAAACAAGTGCACAGTTTTTTTAATTGGATTATCGCCTAGATCAGACGGCAAAAGTTTTGAACATAATTATATCAAACATAAATTCGGAGCGTCTGTCCAAAAAAAAACTGCTCAGTGTGTAAATTCCATATGCGCGTTCAATGTATCAAAGCAACATAAATTTCTCAAGAAGCTCACGATTCTAAAGGGAGGAAAATTCGAAGAGCACATATCGAATTAAGAATGTTCTAATCCCCCGTGTTTGTGATGTAGATTCCCTCATGTGGCTGCTGTTGTGAGCTCACCCATTTCCTGGTGGTTCCGCATGTTGAGAGTTTTGCGGAAAGAAAGTAAAAAAAAAGCAGCCCCTTTGCTTTTCATTAAGTTCGTCCCGACGGTAAATCCGATACGCCTTGATACAGGGTGACCCGGGTTCGTCATTAGAACTTAAGGCAGGAATTCTGATAAAATGAACAATAATTATTGTGTGCAGGAACAGCCGTGCTCCAACAGGTAAATAGTGATTTTTTTGTATTTTTTCTCTTACATCAGTGGTTCTTAACCTTGTTGGAGGTACTGAACCCCACAAGTTCCATACATGTATTCATCGAACCCATTGTAGTTGGAAAAATAAAATGTGCTTTTTTTTTTCTTCAAATTCAAAACATATGTATATCATATGGGTGGGGTGAACCAAACCGCCAAACCCCTGAAACTGACTCACCGAACCCCTGGGGTTCGATCGAACCCAGGTTAAAAACCACTGTCTTACATCTTTTGTTTGCTTTCTGAAGCAAAATGCAAGCACTTTTTTTAAATGTAATCTTTTTTCTTCTTTTGTTTTTGTTTTTTAGTCTGAGTAATATAATGTGCATTTTATTTATTTATATATTTATATATTTATTTATTTTAATAAACACAAGCAGTTTTTTTAGAGGTTTTTCTATTATTTTGTTTTTGATTTGTTTATTTATTGCAGTTTTTTAAAATGGCATTTTAAAATTTTTTTTTGTTGTTATTTTTCACAAACTGCAGTTAAAACCAGGCAGGTTTTTGTAGTTGTAGTTTTTTGTTTGTTTTGTTTGTGTAAAATATGGAGAAGGTTTTTTTTCCTTGTTGTCATTTGTTTTTTGTTTTTGTTTTTTCTTAATGCATGAATTATCTCAAAGACAGCGTTCTTTTTTCTCCTTACAGTTTAATGTACATACAGCTGCTTTTTTTTTTTTTTTTCTTTTTCTTTTCACGAAATAATTATTTGGTGTACATATTATTACAGGGTTATAAAACTCTCTAGCCAGCACGCAATGAGATCCATAGTGTGTGTGTGTGTGTGTGTGTTTTTTTTTTTTCAGCTTTGCCCTGTCTTTGATTAACTAGATTTGTATTGAAAACTTGGCCAAACACCGTCGCAAAGCCCCCACTTTGGAAATAATAATAATAATAATATAATAATAATACACAGCATTTATATAGCGCTTCATCCCCTTTAACAACCAGGCTCTAAGCGCTTTACAACATTTATATCAAATAATCACACACACAATACACAGGTATACTCAAGAGAAAACAAAAAATGGACATTAAGAGTGTAAAAGGATGACTCTTCAGCTAATGTTTAAAAAGTCATAAAATTTTTCCGTTTCCCTCAAAGACAAAGTCAGAGAATTCCAAATCTGAGACCCTTGAAAAGAAAAAGATTCTTCACCTATAGTCATAGGGGACATCGTATAGGAATTTTAAACTTTTTTTTAGTGTCAGCAGATGGTCTAAGATGCCGTGATGGTACATAGGGAGTCAAAAGATCAGTTAGATAAGTTGGTGCGTTTCTGTACTTACGTTGGTGACACAGGGTAGCCAGCTTAAATACATTATTCGTTTTTCTACCAGTAGCCGGTGCAAGCTCTGGAGCAGAGGGGACGCATGATCTCTTTCCTTTTGTTGAGGATATTAACCTTGCTACATTATTCTGTACTATTTGCAGTTTTAGAGACAAGCAACAACAAAAATAAAGAAAGAAAATACTCCATAAATTCCAAAAGGTTTGAACAGGCTGTTTGCTAGGGGAGCGTGGTATTTTTACATTGTAAGTTATAGCTGATCAATGAACATAACTCAGTGTTTTCTCTATTCGGTTTTGTCTTCAGAACACGGTCCCTTAACATGGAAGAAAATAAGGAGCTTTGGGGATTTGAGCCGAATAAAGCACTAGCCGAATTTGATCGGCCGGCTAGTTAGATGGTGATGACTTTGAGTTTCAGTGAGATCCCATCAGCCAGCTAGTGCGCGGGATGTTATTGAAACTCAGTGTAGTGGGGACGCGGTGGTCTAGGGGCAAAGTGCTCGCCTCTCATGCCGAAGATAACGCGTTCGAATCCCGGTTGATGCAGGCATGTTGGAATTTTGTCATTTTCCTCATATTTTCCTGCCCCCGATCCTATGGTATGTAGGATCGAGCACGTAGTCTTCTCGGATAAGGACGAAAAATTCGGAGGCTCGTGTGTACGTTGCCCACGTTAAAGATACTTTGGCAGTTGGGAATCGAAAAGAGCAGGCCGAACACGTCGCTACCCAGGCAAAATTCTAAGAAAAAAACAAAGAAACCCTACCACAAAAAAAAGTGAGGCGTAAATGCGAAGGGCAGCGAACCTCCAAAAATAAAGACCTAATACCAACTCAGCCAGAGTTCATCATCCAACTAGGCGTTCGATTTCGCGAAATCGGCCAGTGACTATTCATTTTTAACTATCTCTAGAGATGTTCCTCGCCCGCCAAAGATGACGACCCTATTCATGAAGTAATACTGATCACATCATTTTGACCTGCCTGGTGTTCTGTTACCTGGCATGTCTGCAGTTTTTGGACGTGAATATTGCCTGTTTAACTTTCCTGTGCCCAAAATAAACATGAAATTTTATTATGTCACATGGTGTCCAAAGCTCTGTTTTTGTGACACGTTTAAATTTATCAAGAACTGGTTTTTTGGTGGTAAAAGTGTTACATTAGGCTAAGCCAAACGGTTATCGTCCGGATATCAATGAATAAATAAAAGTAAAAAAACTGATTAAAAATACAAACATACGCACACACAAGCTGAAATAAAAAAACAATTTTCAAATTCGTATGCAAGCCAAATGTAACATAGTGTCAGTGGTAATAGAACTGCATTAATATTATGGTAAAGTAACGTTGGGGTACCTTGATATGTATGCTTTTTGTTAATTTACTTGACTATTGTAAATCAGTTCTGCATGTTTCAGAAGTTTTTCATAAAGCGATCTATGTCTGAGCTCGTGAGGATTGAAACAATAATGAAATATCTTTTTGCCGGCTGTCTGTTCTGTTTTGAAAAGTATCTGACTGAAACTAAATAAATCACAGCGCAAGTTTGGTGGTTCATTTTTTAAAAATTTATTATTCTTTTGTATTTGTTTGAGTTTTCGTAGAATTTAGAATTTCCATGCCACTATAACGAAAATTTAAAAGTCTCGCTAATCCTAGTCGCGACGTAAACCCTAAATATAACTAAGCCAAAAAACAACGACAACAAAACGAAACAAACAAAAAAAAACCTCACCTTTTGTCTGTCTCTGTCTCTGACTGTCTGTGTGTCTGTTTTTTCTGTCTATCCGTCCATCAGTCGTCTGTCCATCTGCGTGTCTATCTGTGTCTCTGTCTGTCTTGTCTGTCCATCCGTCTGTTTGATTTGAGGTCTTTATTTTAGGAGGTTCGCTGCCCTTGGCATTTACACCTCACTTTACTTGTTTTATTATTTCTTGTTCTGGAGGGGGGGGGGGGGGAGATGATATGGATACATTTTTAATCTATTAATTTCAATTTTGCCCGGGCAGCGGCCTTTCGGCCTGCTCTTTACGATTTCCAACTGCCAAGGTATCTTTAACGTGCGCAATGTGCACACGGGCCCTCCGAATTTTTTCGTCCTTATCCGAGAAGACTAGGTACTCGATCCTACCCCCCAATAGGACCAGGGACTTTAAAATATGAGAAAAATCCAATTTCCAAGAACTACTTGATCCTACCGTTCATCCGTCTGTCTGTCTGCCCACCTATTTGTCTGGCTGCAGGCCCGGCTGACATTTAATATTTCATAGCAGTTGGAGGCTAGACACAAACAGGAGTGTCCTTACAATAATACCGAGAAGTGGGACCAGTCCTTAATCCTAACCTCCACGTAAGCCCCAAAACTATGGGCAAAAAACAAACAAATAAACAAACAAACAAATACTTCTCCCACTCTTTGTCTCTGTCCGATTACCCATCCATCCGTCTGTGTGTCTGTCTGCTAGTTTGTCCGTCCGTCCGTCTGTCTGTCTGTTTGTCTGTCTGCCTGCTTGTCTGCCAGTTTATCTGTCTGTCTGTGTGCCTGTCTGTCTCTTCCTTTTTTTTTTTTTTCATGTCCACTCATGTGTTTCTTGGGGAAACTTGAGTGTCGGTATCAAAACGAAGTGTGGAATCTTTTAAAAAATGAAAAAAAAAGTATATTTTTCCTTTAATTTGGGCATTCCCCCCCCCCCCCTTTCTTTTTAGACTTTTCAGCATTGCGGTTTATGTGTTCCAAATGTCCCAAACAATTATAGACCGTTATAAACGACAAATTTCAATAGCCGGGTTTTTCGGCCGGGGGGGGAGGGGGGGGGGGGTGGAGGTTTTTTTTCTGTTTGAACAGTTGCATCTTCTACAATATTGTTTGATTGCCTGCTTGACATAATTATCACATTGGCGCGGCTTATCTTGCATTTATTGCATAAGTTTGATCAGATTCGCCGTATCTGCGACATTTTTCAAAGGGCCAAAAACGTGTCCTGATGTTCTTCTTTTACTTAGAACCGAAAAATTCGAGATCCTGAGGGGACACTGGCCGGTTCGTTAGGCAATAAAACATCAAACACGCCAGTCCGATGCCGACATTAATGTTGCCTTATCTACAGATAAAACGTCATCTGATGATTTTTGGTTGGAGCTGGTAAATAATGATTTGCAGGGGGAGGGAGGGCAGGAGGGAGGGGCGTTGGGGTGTCAATTGGGGAGGAGAGTGGGGGGGGGGTGATAGTTTGGACGGGGTAGGGGAAGAAGGAGAGAAAACCCGCCTACGAGTAATGGGTGGGTTAAGGGAGGTATCACACTGAGCCCGGAACAGTATTCAGCGGGCCAACTAGTGATTATTATCAAAGGTCGTTCGCGGGTGAATGCCTGAACTTTCTGGTTTCAAACATGTTTCCATCGTCGTAATAACTTCAACTTTGTAAACTAGTCAATGGCCTTAACTGTCGGGCCACTGCACTGGTATTTTTCTTTTTTTTTTAAATTACGTTACAAAAATTGGCGAGGGAAGAGCGGGGCTGCGCAAGGCGGAAGAGGAAGAAACTAGAAACGGAAACGGCCCATGAGTGAGAAAATTTGAGAGATTGGAGTTTACGGCTCTAATTTCTTCCTTCCTTCAAATCTTGAAGTAATTATCTAGCCCAGTTTGCAAACTCCCAGACATGACTGTCGACAGAATGTCCTATCTGTGATATTTTATAATTTCCCAAAGACTGCCTCCTTTGTTTAGGCTTACGATCACCAATAAATATTTTACACCTGCCAGTTGAAATTTTTTTCTGAAAATATTAAGGCGAAATGATCTATCATCCTTGAAACATACATATAGTTTAACTCCCTAGCGCCCAGTGCACCATTTATCATCAACACGTGACATAACGTAATTTTATTTTGTCTGTTTTTTGGGGTACAATTTCTCATTTATCAGTGACTGAGTTTAGTTTTCGTGATTGATTTTCATACTTTTGCATTTTATTTGACTAGTTTAAAATATATTTGCCTGCTTCATAAGCTAAGGCTTTCTAAGTCTCTAAGCCTGAGCGTTGGAGGGTTAAATCCAGCCCTGTTTTACATGATTTTAATATTATTCTCATTCAAAAATGAGCTCATGCAGTTTACGAGCAGATAAAGCGACTGAGGTGCCGCCCTTAACCAGAATGATGGAGGCGGGACAACAAAGGGGTGAGGGAAGAATGTGCGACAAGGCCGGACGAACCAGACAACTGTTGAACCAGCTGGCCACTGGGGGACAATAGTAGTAGAATAACCCTCAAATGAGATTGGAGCCGGGAGAGGAGCAATTACGGGGATGCCAGATGTGCTGGGATTCTGATTCCAATCAATAAATCATTCAATCAATCAATCAATCAATCAATCAAAATGTGACAAGTATATTAATAAACATCTTGCGTAGACCATGTGAATTGTACAGGCAGTTTAAGTCTAGGTTCACACCAGCAGGTTTAGATGGTCCGGCTAACTGCACGGTGAGGTCACAACATTGAGTTAACTCAGTGAAACCTCGCACATCAGCCAATTGGTTGGATATCACTGACACTCAGCGTCGTCGTGTCTTCACCCTGCATCCAAGCACCCGATCAAAACCTGGTGATGTGAGGTTAAGGCGCATCGCGACCTTATTTCTTGATTGTCCCAAACTCCACTTTTTCCACAACTGAGAAAGCCGACGTAAAATCTTTTGCGGTTTTTGTATTACGATAAGGAGTTAGAATACATCGGAACTGTAGAACAAGTTGATAAGTATCACCGTGCGTTTTAAACAGGTGTCAAAGTGTGCTTTTGTTATATTATCTCTTCTACATACTGAAAGATCTCCAGTTTGCCAGAGGATGGAGATAGAATAAATAAGAACTATGGTTGCCTAATGTTAGATTATGCCCACCCGTCTGGTAAGGACAAGGAATGGTGCAGAAATGACGAATTACACCAGCAGTGAATGATTATGCAGGATTATTGGTACAAAGCCTCCTGTCTGGTAGAAATGAAGAGTATAATTATAATGAAACTAGCCGAGACTCCCGCCACTCTTCCCGGGGTAAACCTGCTCCTGCCACCCACCCCTCTCTTTCTCTCCCTATCCCTCCTCCTCCTTCTCTCTCTCTCTAATTCAATAAACAGATGTGCAGTCGTTTGCTACGCGTCAGACTGGACTATCTTGAACGTCAGTCAAATAAAAACTATACAAGCCGAAACTGGGCACTTTGCGACGATATCAACCGAAAAAAGCAACAACATGTTTTTGGAAAATAAACATCTTAGTGCAAGCATCTACCACTGAGGGCGTTATGATCTGAGTGTACGAACATTTAGAAGCTTGTATTGTTTGCAGTTTCGTCAGTAACCAGTGCTAAACATCGGCAAGCCTTGAAATAAATTAATACATAAACTATAATTACAATATTGATGACGAATGGCACTCGCAGCGAATAGCTGTAGGATTAACGGTACAATACAAAGCCAACGATCTACGCAAACATTTATATCGATTCACTATTTGCTCTGCCGGTCTCTGAACGCCGTGGTGACTTTTCTGATACGGAAATATCTCAATGTCATCAAGAGATAGACAGATTGTCATAATAACATTGTCAACAAACAGACTTGTAAAGACAGGCAGAGACAAGCATTTTGTTTTCTGTTACTATTTCTGTGGTGTATAATTTCCAACTGAGAAAGAAGAGTTCGGGCGGACTGCAATTATCAACTTGGGCACTCGCTAGCTGAATTTGATGCGCCGACCAAGTTGGATGATGACGACATGAGATTGAGTTTCAATCAAACCCCGCCCACATGCCAACTGGTTGTTTTCTCTCGTTGAAACTATATATCGTGACGTCACTATCCAATTATTTGACTGATCAAAATCGGTGAGTGTGCGCTCGGGCTCAATGTCTTTACACTTTACAGCTCTATTTTCTTTTCTCTTACGAAATAAAAAGCTGTTAAAGTCGCTCATGTTGAACACTGTCACGATTATGAATGATTGGAAATGTAATGATGTTGGAATGACGTATTGTACTGGCCGTGAAAGATAATGCAGGATAATTGCGCGAATCATTGTCAGAATACTTCCAATTACGGTATAATTCTCTCATATTATTTTGTTTTATGACCCGAAGATGCATTAAAGGTTTAAAAAAAATATATATATTTTATATTAGCATTATTAATACCATCGATTTTGAAGACATTAGTCTTTCGTAAAGCTACAAAAGCCATTCAAAGTATTTTCTGTTTTTCTTCTTATTATTTTGTTTCCTTAGTAAAGGGATGACAGTACTGTTAGTTTTATTAGTAGAGGGCAGGTGGTCTCTTTGGAGTCTACCCGTTCTGCCTTTAAACTTTACAATATAAGATTTAATGATGGAAGGAATTGTTTTGCACAGCATCAGGACACTGATAAGGGGGAACACCACATTATGATTCATTATCAGTAAGTTGCATTCATTTGTATTTGTCCACAGTTTACAGTTTTTGAGCTTTTTGAGAACTGTGTCAATGTTTGGCATGTCTCTCGTTCTGGGAATTTTTCAATAACACTGTTTTCAAGGATATTTCAGAGACCTGAAACATTTTCCTTATTTGGTGGGATAGTATCCACTTGCAATTAAATGGATTCTGGCAAAAATTAAAGTTCCAGCAGGAGTAAGAAAGGTGTAATGGCCCTCCAACCCCTGGGGAAGTGAGGAAAGTGTAAGGGCCCTCCTACCTGTCGTTCAGAATTAACGAAATAGCGAAAATCTACACCCGGAGCAAGCCGCCTTCACATAAACGCACTGTCGCTTCGGGAACGTTGGACTCCTCCGGCTTGCAAGGACACGCCTCAACCCATTCATGTGACACGTGGTTCCCTCCGCCCTCTCTAATTTACATGTGAAATAAAAGCTCACTGTAGTTCCGCTCAGTGAAAACGTCACTCATTTCCCATGAAATCAGTTTCCAGATTACCAAACTCAAAAAAAACCTTTCTGGGGTGGGGATTTGGGAACGGGATGTTTTTTTTTTTTTCAAACTTTTATGTTTCCTTTTGTCTGTTGCCTTTCCCACCTGATCTCACATCGGCACGTTGGGTATAAATGGAAAATAACGTAGTGCAAAAACATTCCTATGGTGGGATAGAACATTTTCGGGTCCTCCTGAACGGCAGCCTTCTCTGCAGCTTTAAGAAGCTCTGTTTTACTGGCGGGACAGAGGCGCCACATACTTGAGGGTACTAAAATTCGTGAAACCGGATACCCTGAGGTACTTATTCATTTCTCTCACATTTTAATTGTACTTTTCATGTTGTAGGTTTTAGTAAGGTATCGTCTCTTCGGCAGGACGCAGGTCTGGGGACGAGGTATGTTTCGGGGCCGGTGAGATATTAGAGACCTGTTAACACTTCAGTATTAAAACCTTCTAGAGAACAAATCTGTCCTTACACGGCGTACACGGCGCTTGGGAATGATACAGAGAGGGGGTTAGCGCTCATTTTGACTCATAAAATTAATGGTCGGTTATGAAGGCAAGTAGGCTGTACCCTCCAAAAAAGCAGTATTGAGAAAATTCAGGTTGGGATTTTTCACTTTTGGCAATAATGGCGACCTTAGTTTTTGTTTGTTCCAACTCCACGTTTTTCACACATGAGAAAATCGACATTAACCGTTTGCGCCTTTAGTTATTAAGAAATGGAATTAAAATAAATGGGAACTGTGAAACAACTTGATAAGTGCCAGAACGCATTTTAAACTAGTGTCAAAATGTGCGTTTTTTATACCTCTTTTAGACAGCCAAAGATCTCCAGTTTCTCAGAGAGTGAAAATAGGACAAACAAGAACAAAGGTCGCGAAATCCTAGATTTCATTTACTCTCTGGTGGATATGCTGGTGGTTATAACTGTGGAGTGGAAATGAAACTTCTCACAAAGGTAGGACAATACTCAATGCTTGACGGCATTCGGTGAAATCCGAAATTCCGAACAAATAAACAAGAAACGCTGTATAGTCAACTTGGCCAAAATTGCATCAAATTTCAGGAGACCACTGAATTTGGAACCACTGACGAGACTGTTGGTGATAACACCCAGATGTTGAATAGGCAAAACATTCGGGTTTCAATCTGCAATAATTGAACCCCTTCGTGATGAAAAGTGTTTAGGATTCTGTAAGTGAATTTACATTTTTTTTGTTTGTTTTTTTTTTGTTGTTGTAATTTTTAAGATAAATAAAGCCGAAGAAATTTTGGGAACTTTTTATTTATTGTATCGTAATTGTCCTATGGTTTAATGTAATACTTGCCAAGCAGACGTAGATGGTTGTATCAATCTGGGAAATTTTGATGTTTATTAGAACTAGCCGAGCTCGAGCAAGACAGATCTGGCAAAGTTTTCTGTGCCAAACCTGACTTACCGTAGATCTAGATCTCAGTCACTTGGATTTGATGCAAAGACTCATAATAATCAGATGTGATAAAGTTGATTTCCGACCAACATTATGTAAAGAGAGATGAAAAACGAAATTTCCGATCATACTTTTCGGTTTTACCGGACAAAATTCGGACTCCTTTTTTTGCAGCTAAAAAAGATTAAAAACAAATAATATTAAAGACTGGATTTTTGTCTCAAATGGATGTGTCAATGTAATCTCCCAAAAATGAAAAATGAGGCAGTACACAAAGCTTCATTATTTTTTGTCATACAGTCACTAAGTTTTAGGTCTTGCATGTTCCGCCTCTAGCTCAAACTGTAGTGTGATTATAGTAATTATAGAGTCCTTCATTTGTGATTTGTATATCTTGTGTCATTGTTAACGACGATAGCAGCGATAATGATTGTACGATAATAGTCATGATCTCCATGGCAATGATGAGAACATTGATGAAAACGAGAAACAGAACAGAGGATTAGACGATAACATGATCATCTTCATAGAAAGGTATATCATTTGATATCAGTCCGTCGTATCTCGCATGTCTGTATCAGAACATGACGGGAGCCAAATGTCCTGTCCTAATGAAGATCTCCCTGTTTGAGGAGAACGTCGATGACAGTTATGAGATGACAATGATACTACTGATGATATCAGTCCTGCCGATGAAACGGCAATATTTAACTTGCTACGGCCGCCGGCTATGAAAATTACATGCTTATTAAATCAAGCGCCGATCTTATCGTCTCTGCGCTGTCTCCGTGACGAACTAACGAATACCCGCTTTCTCTTCTTGCCCTTAATGTCGTTCTTCATGAATAAAGTACAGACGTTCTAGTTTGGCGATTTCGACCTCCGCCAACCCTGTCTGTCTGTCCGCCTTTCCCTCTCTCTCTTCCCCTTCTCATTCTTTCCCTCTCTCTCTCTCCCTCTCTCTCTCACTCCCTCTCTCTCCGTCTCACTCTCCCTCTCTCTCTATCCGTCTCACTCTCTCTCTCTCTCTTTCCCTTTCTCTCCCACTCTCTTTCTCTCTTCCCCTTCTCATTCTTTCCCTGTCTCTCTCTCCCCTCTCTCCCTCTCTCGATCTCGTTCTTGTCTCATCTTTCCCTCTCTCATCTCTCCCTCTCTCTCTCTCTCTCTCTCTCTCTCATCTCTCCCTCTCTCTCTCTCTCATCTCTCTCTCTCTCTCTCTCCCCCTTCCCCCCTTTCCCCTTTATACGAGAGGACAGCCATCAGAATCATGATAAGACCTTGATGTTCAATATTTAGTGCCAATGTTTTTGCGTATATTATTAATTTGTCTGTTCCACAACTTACATGGCTTAAAATTCATGTCTGTGGTATCCTACAGCTCATGTTGTTGTGAAAAAAAAAAGTGAACTAGTAAAACCAAACTTTTAAATTTATTACCGTAACTGGAAAAAGGTACGTACGCTCCCCAGACCCCCCCCCCCGCCCTCCCCGTTCTCGCGGGGCCATACCTTACATAATTTAATGTTTAACAGCCCCCAACCCCCGACCGCTCTCCTCCCTCTTTCTCCGAGGATGGCCTCCAATCAAAAGCACCCTCTCTTTTTCGGCGAGATAGCTCTAATTAATGGCTGGTTATTTGTTGAATTAAAGTGAGTCTGTTTTACTGTACTTCTGCAATTAGTGTACTTGTTAATAGTGTATCAGAAAAACTACTGTAATTACTGTATGCAGATTATCTGATAAGAATAGTCAGTTAGTCCTTACAGCCCCGGTCTGTTATCTCCACAACAATGTGGATGAGCCAATATAAACTGTACGTGTCCTTAGTGCCCGGCGTTAAGGACCCGTAACGGAGTAGGAAGCTAAATAGTGAAAATACTGCTGATTGCGTTTTGATTTTCTCAGTTATCTATGAGCAATTTCTGGTTTTATAATCTGAAATAAAAATAATAATGATAATAACTACTCTGAATTCACAATTTTAGTGATCAGCTACCTTCGGCCGTTGGAAATGACTAACTGATAATATAATTTATATATTTATTTTTTTAATTTGGGGGACGCTGTTGAAAATTGGGATGAGGGAGGGGCGGGAGGATTTGCGTTGATTGGTCAAAGTTCATACATGGGTTCTTCTTCATCCAACCAGAAACTCACGCTCATTGTAAAGACTTAGTGAGCAAAATCAGAAATAGAGAGATCCTTAATTTGCCCACATCTGGATTCAGATCTGCCCCGTTCATGATTTTTGTAGGATTGATAGAATACATTTTTTTTTTTACCTTACTAGCCGACCCGGGCAAAATACATGTTGCAAATTTTCCTTGTACTAAGTCCAGCCGTATATCTAGATCGAGGTCACATTAATAACGAGACTTGAATTTGATGCAAAGATCAATAGATATTTTTGTTACACCCACAATTCCTTGCAGAATCAAAGTGGTTATTTTCAAGGTGTGCCTTGGAACTAACGCCAGCGTTATTTTCAAGGCATGTTTCATTGACCAATCAGAAGCTGTTAAGGCATGCCTTGTAAATAACGCCTTGCTTGCAGAATACACAGCTGTGATAAAGTTGACTTTCGGCCAGTACAGTAGAACGTAATTGCCGGTCACACTTTTTGATTCTCCTCGACGAAATGCGTCCCTTGTTTTGCAGTTAGAAAAATAAAATATTAAAACTGAATTTTGTCCCAAACGGGCGTGTCCACGTAACATATCATCAAACCTTGATGGAGTACACCAAGTTTTATAATTTTTTATCCCGTAGTCACGAAGTTTTAGATGCTTGCATTTTCACCCTCTAGCTCTACAATCGTAAGATTATGGCCGTATGTCAATTTTTGGTAAAAATGTGGAGACAGAAGAATCAGTGGTGGGACGACGTCAAGACAGCAAGAATCCAGTCTTCTGAATTTGGAACTTATTTTTTCTTAGTTTACGGACAAACAACAAATTTTCAGGATAAATACAAAGTGGTTCAAAAGTGTCTCACTAATTTGATTTTCAATTATTTTTTTTTTTGTGGATAATCTACCAACGACATTCATCTTGTGGCAAAGTCTCACTCAGTAGTTGAGCATTTTTTTTTTTTTTTTAGTCTGCATGTGAAGTTTTGCGTTCTTTTCTTCTGCTACCACGCTGAGCAGAGATGTAAAATGGCGGCGTGGCAGGAAGTTTATCAATCTGTGATCGAAGGCAGCGAAAATTCCGGACAGTCTGCGGACAGCATTATGTACCGGATACGAACACCATCGCCGACACCCACCTGAAGTTTATGGAGACCGGATCTGTAAAGGACAAAGCCCAGTCAGGAAGACGTCGAAGGTGGGCGAAGTGAGGAGAATGTCGAAACTGCCCGCGAGAAATTTATTCAGAGCCAAAGAAAGTCCATTCGGCGAGCAGCTTGTTTCAAAAAAGATGGTGCTGGCTTTGAGGTGAACCAGTGACTTTCTAGTAGACTTGTGAAGCCAACTTTGATGGCACCAAAATTCTTGTGAATCGTAGACTCACAATCCAAATTATCATTTGATTCCTCTGGTAGTTGCTATTTTAATATTTAAAAAAAAATAATGGGGCCTTTGAAACATCCTGTATTTATTTATTTATTGTTTTTATATTTTCGGATTCGCTTCACTATTTTAAAGCAATTTGTAAGTTTGGCAAGTTGTGAACGATGCAAGCAGTCTGGGGGATGTTGTGGTTGGCGGGCTCATCTGCTGTCTTCACTCTATTGTCTTACTTTTTCCTAGCACAGTAATAGCCGTCATCGTGTGGATTTGCCAAACTGAAACTCAAATTGGTGTCTGCCAAAAAACTTTTGATAGGGTCTCCCTCTCTCTTATCATTCTGTTTTATATCTATACTGTCTATGGTATGTCTTCTTCCTAGTGCAATTTGACCGCTATCCTGTCGACGTGCTTTCTTTTGACTCGAACTCAAAACTTGTGTCTGGAGAAAGATTCTGAGAATCTCTTTTTTTCCCCTATCATTCTCCTGAATTCCGTCTGTCGCCTTGCTTCTTTCTGGCGCAATTTGCCCGTTATCGTCTCGACGTAGTTTCTCTGAACTCAAACTCAACTCATGCCTAGAGAAAGATTCTGATAGAGTCTCTTTTTTTTCCTATCATTCTTCTGAATTCCGTCGATCGTCTTGCTTCTCCCTAGCACAATATGACCGTTATCGAGTCCACGTACTTTCTCATAGTTCAGACTCAAACTCGTGTCTGGGGAGAGTTTTTTGTAGCGTCTCCTACTGTCCTGTCAGTCTGCTGTAGTCCGTCTATCGTCTCGATTCTTCATTGCACAACATTATGACCGTTAGCGTCTCCACGTACTTTCTCCAGACTCAAACCGAAACTTGCGTCTGGAGAGAGAGAGAGAGAGAGAGAGAGAGAGAGAGAGAGAGAGAGAGAGAGAGAGAGAGAGAGAGAGAGAGAGAGAGAGAGGCGGTTAACTAGAACGTATGTTGAGCTCAAGGACAGGAAGTGTTTGGTTATCTGGGTAAAGTTACTGAGATTACGCTGAGCTTTATCAGATTGGCATCATCACCAGATATATACAGGTATACAGGGATTGTTCAGTTATGGCGTAAGCTCTCATCTCTACCTGGGCCCCATTTCAGTAGTTCTCTAGGAGCAGATCTTTCGCTTTTTTTCTTTTGTTTTTGTTTCTTGTTCTCACCAAAGAGCCCCGAAATGCCCCGTAGCCTGTGATCCAAGACATCGGGCTGTGCAGCCACTGGCTACGAGAGATGTCTAGTGACCTGTAGTCCAAGACATTCTATTGTCCACAAACTGACCATTCAAGAAATGCCTAGTAACGTGAAGTCCAAGGCACGCGGTTGTCCACCTGTGTGGCTATTTCATCCATGTGGCCATTCACTAAACCTCAGAAATGACCGGCAACCCGCGGTCCAACGCATTCAGTTGTTCATGGACTGGCCAACTCAATCAGTTGTGTATGCACTGACCATCAGAAAAGTCCAGTAACCTGTAGCCCATCGGATTCACCTATTTGTCCCATCCCTACAGAGTTTCTAAGCATGTGGACTTCTGACATTCGTGCGATTTTGTACCGTTGTTTCAGCAAAGTGAAGAAAACCAGAAATGGCGAGTTCCCAATGTCTAGACTGTGTACAGCGTTGTTCTAAAAAGGTGCATGTTCCCAAACTGAGCGTTACGATTGGCGGTACATTGACTCAAGACCGTTTTATCTCGGTCTTACAGTGTAAACTGAGTGGATCCGATTTCCTCTCCGTTCCCGCTTGTCCTCAGCTTGACCTTTAGTCCCAGTTGCCGAATCACCGGAAGCGTCTCAATATTTCATCATCGCAGACTGAGTGCGTCAGTTTCCCTTTCGTGTCCCTTCCCTGCCACTCCCAGTTGCTGAATCGATCACGAAGGTTTTATCTCGCAATTAAAATTTCTTCCAGTTTCCTTCCAGCAATTTCATTATTACACACGACCTATCTAGCTACGCCTTCAGTTACAATGGATTCCGTTTCACAAAACGAAGCTCTTATTGCTGCGGTTCAAAAAAGACAACTTCTGTATGACAAAAGTGATGACAATTATTCAAATCGAGTGTACATCACAGAAGATGATGATATTCACCGAATTCCTCTCTTCGTTGAAATATACTGTGAGCCCAGTAACGTCTTGTATGGCGTCTTCTTTTCACCCAAAACAAAAACAATAGTTGCAAAGTCTCCATTGTTCTGAGATTAAAAGACGTGTGTCCCGTCAGTTCTTACCTCTAGCCCAATGTTCACGAGCGGAGAGCAAGCTGAATCAAAAACGTGCAGCATTCGTTTTCCTGCCATTTTACGCCCATTCAGTTAAGGGTTGCGACACGAAGAGGAATGTAAATCGGACCCACTCAGTTCACACGTTAAGTCTGAGATGTAGACCATAGAGTTATAAAGGATCTCGCGCATTGGCCGACCGAAACAAATCTGTTGCGCTAATTCGGGTGCGTCAGAACAGCCTTGAGTCAACTGTCGGAAAGAGAGATTACACGTGTCGAGTCGGTAAAGACGCAAAAACAACAACAACAACAACAACAACAAAAGACTTGATTCGGTAGTGAAGCCATCAGTGGATGTTACACAGTTAGGCTTAGCATCAGAATAGGCTTATAATTGATTATTACTTTCTCAGTTTTTTAACAAGTCGTCGGCTTAGACTGACAAGATTCTAACTCCCTTCCATCAACTTTTGAGAAATTGATGGTTGAAGTTTCATGTGCTCATGGCTTTTGATGATACGACTGTTTTGGTCTTATTTACACCTACAAATTACACACCGAATCCGCTTGATACTTTGACACACAATTGAAAAGGCCCGTGGAAGTATTTGTGTACAGTGTAACTCACTTCAGCCGAAAAGTGGAGATACAACATTGTCACTTGTTAATGTGTGTGAGTGGGAGCATGATGAATTGATTTTATGCTAATCCTGTTTTTAATTTTAGTTCAGCGCCTTGGAGCACATCATTTTTTGTGTGGATTTGAGGGGTATACAAGACTTAGTTAGATCTAATTAATACATTACATTACATTTTAATGGGGACACTTTGTTTTTGACGATGTATGTTATTTGGTATGACTAACGTTTTATTCTTATTTGAAATGAAAACGTCATCGTTTGTAAAAGAACTTAAGGGTTAAACTTGATGACATGCATGTATAACCATATAGGATCTAGATTCCGACAGAGAGGGAAAAAAACATGAATTTTGAAAAACTTATTCAAAGTGGTCAAATCATTTTTTGTTTTGTATTTTGTATTTTTTGTATACTTCTTTAATCTCATTTTGGAAATGAGATTAAATGCAAAAAAACAACAACAAGAAAACAACTTTATAATATAGAAATTGATCTTGAAAAGTTTGATTTTTTTTTTTTTTTTTTTTTACAAATTTTTAATTAGGAAGTGTTTCAAATAATGGACATAAAACTTGAAGCGATGTGTTTCAAAAACCTGGCACCAAGATCCCCCGATCGAGTTAAGAGTTAACAGTTGTATAGATTTTCAAACGTTGTCCACAGGAATAACTCTTCTCAGGAAAAACCCTAGCCCCGAAATATCTGACGAGGGCAGGTATCACATGTAAACTGAGTCCGATGTCTGGCCCTGTTTCTTATTGTAACCCTTCCGGTTTATTTGGCTCTGTCTGTCCCAAGTTTTCGCACTTTGTCTTACTTTTCTGTCTGTTTCCTTTGTCTTACTTTTCTGTCTACCTCTGTCTGTCCCTGATGTTTCTCCCACTGACAGTCTGACCTTCTCTGATGGCCTCTTTTGTTTTTATTCTCCACAACTCACGCAACAAATATCTGCCCATCCCGATTTATATTCATTCATCCACCCATCCATCCATCCACCCACCCATTCAGCCATCCATCCATTATTACATCTATCCATCCATTCATCCATCAAACTGTCCATCCACCCACCCATCCATTCATCCATCTATCCATCCATGCATCAATCCATCCATCAATCCACCCATCCATCCATCCGTCTTCCATCCATTCATCTGTCCTTCTTTCCGCCCGGACAACCGTCCGCCCGTCTATTTATCTGTCTGTCTGTCTGTCTGTCTGTCTCTATCTATCTATCTATCTATCTATCTATCTATCTATCTATCTATCTATCTATCTATCTATCTATCTATCGTAATGTATTTCTTCCCTCCCTTACACAGAGACACTCACCTCTTACTCACATAGCAATGTACGTGCACAATACACAATCACGAGGATGAAGCTTTCAGTAGGCACCATCTTTCAAAACATCCCGGAGATCGTACATCTGTTGTCCTCGGCCCTGCGCCTTCCAAACCAAATTACCACCTCTTATCGCTCCGCCTATTGTCATTGTAATCCGCCCGGAATCTCTCAGAAAAAAAGGGGGGAAAAACCAAAAACGCACGGAATACATACTCGCCAACCACTGACTGCGTTAGCTCTGTGCTGTGTTCAGGGTTTCATCTAGTGGCGCCCTAGCGTACAATTATATCATCGATACAGTGAAGCAATTAGGGTTAAAGAGCTTGGAGACTCGGACACCCCTCTGGAGTAGTTTTGCCGGAAGATATCTGTACAAACCATCTCGGTCTGCGTGGGCCAGGACGCCCGTCCGGGTGGTTCCTGGTGCCCCACGATCCCGATGATTAACTCTTCTCCCATTTGTGATTCATTGGCTACGAGGATTCATTCATGAGCGGACCAGGCCCGATCATTCCGGGATGAGGCTTATCAATCCGGCCAGAGAATGCTTTTATGACGAGTTCATCCCTGAGACTGTTGATGGACGGTAGGGTACAGTGTCGAGTTCCAGATAGTTCTCAGTGACGCGTCATTGATTGGGTTATTAGCACATTTTGAATAACGTATAGACGACCGCTTGCCTGGAGAAAAGTAACGGTGGACAGTGTGAATATGGACGGTTGGATTCAGGAGAGATTTCAGATTAGAAAAGGAGATGATCGTGTCTTTTCCCCGGATTTGCATTTATTCACAAGTTTGATTTCCATTTGGCCGTGTTTAAGGAGTTCCTTATAACTTCTGGACGTTGGTCCGTTCAACGTTTAAGTGCGTAATTTCTGATCCAGTGCTGTATGAGTCATAGCCTAGCCTTTTTTGTTTTGTTTTTATGTTAGTAGTTGCCATGATGACGTGTCCTGTTTGTAATGGTTAGGTGAATCAGACGCAGTAGAGGATGGGCAGGAAATAGGAATGAGTGTGACTACCTATTTGGAAATGGGTGGATTCTGTGTCGATGTGGATCCTTCTACAGAGCAAGGTCCAAAATTTCATGTTCTGTCCACACAACATTTTTGCTAGGCGCCGTGATAAACTCCGCAGTTGTCTGGTGTGTGATAGGTAATTGCAGTGTTATTCATGTTAATCATTTTACCACTACTACTACCACTGTTACTTTTACTGCTACTACTACTGCTACTGCTACTACTACTACTACTACTATTACTACTACTACTACTATTACTACTACTACCTCTACTACTACTACTACCTCCACTACTACTACCGCTACAACAACTACTACTATCACTACTACTATTATTGCTACTACAACTACTACTACTACTACTACAACCACTACTACCTAATAGAAGCATAGTCGGGTCTACGCGTCATTCAGAGCAAATGATGTAGTTCATTCCATGAAATGTAAAAGTGAAGGATTCCTTATAATGTGAAATAATATGATTAATGCAGAATTTCCAAAAACTTGTCTGCGTTGCAAGTGAAAAAGACGTGTTAGCTGGAAATTACATTTTGTTGTAGTCTGTCGTTTAGCCGTCTTAATGAACAGAAAAAATGGCATTCGCAGCTTAGCTTTCGTATGAACATCCTCATCATTATTATCATCGCTTGTAGTTGTGCCAGTAGTGGTAGTTGTAATATTATCCTCATGTTTATTGTCAACACTAGTCGTACTACCAGTGGTAGTAATAGTAACATGAGTACTTTTTACATTATAAAACTATTGATCCGCTATATTGATAGTGATAGTATAGATCCGTTTTAATTCTAGGCATTTCAGTGACCCACTTTGAGAACGAGTGGATATTATGTTGGGAACTGGTGAGTTTCTGTGAACAACGAATATGACAATGTGTCGTCTTGAAATGTACTTTGCTTGCCAGAGGAAGAACGCGCTGTGGAGAAATGATGAAGAAATGCAATTTCGGGGGGCTGGGGGGGGGGGGGCGGGGGAGGGAGCCCACAATAAAATAACTTAGTGTCTGATTTAACTCTGTCCCTGCCCTACAACGCACACTGCGTCGCAGGCTTCCTTAGCAACGGCCGCTACAACGGAGCCTGCGTTGTGATGTTGTAAAGGTATTCTTTGACCACTGTATTCGAAATTAACACCCCGTGACGTTGAACCTGAAAAATAGATATTTTTTTGGTAAAAGTTCCTTTGTCCTAACGTGTCCATTGATACCACGTGTACAGTTTGGGCAGCTGTTGTGTAGTACGGCGATCTTTGTTTACAAATGCACAGTACAGAATGGCGGGTAAACCCGGGAGGTGTTCCGTCCAGAAGTGGAATGCTGACCCGTAGGGAAAGAGTTAATGTTCAAAACAAAAGACAGTCACTCCAGTTCCAGTCCTTGCCCCGTTTTCTTTTGATATGGCTGTTGTTTTGGTAGCCCTGAGTATTTAACATTGTAAACTATAGCCGAACAGTGAACACAGCTCAGTAAGGTCTGTATTTGGCAATGTCATTCCATAACGGTCCTATAACAATGTTCTTTTTGAATATTTTTTTTAAGAACCCCCCCCCCCACCCCTCCCCCTCCCCAGCTCTGCTGACCTTAGATATGAAACATGAATGAGTTATAGGACTGAAAAAAGGCCAATACGAACAAAGACCCTGACAGCTCCAACATCAAAATGAAATCGGGACTATTTTATAGATTGTGTTGGAACGTGAGTACACAGTGGTTGCCCGACTTACAAGGGATTCCCACTTTCTCATTGAGTACAATATGTTTCACGGATCGAATATTTTGATAACTTTTCAAGGTTTGACTCCCGTGCGCAGTTTGCCGACCTATATAGACGCGAAAAAAGACAAGGGTTCTCAACATGTGATTCCTCCAGTTACATTATCTATACAAATAAAAGGGAACGTATTTATGTGTTTTGTGTGTTCGCGCGAAATACTGGCTAAAACAGCTCGGATTTACATCAGATTTTGAAGATGCCTTCCTTTCGCCTTGCAGAAGCTTCTTCTTCTTTTTTTATTTTTTTATTTGGAAACTCCAAATGGTGGGGAAGTATTGTTTATTATTATTATTTTTTTTTTTGAGTTTGTTTTGTGTCGCTGACTGCTCACTTCCGGTTTTCACAAACGCAAGAGACGGTAATGTCATCGCTTCCTTCCGATGTGTTCACTATAGTCTAAGTGTATTAAATTGTAGTCCACAGCAAGGAGCGGAGAGGGTGAATGGCCCTGCCTTTTTTTTTTTTTTTCAAAGATTGTTTGCATGATTCTTCTGTCTATTTTTGGATTGGTCAACGATAAACTTGAACTATTACACAAAACTACCCAGTGCGCAGGATGTTCAGTTGGTGCATAGTGTCCTGTCGCTCATGAGTTCTGAAGCAAGACTGTGGATTATTACGGAAATTTGTCTAGATCAGAGAGGGGGAGAAAGAAGGGTGGGAACACAAGTTTATCCCGGGTAATACCGGGTACCTCATCTAGTTATAAATAAATGTATACATTGTCTTGGGCAGCGAGGGCGGGAGAGAGTGAATGACCTAGTGCGATTTTTCTTCCTTTTGTTTGTTTTTTATTATTTTTTCTTTTTTCTCTGCCTCTCTCTTTTCATATCTTGTATAATAAATATGCATCTTTCTTGTGTATGTTTTGAATTGGCCTTTAGGCCCGCAATAAACTTAGACTTTCTTTGCTAAAATTGAGTGATAGGACGGCTGCTCATCAGTGTATATATAGCTTCCTAACGATGGACTTGCCTGGCGCTGTCCCTTACCTCCTCACTGTCGCAGGACGTAGAGAAACGAACTTTGCAGGAGTGATAGAGTTCATGTCAGGCAAGGATTTGGTAACGTAATTTTTTTTATTTTTTTTGTATTTTAGTTTTGTCGGCGAGTATAACGATTGCTTTCAACTTTTTCAGCCGCCAAGCCGTTACACGTTTTTCCGCTGGAATTTTAAAGAGCATAGTTTTCAAAGGTGCCGGCTTCCTTTTTTTTATTTTTAAATTGGGCTGGGCACCATCAATGATGGTAATGTCTGCAGTTATGAAAATGTCCCTTACCTATTGTTCTGATCTAGCTGTGCAGTGTGATCGCCATTGTGCGATGAGACATGGTTATTTGGACAAAGTTGTGTGTGTTTTCTGAAAGGGCGGATTTCCCGATCCAACTTGTTGCAAAGCTGCTGGAATATGTAATAAATTGTGTCCATAGGTCCATTTATGTCAGTGGCGTAATTAGGTTGGGGGGGGGGGGGTCCCAGCTGGGGCATTTGTCCTGGACATCAAAAACTTCGATGACTACAGTTGACGGTTGCATAGGTTTGATATTGGCAATGCAGACTTTGGAGACACTCACACGCTTTATTAAGGGGGAGGGGGGGGGGATATAATTCTAAGCCCGGAACCGGCACAGCCAGCTGCTGGGAGATAAGAAGTACACACCATAATTTCCTACATTTTCTTAATAAATTCGGGAAGACCCTATCACACTAACCCCGCACGGACAGACACAGTCAGCTCTTGCCACTATTTCTTGGGTATGCTTTTTGCTGGCAGCATCTCTGTGATGTTCCGGGCTTAGTATGGTATACGGCGATTCCGTACACTTGAAAATCTTATTTGCCGTTTCAGTTCCGTACACATGGAAACTTTGCTGTAAACTGTTGTGTACTTCCATGTTTTAGAGTTTGGAACCCTCGGCAGGAGACAATGGAAGGCTCATTATAATATAGGATTATTGCATGTTATTGGCAAATACTTTGGACGCCTTGTTTTCGTGACAAGCTTTACGAATTTGCTAAACTTGCTCGAAAAGAACAAAACCAAGCATATTTGCCAATGAAATTCAATAATTAATTTAATTCTACCCCACAGTTACATCATTAAACATTTTAAAAATAGTAAAAGCAAAGAAATCATGAATTATTTTTTTTTTTAGAGAATAAGTTGACAGAACTTAGTTTAGATTTAGAAAACGCCAACAAAGTTTTGCAGGTATTCTAGTTAATCCTACGTATTCTTACCTAGTCAGAAGCATACAATAAGAGAGCGTGTAATATGCCAACTTACTGCACTGTCCCATTTCTAAAGAAAGTATCGGGAACTCCGATCTAGGTGTATAATAAATAATGGGGTCTGTGGAGCTAACCCGCCTAAACGATTACACTTTTCAACTACGCAGTTATTTTCTGTGGGCGTTTAATCCTCTTTGGGACTGGTAGTCGATTCCCGGTGGTAATCAAATACTTTTTCGACGATTGGTTTTGTCATTTCTCGGCCGTTTTCCATGCTAGAGTTCTCAGGTAATGTAATTACACGTACCATCTATCGCAGCTCGTCAGTATACTGTACAAATGTATAGTTTCCACAGCTAGACTTGGACCATAAACCTTTGCTAGACGCAATGGGGTCGTTTTGGTGCGTACGCGCTGGAAAACTCAAACTTACAGAGTCACTGTGCAATGACGTGACCTTAGCTCTTGTTTGTTACAACTTCCACTTTTTGTGAAACTGAGAAATCCGATTGTGGCTTTAGTATTGTGATACGGAATTAGAATAAATCGGAACTGTGAAACGGCTGGATAAGTGTCACGACGCATTTTAAACAAGTGTACAAGTGTGCATTTGTTATAACCTCTTCTGCATACTGAAAGATCTCTAGTTTTTTAGAACATGGAGCTACCACAAATGAGGACTGAAGTCGCGATGAGTCATTAGGAACGGTTTCCATGACAAATTTACCTAAATCTGACATAGAAGAGGAAAGAACTGAGTTTGTTGTTGAATCGAGTTTAGTCCCCTGTCAGCAACGTTCCCTGGAATTTCTCCACACACCACTGAGCGCAAAGTTTGATGGTTTTGAGCAAAAAAATAATTTAAATTCAAAACAAAAACAATCGTATTTTGTAAATTGAAATGAGAGGCAACATTCTGATGTGCGTGGCATTAGTGCAGCGACTGCGCCGTTGCGCACCAGCCCTGCTCAGAGAAAACATCGCACGTCAGTGCGTTTCTGTGTCCACTGAATGCTGTGCGCTACATGATATTTGAACATTTAATTTTCTTCCAGTTCCGATCAGTCCAGAAAAAAATATATATGTATATTATTCACATCCATGTTTTTATTGGGTCAGCGCACGATGTAACTATTATTATTGCTGTTATATAGGTTTTCAATTATTCTCCATCAAAAACGCCATCTATTCATATAATTTTATTCAAGATTACATTTTAACGAAATCCCCACCGCTTCCTATCTGCAATTTTGAAAAGTTGCTTGATAGATCAGGCAAAAAAAAAAAAATCGTTCTAATTCATCATGATCAGAGATTACGATTGTATAGCGCTGAGCTGAGAAAACCAGAATTCGGCTCCTGTTTACATTTTGGAGTACGACGGATGATTCCATTAAACTGTAAATTCGCTACATAATGGATCAGATTATATTACAGACATTACTTATTCAGGTGTTTTGTGTATAGTTTCGGCGAAAAGTGTTTTTTCTTTCTATTTTTTTTTTTTTTCGCCGTTCCAGTGTCTGAAATGCAGAGCCATCAAGTGTATTATTTCAGTTTGCATTCAATGAATAGAAAATTAACACGTCAAGAAAGTGTTGTGTTCCGATGCGCGACGAGTTTACAGTTAAAAATGTTCAGTGTGAGTCTGTAATGTAGAGTTTAGCTCTTCGTGCTCACTGTCAGTCTATAGTATAAATCTATTAACCACTGAACACGTAAAACTTATAACTTTAACCCTCTGGTTAGTCTCCTGACTTAGATTCTGAAGTGCGATACTTCTGAAGCTTACAAGTTTGGGCCCACCAGTGAAATGGACAGGAAAGAACAAAAATATTAGAAGAGAACAAAAACCAAACAAACAAACACAGAAATAGTTTGGATTTGTATTTGTATACTTCTTTAATCCCATTTAGGAAATTTGCCTTAGTGTCACTTTGCAGCCCAGTTACAACTGGAGCAGACACATCGTCGCCACAAGGCAGCGGCGGTCGGCGGGTTTTGTTTGTTAAATTTTGGCGGTTGGGGGGAGGGGGGGGGGTGGGAGGGGGGAGGGAGTGGTAAGGACGAATTTCATTTAATTTTGCCCGGACAGCCGCCTGTTCGGCCTGCTCTTTTCGATTTCTAACTGCCGAGGTATCTTTAACGTCCACACAGGCCCTCCGAATTTTTCATCTTTATCCGAGAAGACTAGATATTCGATCCTATGTATCATAGGATCAGGGACTGGAAAGTACGAGAAAAATCCCAAAATTCCAACATGCCTGCACCGACCGGGATTTGAACCCGGTACCTTCAGCATGAGAGACGAGCACCTTGCTTCTAGATCACGGTGTCCTCGACGTTTATTATTTCGTTGTGGTTGTTTTCTTTGCAATAGTTATAGATAAATGAAATAAGAAAAGACAAGATAAGATAAGAACCACTTTATGATCCCATGAAAAAAAATTCTCTTTCACAGAGCCTTTAAGAACACATACATGGCATCATCACATAAACATATCACAACTCAATGAAATCAGTGACATGCATAAGAAAAAATTATTATAAGAAGTAACGTGGTCAGGAACCTGAGCAACATATGGCACACATCTAGCTATAATGTCTTTGTTGAGGCGAATTGTGGAGGGTAAAAACGATCTTCTGTATCTTTTTCTTTTTGCTTTCATGTGTATTATGCTGTTGCCTTTGGGTGATCTAGAAAGCCTTCCAAATACAGCACATAAGGCTTCGGGTGAATATTACCAAATATGGATTACCAGTCACTAGATGGTTAATATGACCAGCTAATTAATTGACATCGCCATCGTAGCTTTCGTTTGTTTTATCTCCGCTTTCTGAAAAACTAAGAGATCTTTTAGTATGCAGAAGAGGTATTGCAAACGCTCATTTTCACACTTGCTTAAAATGCTTTATAGCACTTATCAAGCCGTTCCACAGTTAGGATTTATTCTAAATTAAATGATAATACTAAAGCCTCAAACCTTTAACGTCGAATTTCTCAGTTGTGCAAACAAGTGGAGTTGGAGCAAAAAAGAACTGAGGTCATGACATGCCTACGACAAGATTTCATGTAGCAAACGATTATTATCATAAATCTCAGTAATCATCAGATCTATCAGTACTTCTGAGTGACTGGTGATAACGACAAATTTACAGTTACTTTTAACCTACAAACTGTTCATCAACACTCCCTCCCGGCAATAATTGTATTTCCAGAGGCTCAGTATGAAAGGCGAGGGCTTTGTCCATGTCTACACTCTCTATTTCTCCGCGGTAAAAAGTCTGAGAAATTTTAATATCAAATGTTACCGACAAGGCAGTGCTCATTGCGTTATCTGGCTACTAAGACGACATTTTTCCAGCTTCAGCAGCGTTCAATTATGAACTTAGTTATTCTTGTTTGTTCCAACTCCACTTTTTGTACCAGTGAGACATTAAACGTTCAACATGACGTGTGGCTCTAGTATTATGATAATGAGTTACAATGAATCGGAACTGTGAAACAGCTTGATAAATGCCACAATGCATGTCAAATCAATGTCCAAAAGTGCATTATTTTGTGACGCCTTTTCTGCATACGAAAAGATGTCAAGTATTTCAGAAAATGGAGATAGACCAAACAAGAGCTAGGTTGGCGATCCGTTAGTGTTCGTAAATCATAAATGATTTTTTTTCCTAAAAATTGACAATTAGCAATACAATGTAATTATGTCGTTTCAAAGTTTTCAGTGACATAATGTTATCTAGGACGGTGATAGTACTGGCAAACTAATGTCAGTTTAAACTGCGTTTCCTGATGGTTGATGGACGCTTCTGGCAGAATCTCCTTCTGTCCTATCATTGTGCTATATTCTGTGTATCGTCTTGCTTCATCCTGGCACAGTGTGACAGTTGTGGTGTTGAATTGCTCTCTCCAAACTCGAACTTAAACACAATTAGCTGCAGATGACGTTTATTTGTGTCTAAGTTGGTTCGAGAATTTTCTGCAGTTTTTCCTCAGCGGGTCACGGGGTTATACCAGTGTCTTAGTCCCACCTCTCCCTCCCCTCTACCCCCCACGCCCACCCCCCAATCCTACCCAGCTCTCTCCTACCACTCTCTGGTACGTCTTCAGTTACCAGCTAACAGAACCAATCCGCCGTGCTCTTCCCTCCTGTGTAAAGTTCGGGGTGGAACTGTCTTGTGACGCGGGTATGGAAGCCAGCAACACTTGAGCCTGACGGCACTGTAACCTGTCCGACTGACAGTTGGGACTAACGGATTTGGGCGTGCTCGGGGCGTAATATCACACCTCACACTGCCGACAAATTTGTCCTGAAACCTTCCAGAACAGGGGGGACTAGAGGCTGTTGGTAGCGTAGCAGCATCGACTTGGTACTAAGTTCAATGCTAAAAGATGTATAGAGAGGAAAAGTGGTGGTGGTGGAAAGGGGGTGGGGGGGGAGGGGGCGGTGGGGGTGGCAGTAGCTGCAACAAAATGAATGTTTCTACTTTTAAAACGATATGGAACTTATTTCATATCATCATATCTATAAGTAAGGAGTGAAAATACTTTAGAGCAGGGAACAGCGGGCAGGGAACACCCAAAAGGAAAGACCTTTAGACACGTGTATTTTTCTACTTTTATTCGTTCACATGTCCCCCCCCCCCTTTTTTTTTAAAAATAAATAAATTATTTTAGCACAATTAGAGAAACAGACACCTTATTCTCATTTTTACCTTCACCACTTTTCATCTTAAGGAAAAGGTTCCATAGTTTCAATGTTTGCCGTGGGAGCGTAATAAACGGAGGGGGTGGTGTGGGAGTGAGTGAGTGGGTGGGCGCAAGTATGACTGTCCCTTCCCACACACAACGTCGTAACCGTTGGCCGTGCCCCTCCTCCTTCTCCTCCTCCGCCACCTCTTGGGTCCCCACACCATCACCCTCTCTCCCCAACCACCGGTCCACCAACAGGACAACTACAGTCAGTACCTGAATCAAGTCGGAGTGGAGATCGAGTCGCTAGTGGTGGAGGTGGCGCAACGATAACGCTCGGGCCTTCTTTAGTGTACGGCAGACGGGGCTAATCAGCTCCGGCCCATGGCAAAGTGAAGCTTTGAGAACGCGCGGTATGATTACATTGCAGGTATTAATTTCCTGTTCTTGAACCATTCATGGGACTTCAGGCCGGACCGTCGGTGAGACTGAGGAATAACATGTCACTTATATTGAGGGATAACGACTTGTTACTTATATTGAGGAATAACCACTTGTAACTTGTTGTACTACGTTGATATCCTTTCTGTGTTTGAAAATGGAAGAAAAGCTGGCTTAAGCTGTACAAGATTCTGCCTAGAACTAGATTTGTGTATGATGAAGATAAAGAATATTTAAAGAATATTACTTAGGAAGGAACGGTTGATAAGACTGTAATTATCTAAGGCAAAATAGTAGTATTAGTGGTATTACTAATAATAATAATAGTAATAATAATAACAATAATAATTATGATATTAATAATAATAGTAACAGAGAAAATAACTGAAAAAAAAATATTAGTAATACATCTGATTCTAGTTGAGTGTTAATTTTATTGGGTGAGATTATTCTGTGTAGTTTGTGTTGTTTTTTGGGGGCTTTTTTTGTTGCTTTTTTTCTGTTTGTTTGTCGTTAGAAAGTCTCGCTGAAATTTTAGAAATATCATATCACTATAGCTATGTGATTTTAATCTTTATTCCTGTAGTCGATTTTATTACAAATGCTTTTTGACTACTAGTGCCAAGATCTGGCTGTTTCTTTTTGTTGTTGTTGTTGTTTTAGTCTATAAAATGCTGTTGTCTTTTATTTCTATTATTATCAGTATGCTTATATTATAATTTTTTTTTTTTTGGTGATACGCGAGTAGCCTACATTTTTCTTCATTGATGGTTCACCCTATGACAGATTTAAGTACCGGAAACTTGAAGATATTGGCCCGGTTTATTTATTTATTTATATATTTAATTATTTATCTATCTATTCATTATTTATTAATATATTTGTAGGTTTATTTATTTATTTATTTATTTCTTTATTACTTCCTTTCTTTATCCATTCATTCATTCAATTTGCGTATAGAATTCAAAGACTTCATTATAAAACTTTCTTTTGTGTTTTTTTTTCTGTTCTCATTATTGGAATAATGAAACAAAAATGAATTTAAATTTTGAAATATTTGAATAAAAACTAGTTGAATTCATACCCAATAATTCTTTCACTTTATCTCAGATATCACAATTCTGTCTATATTATGTCGTGAAAGGAAATATTGCAAATGATGGAAAGTAAATGTGCCCACAGTCAAATCTCTGTAAGTTATACAAAGTTACTAGCCGGACTTAGTAGATTGAATGGAAAAGTACACAATCACTGCTAACGAGGTTTCCACAGTACTATTGGCGGAAATTTCCTCGTAATACAAAGGTTTTCACCTCTCCTTAAGTCTCTCGCTTATGTTTTACTACTGATTTAAGCACGGTGGCCGGTCCCTGCAAGCCTCGGGGCTGTTTATCTGGCCGGTTAAATAAAACTGACAAATACGCAAGAGGACACGGCTCCAAAACGCGGAGGACCCATTGTAGTGCCCAGCCATATTTTGACGGACCTTTTCCGAATAGCTGTAATCGCGGTTGTTAGAGGTCGCACTGCGACCCGCGACTTAACTGCTACGAAGTGCAGGCGCGAAATCTCCACCGACAGTATATTGTAATGCTTGAAGAGGATTATCGAGCTGTGAAAGGAAGAAAAGGAAAAAAAAACCCAAAAAAACACAAACACACAAGAGGAACAGAGTAACGGATGAGGTTATAATAGTAATAATAACAATATAAAACAAAACGAAGTCGGCTTTGGAAACAAGAGCAAAAATTGTGAAAAGTGATTTGTGGTTTCGTTCGGAACTCATTGTTGTATGTACTAGACCTGCGGGCTTGGTTTGATTGCGCTCTTGTGTCCAGAGCGAATGTTAAGTGACCCTTTGATTCCCGAGTGACCGTGTCGAACGACGCACAGTCAGATGTGTTACTTTAAGACCGACGTCTTGTTACAGTACGCCACCTTAGTTCATATTTGTTCCAGCTCCACTTTTTGCCCATCTGAGGAATTCGATGTTAAATGTTTTGCGGCTTTAGCTGGTATGAAAAAGAGTTAGAACAAATGGGAACTGTGAAACAGCTTGATACGTAGTGCCGCAACGGAGTTGAAACAAGTGTCAAAGTGGGCATGTGATATACTTTTTCTTCATGCTAAGATCTCCAGTTTCTCAGAAACTGGAACTAAGGTCGCGAGTATTAGATGCTTTATTTTTTAATTGGTTCACTTCCAGCTAGTTTCTTTCCGAGATTACCAGTTCTCATAGTGTCGTCTCTGAAAGTACTGTGATCAGGACCATCTATCACTATATTATGGGGGCGTAAAGAAATGGATATAAATACGAAATTATTAGAAATTTGTCAAAGAATATTTCGCAATGTGATTTTATATGCCATTTACACTGAGTGAATTTCGGATGAACCGCTCAAAGTGGCTTCTGCTGGTTAATCAGTTGATAAGGCATTTATAACATGGTGGCAAGGAATAAATGCATAAGCCATTTTTTAATAATTCATATTATTACCGTATATCATAATGTATAGTTATTTGTTTTTCAGAGTCTCATTAATTTAGTATTGTGCAATAAATAGACATTTTTATTTTATTCACGAGAAAACTGTTGTTTAATTGACAAGTTTGTTAATGGTAAACTAATTATTAAATATCACTCGTGAATTAACTTTCGAGATTTTGTTTTTCTAATGCAAGGATCGGCCATTACTCTCTCTGCTCCTCGCTGGTTTTATTTATAAACTGCTTATTCAAGCAGGGTTTAAGTTGAATACTGAAGAAACTGTGAGAGTTAAATTTTGTTAAGACATTCTCGGTTTAAAATTTGTAATTTTATATAAATGAGATATAAATATTGAAATGTATAGATCTCTATCTACTTGCTGAAACTTTCTTTGTTTCTCTTGTGTATCTGTTTACAAAGTTTTGATTGTGCAATCTATTAATTTGATATAGTTATTCACGACATAATTATTTATTCAATTATTTATTTACTTATTTATGTATTATTTATTTTGTTATCGATTTATTTATATTATTATTGGTTTGTTTGACCATTTCCTTAGTTATCTATTTACTTATTTATTTATCAGGTATTTCTTATTTTATGATAAAGTATTTCTTTATAAGCAGAGAAATTTAACTTGATTTTATAAATCACAAGCAATGATATCATCGTGTTCAGTACTATCACCTGCGCCTTTCTTGCTTTCTTAATTTCTCGTTTCTGCCTGTGAAATGCAGTTTGATTGAGTACAAGGTTTGTTTTAGTTTGGTAACGCGGTGAACTATTTCTGTGTGTCTGAACGGCTTTATGTATGGTATGGTTAATGGGTAATTTCTATCATTGGGCATGTGTAGATTATTGATGATGTAAAAGTGGTTTTGCGAGGTATTGGTTCGCAGATTTACGCAGTGTGTATTCACTCTTGGGATAAACAAAACGCCAACTAAGTTCTTATTAAAAAAAAAATGTGTCCCAACGCCTGTTTTTGCACAACTGAGAAATTCGACGTTAAACGTTTGCGGCCTTTGTATTATGAAAAGGAGTTAGAATAAATCCGAACTGTGAAACAGCTTGATAAGTGCCACAACGCATTTTAAACAAGTGTCAAAGTGTGCATTAGTTCTACCTCTTCACTATACTAAAAGATCTCCAGTTTTTCAGAAAATAGAGATAGAACAAACAAGAAATAAAGTCTCCAAAAATGAAAGATCTGGAACGCTCTGGATTTGGGGATAACGAATATTTCATTTTATAGAGACGACAAAGAGCGGTTGATAATATAAAGAAATGGCTACTCGTGGCACCGTGCAGGTTAGGCAACTACATTAGTCTTTGGGTACACCAAAATGAAAAAAAAATCTGGACGGTTTTAGGTTTGGGGATCATACGGGTTTTCTGCTGTTGGGACGATAAAGTGTCGCTGATGATACAAAACTGGTCTATGTACAAATATGCAGATTAGGCAGATTGAATTCAATCATTAGGTAGAACGAACTAAAAATTAATAATAATTGTATTAGATCGTTAGGCCAACAAATGACAAAATGCAATAATCATATCCTGTGGATATTTTATTATAACTTGATGAAAGACGTGTGAACTAGGCGTGTAGGGTGTGGGACCAAAGCTGTAACTTGTCCTTCCGTTATGCGTCTCCGAATAAAAATCTGGTTCTTTGCAAGCAAGTGCTAATATAGATTTCAGCTGTGTGTGCAAATTGTATTTTAATTTTATAAGAAAATAATAGTAAATAGTGCGAGATAATGGAATATTTGATTTCGTTAACACGATGAAAAGGGGCGGTTTTTATCTGCAGATGCAAAAAAAAAATAAAAAAATTCAGTGGAACGAAACATGGGAAGGCTCTTTATTAAAAAATAAATTATAATGTCCGAGAAAACAGCATTATACATAGTACAGTACACACATTTTGGAATGACTAGATTTTATTTTTCGTTCAAAACAAGGAAATACAATTTCCGTACATAGAGAAACAATCTTTCTCTGTACTCCTTGATATTTTTTTTTTTTTTTTTGGGTGCCATTTCCATGTGCTGTTGCCGTTTCCGTATACAGGGAAACACAGCTTTAACCGTGTTTAGATTTTACCCTTGGGGGTGCATAAGGAACCTTCATCCAGAGACTTTCATTTAGGATTTCCGTCCCACCGTCTTTCTGTGTGTGTACGTATATATTATGCTGGAATGTTTGAATAAGTTATATGGATGTCATGGAGTAGATTTTGTACTAAAGAAAAATGAATATCCTGTTTCTTAATCTTTCTTTTCCTTTCTACTACTGAGGATTTTTGGAAAATATTCAACCATGAAATTAAAAATTTATTCATCCCTTTTATTTGAAGAAGAAGAGAAAAAAAAAAAAAAAAAGGAGGAAAAGTGATTGATGTAATTTCTTCCAAAATAACCTACAATAAACTGAAATAAATTTTAAAAACAGAATAAGATAAAATAAATAAAATCAATTAAAAGATATAAAAGCCAATTTTACATTCTGTTGGGTGATGCTATGATGAATAAGGCTGAGTGCCGGGGGTCTGTCAGACCCCGAGTGTAAAATAAGGTTTAAATTCACTCGTGCAATTTTCTTGTCAAGAGTTTTTCATACCGGGCTTTGCAAATGTGTATAATTATCATAGTTTTCTTTCTTTTTGCAACATTTTGATTTTGTAGACAGATATGAACTCTTTATAGAAGAAACAGTGATACTTGTAATAAGTTCTCAGCGCTGTTACTGTATACATTTAGACAAAGTAAACCAGTAGGTGGATTCGTAAGTGTGTGGACTCGTGCAAGTTAACGCATAAACAAAGACAATTTCAAAAAAAGGAAAAAACATTCTCTGTCTTCCTGGAACTAACGGCTATATTTGTACTTCCGGATTACCGACTGAGCACGTGACGATAGACGTTGTGCGCATGTCAATACTCACTGGGTGTGTGCGATCAGAAAAGGGGAAACAACTGCAGTGTGCTGCTCACTGAGGATGTCGAAAACAATTCTGAACAAACCAGACTGAGAGAGGCGCCTAACCAACTGGAGAAATTGGTAACTATGACGTCATCAGTTCTTGTTGTCCTCATTACAACTCTTTGAGCTCTATTATTTTGTCATCCTCATGGGGCAGTTTAAAACGGTTTACGGCAACTCTTACGTTACGATTAACTTGAAGTTAAGATTAACCTGGGTTGCCGCATGAAAAACAACATTCAAACCAATAAACCAGAAGGCGATCTTAATTCTCAAACGTTCAGGGCATGTTGCTAGTGCTAATAGAAACTAATAAGGGCTTGAGGTTATGAGGAAACGGGCCCTTCCTTTTATCACTTATATAATGTCAGCAATGTGAAGAAAATCTGTCAGTTTCCAAACTCTGCAGGATTACTGATGAAAACAGTATCTCAATCAGTATTGAATGAGAGAAAAGTTCTTTTAGGAAATTTGGATTTTACCTCTTGTTTCTTTTTCTTTCAAAATTTGATTATTTCGGGCAACCAGTTTATATCTAAACTTATAAAAATTTCACAAGATGTCTTTGGCAAGAATCCTGGCATTTATTGGCCTGTATGGATGTGTAGCATGCATTGGACAGCCGTCAGCGAACAATGTTTTATTCGAATGTGTAGATTCCACGCATATTTTTTATCTGACACAGACACTTTCCCCCCTGGGCCTTTGGAAGATTCATTATTACACATTTTGCCCTTTCGTAGGAAAGCGAAATCTACGAGTGATTTTTTATTTTTTATTCCGACATATTTGCAAAATTTACAATTATATCAAAACTGAATTGGGTTCAATTATTTGCTCATTTTGCGAATAACTGCTCGTTCGCTCTTAGTTTTATGGTCCTGTAACGCCTATCTGGGCTGCATTCATAGTTCGTTAAATATTTTTGCATGCCAAATTTCGGAAATATTTGAGTTTGAGTTTGAAGAAAGCACGTGGACGGGATAACGGCCATGCTATGCTAGGAAGAAGCGAGAAGATACATAGATTATAGCGGAAAGTTAGGACAGAGGGGGACCCTGTCAGAAGTGTCCAAGAACCACAGGCATTTCAGAGAGATCCGTTCAGTATTTGTTGAGCCCGTGGGTAGCAGAGCCGTTTTCTTGTAGTTTTCTATAGTGATTGTTATTATTATCATAATTGTGGTAATAATTATTGTTATTCCTTTTTAGCATCGTTGCTGTCGCTGATGTTGTTATTGTCATGAAGGTTTTACCCGAGGAGTAATGGCCTAAATTTAAGAACTCTCTTTCTCTTTCTGTCTGTCTGTCTGTCTGTCTGTCTGTCTGTCTGTCTGTCTGTCTGTCTGTCTGTCTTTCTGTCTCTCTCTCTCTCTCTCTGTCTCTCTCTCTTTTCTTTGCCTCGTTCTCTCTCTCTTTCTTTGTGTCTCTTTCTGTCTGTCCCTCTATCCTCCCTGTTTACACTGTCTTGTTATCGTCTGCCCTATTCTATCCACCACTTACTTCATCTCTCTGTCTCTATCTTTCTCTCCAAACCTTGAGACACCGGTTATTTCCAGCTTTATGTCAAATATTCAAAGGATATAACGCATTATAATCATTTGAATTTTGAAATGTAGTTTCGAAATATCTTGGTTATTATTGTTACTTTAAAAGTTGGAGCATGTGACACAAATACACTACCCATAGTTTAAACTCTTAAAGCGAAGACATCGTGTGGAGAGAGAGAGAGAGAGAG
>OZ007582.1:32063229-32065729 GCA_963931925.1 Onchidella celtica | reverse complement strand
TTTAAACCTGCCAACGTTTTCCCAGCACAGCCTGCGTAATGCAGTCGTCAGTTAAATGATAATATAGATATAGTATTTCCGTACATCGTGTACCGGCCTGTGTTCAACTTCAAAAGCCCGCATTGATGTTTGCACGGAAGATCCACCCTTTTGTAAACTTGGCGTAGATGTAATACCCGCCGTCGGAGAAGGAGAAACAGGAGGGGCAAGGGAATAATTCTACTTCATTATCCGAAGTGGGAAATATAATGGCTAAGCCTTTTGCATTAAAGTGGAAAAATTCTTGGACAAATCATTATTCAAACCATTGTGTGACTCGATTATGTGAGATTATTATAAAGCTTAGGGTGTCTTCACGTTAAGACAAAGATCGGTAACAGAGATTCAAGAAATTGATGAGGGGTCCTCATTCTGACAGCAAAGGATAGGAAAATTATTGTACAAATGAAATTCATGAAGTAAACAATCCAAGACTAATTACTTTGCTTTGATTACCCAATGATAAATCGCTGTGTCTTCCGTGATTTGTCTGTATCAAAGGATTCAAACTGTTTATTTGTTCTTGCTTGTTGCAAAGCTCATTAAATACTTTTGTGAAGAAGGGCAGCTGTATTTATATAAGCATCTTCCTAGTCGTAAGGCTGAAACTCCATTATATAGCCGACACCGAAACGAAGCCGACACGATACCGACACGTTTAAAATCACGCCAACAAAAATCTTATTTGCTGGATCCATTGGCTGAATTTATATACATTTATATACATGTTTGTCGAAAATCAAATAAAATATTTCTAAGACGATTTCAAGAAAAATATTTTATCTCAATGCAGGAAAATAGCTAGACTTCCATTTTATAAGCAAATCTAAATTTAGACAGAATTTTTCCCCCATTGGAGGAGTTTTCCCAATGAATTTGGTCTGTCATCTTAATCCCGATTTCGCCAGACTCTCTCCCTCCCTCCCCCCACTCTCTCTCTCCCTCTCTCTTTGCCCCGCTCTTCTCTCTAATGTTTAACACGGATAGCTAGTTCTTTTAGAGTGTCATGATATTACAGTTAGTTCAACTCAGGCGCCTTTCCTTAACCCTGTCCAAGTAAATACAAACTCGAGGACATCCCCACTTCCCCACCCCTCACCTCCAAAAGGTTAAAAACTGTGTTTGAAAATCGAGGACCGTTTCGTAAAAGTCCCTAACTCGGTTCTCACAAATTTTGCAGGAGAAGCTAAAAAACTGACGCGCTTTCTTCATCAGATTGAGTTATGGTTAGAAAGAAAAAAAAAAGGTTATTTCCTTAGTTTTCAGAACGTAGCTCCCAGGTTATAACATAATCTGTGCACTGTCAAGCGCTAAAAGTGGTAATACTGGGGGGCATCCGTTCAGTACGTACACTCAATTTTGATCACATTTACCCTCCCCCCCCCTCCGCACCCCCCAAAAAGTTCCTCCTACCTCGTTCGCTTTTCACACACCCGGCTTCAGATCATCCCCCTCACCCTCACCACCCCCCCCCCTTACAAAAACCTCCATGTCGTAGGGTACGACCATTAACATGTTGAGGGACCATGACAAAGCCTTGCGATTTTGAAGCTTAAAATGGCATTGTGCACAGATTATTTGACTGTTATATTAAAACATAGCCTGCATTTGAGATTTACGTAATCCTACAGTATTTTGTTTAAAACATATATTATATTTAAACATAAATGGAACCACACAACTTTTGACTTCATAACTGCAACTGAAAAGCATTGGAATGCTCCACAGCCCCCCCCCCCCCCGCCCCTTTTTCCATGTAAACTTTTCATATGCAGGGGACATACATACATTCCCTGTCTCTCTGCGAGGACAGATAGTCTATGAATGCCTCCATAATTACCTTGATGATAACATAGTTGAACTCAGGTACTTTTTCTTCATTCTGTCCAGCAGCAAACTCTTCTCCAGTCCTTTCTATGCCTTGCACCGCCCCCCTCCCCCCCTCCCCAAGTCCCTCCTACCCCTCATCTCCAGAAGGTTCAAAATTGTGTTTGAAAACGGTCCCACCCCCCCCCTCCCCTCCACATCCACACACCCCTTACACCTCACCTGCAGAAAGTTCAAAACTGTGTTTGAAAACGGTTTTCCCCCCATTTTTTTTTGCTTATGCCCCAGTGCGAAGGTCCAAGTGGGTCAACAAAAGACCCGGGCAGGGAAATCTCCACCAAAACCTTTTTCTCAAATAACTGCACGTTCAGTTGTGCCTAAAATGCTGTTTTGCCCGTGTTTACCACATGTGCCCTGGACTTCTCAGCAAACAGACAGAATCTGGCCGGCCGTAGAAAACTTTGACTTTCTGCTCTCCTTTCTGAGCGTCCGTTTCGTTTTTTGTTTTGTTTGTTTTCCATTCATCATTTTTAAATTGGAGTCTTTCAGACTCTGCCCCTTGTTTTAAACTGTGCCCACAAAGATGGTCCATCGTAGGGCTTTTTACTGAATTTCCAAAGTTTTTTGTTTTGTT
>OZ007582.1:32048229-32058229 GCA_963931925.1 Onchidella celtica | reverse complement strand
TTCTTTTCATCACCTTCTTGTCCTCACTGTTGCCGTTGTAGTTGTTGATGGTGATGATGAGCAAAGTTATCACGTCCCCGACAAGGAGATGCCGCAGTAGCTAGACCGCCCTTAGGACCGCCCAAATCATTTGCTTTCGTTACGGCGTCTGGAGATACGGCGTTTTGATCAGAGCTACTGAAATACGTTGTTTGATTGACACACAAACACGATAGGTTCAAAGACGACACATTTCTAAGATGGAAGTGAACGAGTCTGTTTGTGACAATCATTTAGATATGAAATATATCAACAATACACATTGGGGAAGCGGTTTGCAAATGTTAAATTTCAGTTGAAAATTGACTAGGAACTAGGAGGACAATGAAAAAAGAGAAAAGACCCCAAAGGACTTAGTGTAAAGAGTATGTTTGCTGTTTCAGAAAAGTCAACTTTCGTCTCTTACAGAGTGAAATAATATTACGTTTTCTTTTGCCACGTAGACAAAGAATAACATATCTAGGGAGTTGGAACAGACGGGCGACAGGGAAAAACCAGGACAATACATTATGGGCTTTTTGAAAGCGTCCGAGCGGAGGAATGAGTGGCGAACCATGGTCGTCGATATCTGTTCCAGATCCGGCACTTGAAGAAGGTAGCGAAATTTAAGCCATCATGCAAGGAGTAAAAGTGGTTTTAAAAATTCTAAAAGGTGCAAATTCTGTGGGGTCGAAAACGAAACAAATTGATTATTTCTGTTTTTTTGTTTTTTTTCAAAATACCCCCCCCCCCCCCCCCCGTCATCGGCGTGTCTTGTCAATAGGCATCTGAGGGCTGAAAACTAGCCCAAAAGTGAGACAGCGAGAAAACCGTGAAAGGTGCACAGTGGCCGTTACTGTGCCGACCCGCCTGTTAAACTAAAAGCTCAAATTCAAACGCCACATCATGATGTAAATGTAAGTATTTACAAAGACATGATAGTTTAATATGTACTGTATGTAATGTTACTCACTTTGGTTCATGTGCAAATATCTGGTGCTTTGAGATATATGGGAAATATTTTTTTTAAACTGATTTGCAACCTTAGCGCAATGGGTAAATTGTTCAGCTATCACAATAGATAAGAGGGAAACAATCAAACAAAGAAGGAGAAGGCGAAAAATGAGGAGCACAAACAACTTTTGTGTCATCAAATGCAACAAATCCATGAGATAAGTCTTTTATATGTGCGGAAACGGAAACGGCAACAGACACGTCAATTCCCTTCAAGTAGTTGTACAGAAAAAAAATGTCTTTATGTGCATGAGAACGCCTTTTCCATACATATTATTATGGAAACACTCTTTCTTGTTACTAGTTGATGGATTTTTGACATTTCTGTTTGTCGTTTTCGTTTCCGCACACGTGAAAACACAGCTTGATGGGAGGGGGGGGGGAGGAGGGAGGGAACAATTCAACTTGTCTCTTTAGCTTTAAAGAGAACAAATTAAACTAGGCTGGTGTGCAAATTGAATCAAGCCCAGGTTTGTCTCAATTTTTTAGCGTGTCATGTGGACGATGGAGTTGGGGTGGGGGTTGGGGGGGGGGGGGGAGTGGGGAGTGGGGAGGGGGTAGGGAGGAAGTGGGGGTGGGGGGAGGACCTCGGACATCGAAGAGACTGAAGTGTGTGTCCCACTAGTTGGGGCGCGTTAAAACTGTCTTAAGTGAAATGGCGGAAAAAAACTGGCGCGCTGAATCTGAAAAGATCCTAAACACACTTGGATCAATTTTATTTCTCGCCAGCCTTAGACTTTCAGCATCATTTGCCCCCCCCCCCCTTTTTTTTTTTGATATTCTGCATTGATGCAGTTTCGCAAGCGACCAAAATATCATAGTCGGTGGAATGTGCACAATTTCCATTTAATGTGTAGCAATCTTGAAATATTTTGTCTCACCTGTATGGCGATACGCGATTATGAAGATTATCAAAGCATCCGGGCATATCACTTCTAAACTGTCGTATTTTGTGGCGACATTAAAGGTGCCGCTGTCAGTGGCAATAATATGATAGCTTTACACACAACAAACAGACAGATCCACGCGGCTGTGAGAGACCGGTGCAATTTTGTCGTTTTACTTTGAAAATCTAGCCAATGCTCGCAATAGCATCTAGCACGCTTTCGGCCAACCAATCCGATTCTTAACCCTCAAGTACGTGGCCAGACGAAACGTGCCAATCCCAAAATGTCTGAAACAATCCTCTATTTTTAAATAGTCAGATTATTGCAAAAGTACGAACATCGATAAGAAAGGTATAAAATTTGACGGCTATATGATTGCTATTGATAAAGAAGAACGAAAAGAAGTTCTTTAACGACATGAAGTTTCTCTTGTATTAATAGAATATCTAGCAGCCACAGGGAAGATCGAAGGCAGGAAAATCAGGGGTAGACAGAGAAAAACTTTCACTGAAAGTCTTAATTCATTGACAACAAATAAACGTCACAACAACAACTCCTTCTTGAGATTGGCTGATGACAGATCCGAGGGGAGAGACATAATCGTCAATGTCTGTTCCAGACAGGGCAACTGATGATGATGATGATAATGACGATGGTGATGATGATGATGATGATGAATACACTGGGCATTGCCCACACCAGTGCCCTTAGACTGAGCCGGTGTTTCTTCCTCACATTCCCAAGAACAAGGGCGGCTGGCGACAATCTTTAGATGATTATACCTTGACAATTCGATTGAGTTACTTAATACAGCGTTCATGTATCTCACCTGGTTGCAAAACGTATCATCACCGTACGACCGTCATCACACTTTTTGCAGTAATAAATAGTTTCCATTTACGCCAAGATCGTTCCTGGGGTAACAGTATATTTCTGCCGTAACAGCGCGGATACTTTGGCTCTGACATGTAAGAATGTCTGACAACAAAAATGCACGGAGATCACGAAGTCATGTTTTCTGAGAGACACTGACATGGATACATGCTGATTCATACGCAGGATAATACCGTGCTATATGATAACATTGTGGGTCTATACGTTTATTGCTAGTTTAACATTTTCAATGACACAGATAGCATAGCTGGGCTGGAGTATCGCGTGAAACAACTTTGCCATCAAGACTGCCGTAAGTGAAACCACTGTTTACATGGAGCGGAAAGTAGGTCGCTGCGGTAAACAATACCCGTTAGTGCATTTCCACGGGACGTAAGAACTTACAAACGGCTCTAAATAGTTTCAATCAACCAAAAACATGAATAAACCACAGTAAACAGATATGCACACTATCTTTGGTGAAGGCGGTCTCTTTCAATTCTTGTTTACCGCAGCGTTCTAGTTTCGCGATTTGGCGGAAGTGAGAACTCTCTATGATTTATACACATCTCTGATATCATCCTATTTCACAATGTAGTCATGAGACATTTCTCTTGCGTTTTTACGAAACGGAAACAAAGATATTTCTTTACGCCAAGAAAAGGTTAATAATAAATAATTATGCTTTATAGCGAATGGTTTGTTTATTAGCAAAAATGCCTGCCTGTTACAGTGATAATAGACTGCTATGTATAAAGTAGAGAACTCTAACGTTTACACCGTTTGAGATCTCCAGTGTGTCGGTTTTGGAGTTATCTCCTCTTGGAGGCATCGGTGGCCACCAGGGCAGTGCTAGGACGATATTGGCATGTCCTCAGCGAGGTGTCGGCCACTCGTCTTACCGTCAGGTTTCGACAGCCCGGGTTTTAAATCTTTAATCCCCCCCTCGTCACTCCAATCGCTGCGGGTTTTGTCAGGCGAGCCTAAGACTTGTGTTGACCATAGAGATACTATAATAAACTAGAGTCCGCACGCATGCACAAGTGCAACGCGTCGCAGTGGCCCCAATTGGCCTACATGCGCGCCATGTTGACTTGGGAAAGATTCGCTAGCGAGCAGGCGCTGGCTGTTCGACGTCTCAAGGAATAGTAATCCCATCCCCGCCTATAATTATGTCAAAGTCATAATAGATATACTACAAATACGATGCAACACAGGCTGTTGTTGCGGAGACAGTTTTTTTTACATAGAAAGCTAAAGCTGAACAGTGAACACCGCAATATTTTCTGTTTGGTTTTGTAATCAGACTACGTCCCCCAAACAACGTTCTTCAAAATAACAAGTTCATAACTGGTAAAACTAGTAAGAGTCATGAAAATTACAACATGCATAGCTTTGAAAAGAAAATCATGAGAAGGGCATGTTAGTAGTATATAACAAGGAAAAATGTTCACCTTCATACAGAAACAAATAATATATATATTTTAGAGGTATAACTGGATCATATAAAGAAAGAAAGAAAGAAGAGAATAGACATGAAAACTGTCAATTTTCTTCTCTCTCCGCACCAGCTTTTTCTTGCTATTTCTTAATTCAGCGGCTTTTGCACAGCTTTCTTTTATTTGCATAAATTAATCTCTGCCTTTGTCCTCTCAAGATGATCTTTGATTGAGTGGTGGGCATATGAGTGATCTAGATCATACATATATGCCTTGGCCGGGGGGGGGGGGCGGAGGAGAGGGGGGTGTTCAGCTCTCAGGATTTTTCCTCTTTTTGGGAGATGGTCTTCTTGGAGTTGGCAGTTTCTGCTTGATGGGAGGATAATTTTCGAACACAGATGGAATTGCCTTTGGTCTTAGTGTCTGTTTATCGAGCCCTGCGTAATTGTCAGAGCTTAGGAAGTGAGCACTGCACACTTAGTCATTCTTGGTTGGATACCAAGGCTTCTCATTCTCAGTTTGTCTACTTATTCTGGCAATCCATTTAGCCAATCTCTCAGATTCCTTCCATGGAAAGCAAAAAAATAAGTCACAATAAAAAATGGTTATTGTTTGATAAATAATATCGACTGGCATTTTCCATATTGTTGTATTATGTGCATCTTTGCCTTTTCAGGAAAATGAGGATTGAAAATTCGAAGAGTTGTGTAACATCTGGGGTTTGTTCCAGACCTTTCAAAATCGAAACTTAAAGATTGGAATGACACTTATAATGAAATGAGGAGTGAGAGAACCACTTTCATGACAAAGGCTAAAAAAATCAGCACAGTGTCGCAAACAACAATATGTCAATGCCTCACGATATACTCATGTTGATAAATATATTACAATAGGTTTTGATCTTTAGCCCTTCCCTATTGTCAATCAAGTGCACTAAATGATCAAGTTGTTTGGACGTACGTTTTATTCATATCAAAGAGGAATTAGGCCTATGGAGATAATCTTGCCACCCAGTCCCATCATGGCTGTCTGTTTTAACTGAGACAATCCAAAACACACGGGTGATGGGGGTGGGAGGAGCATGATGCAGTACGATGACACGTAAATCTAGACATTATTAGCCCAGAGCGTTTAACATCCTATTTCCTTGAAACTGAGCCATCACTGTGCAGTCAACTCAGGGCCGCTTCGGCACTTGTTCATAAAAGACCCAGGTCTTTGATTCTCTTCTGCCTTTCCTCTCCCCCCCCCCCCGCCCCGAGTCTTTCCTGTGTTTCTTCGCAAGTGTGTAATTATAATTAAGACAAATGGATGTACAAATCACAGATGGCGTGCGTGGGAGAGATTGAAAGACGTTGTTATCGTAAACTGGGCTTGCTCAGCCTTAGATGGGAAAGACAGAAGGATAGAAATGATTTGTGGAATTCTGAACCATCTTGCATACAGAAAAAAAACACCTCTGACTCCCGAAATCGCCACCCCAAGTCAAAATGGCCGCCACGAGACTCTAATAGTTCCACGTCGTGTGACACCGTGCGCACTCTAGTGTAATAATATCTCTATGGTGTTGACAGAGAATATCCTGACTGTAATAGACGTCTTGGAATTCTTGCGGCCAGTGCACTATGAATGATTTCTACTATAACATAGCGAGCGCTCACCATGTGAGCTGATTGTCATTGTGCCCCTCCCCCCCCCCCCCAATTCAATTCTCAGAGGGGGAATTGTGGTTTTCTCTTTATTTGATATAATTTTTTCTTTTATGCTTTTTTGCCCAGTTGTCTGTATTGGAAACTCCATCCAGCTTTTGCAAGTTTGATTGGTGGATAAATGGATGGATGTGTGGGTGGGTGGGTGTGTGGATGGATGGATGGATGGATGGGCAGGTGGATGGGCAGATGAATGAATGGACGGATTGATGGATGGATGGATGTATCGTTGGATGTGGTTGAGTGGATGGATGAATGGATGGATTGATGGATGGGTGAATGGATGGATGGACGGACGGATGGAGGACAGATGGTTGGGTGGATGCATGGGTGGATGGATAGATGGATGGATGAATGGATGGATGGACGGCTGGATGGATGGATGGGTGAGTGGTTGGGTGGATGGATGGATGAATGGGTAGATGGAAGGATGGGCGGACTAACGGATGGATGGGTGGAAGGGTGAGCAGATGGGTAGATGATGGATGGATGGATGGATGAATTCGATCTAGTGTCATGTTATTACTGTGGCAGAAATGTGAAAATTAGAGGCTAATTGATACTAACTGAATGTAAATGCAGATACTGACAGTGTTAACAGTGAAAAATTCCCTCTTTCAAATCTGCACTGACATAGCAAACCCCATCACTTTCCATAAGGCTGGTGGCTCATTGAGTCAGATCTCTTTTGTCTAAGCTTAAGTGTAACAAGTGAACTATGGACATTATCAGGACCTCGAGGACTGGCCAGCCCGAGACAAATCTGTCGCACTAGTCCGGGCGCCTCAAAACTGTCTTGAGTTAGTTGCCAGAAGAGAGAGCTCGCGTAGCGAGTCAACAGAGATGCAAAACAGACTTGACTAAGTGCTCACCTAAGCTTATGATCAGTGACGAGTTTACGATATAAAGGCGGGTATGACACTAAGCCCTCAACGTCACTGACACGGTGGTCTACGGGCAAGGTGCTCCCCTCTCATGCCGAAGGTAATGGATTCGAGTCCTGGTCGGTGCAGACGTGTTGGAATTTCGCAATTTTCCTCACATTTTCCTGTCCCTGATCCTGTGGTAGGTAGGATCGAGCACTCAGTCTTCTCGGATAAGGACGAAAAGGTCGCGCACATTAAAAATACCTTGGCACTTTTAAATCGGAAAGAGCAGGCCGAAAAGGACACTGCCCGGGCAAAATTCTAAAAAAAACTAATCCCTACCACAACAAGAAAAGTGAGGTGTAAATGCCAAGGGCAGCGTATCTCCTAAAATAAAGACCTAAACACATAAGCCAGGAACGTCACAGCCAGTTGCCGCCAGCAAAATGTACGCCCAAGAAGTAGTAGAAGAAGCTGACTGTGCCTGACCGGCCTTAGTATGACAGGGTCTTCCCGGATTTACTCAGAAAATAACTACAGGAAATTATGATGTGCACTTCTTATTTGCCAGCAGCTGATTGCGTCTGACCTGGCTTAGTATGATAGGGTCTTCCCGGATTTACTGAGAAAATATAGGAAATTATGTTGTGAACTTCTTGTCTTACAGCAGCTGACTGTGTCTGACCGGGCTTAGTATGATAACCCTCCTAACAGTGAAGATTTATATGAAAAGCCTTTTCACTGTATTCACTGAACATTGTCTTGTCCTTTGTGATAATCTGAGACTTTCAGCACTGTGCATTTCTTACTTTCAGACACAATGCGTATCAGTGACGCAGGGCGACCCCTAGTGACGTCACTGTTGCTTCTCCTGTTGCTTGTCTGCTCCCCCGGGGAGGGGTGCGGGCCTGGGAGGGGCTCAGGGAGGCGGCGGCGGCCCCGGAAGTTGACGCCCCTGGTTTTCAAGCAGCACGTGCCTAACGTGAGCGAGAACACGCTAGGTGCCAGTGGACTCACGGATGGTCGCATTCGACGCGGGGATGCCAAGTTCAAGGACCTGGTCAGGAACAATAACCCAGACATTCTGTTTAAAGATGAGGAAGGCACAGGGGCGGACCGCATCATGTCACAGGTGAGTCATATCATGTAGTTTGGACAATCCTAATGTATCGATTTTTTTGTTTCCAGGTTTTATTTTGTGAGGTTTGCTGCTCTTGGCATTAAATCCTCACTTTTCTCGTTTTTATTTCTCTTGTTAATTTTTTTTTGTTTTTTGCCTGGCAGCTCTTCTCTATTTCCAACCGCCAAGGTATCTTTAACGTGTGCAACATTTCCCCCTCCCCCTCCCCCCTCCGACGAGTTTTTCCCCCCCCCCCCCCCAACAAATTCCGACATGCCTGCATTGACCGGGAATCGAACCTGATACCATCGGCATGAGACGCAAGCACCTTGCCTCTAGATCATTGTGTCCCTTGGATCGAATGTTTGATAAATCATGAGATGAATTATTGATCAAATATTGACTCATTAACAGGGGGTATAAAAATAAGTAAGTTGCTCACTAGATAGATTAATAAAGAGAATCAATTAAGGAAAGTAGTTTAACAGAGAAGTAAGGGATATAAACTTAACGAAATTAATCACTAGATTGATCAGTAAATTGACACAAATTTTAAGGAAACGGCTCAATAGGTGATAAATAAGGGCTATAAACATACGGAAATTGCCTAATCATATAGTTGACTATGGAATATTAATGTAAGGAAATTGCCCAAGAGATGGATTAATAAGGGATATTAACATGAGGAAATAGCTTAAATAGTGATTCTTCTTGAGGTTATCTTTAGGGTGGGATCTGAAAACTTGTGAAAAGGGTATCCCCGTCGGGGGAGATCTTTGTCAACAAAACGCCGTATCTTCATAATTCATGATCAAACCTCAAATTTGCGAGGGAAAAAAATATTTAAATTCTCTGGAAATGAATAGAGTAAGAGTCCCTGATCAAACTTGGATTTGAGTTTGAGTTTGGGTTACGGTTTTACAGCGCACGGGCACGATAACGGCCATCTTGCGTCCTTCACGGTGTACCCGGGTACAGCATGTTCTTGATATTTATGTTTCGTTTTCAGAGCCTTCACGTTTAATAGTAGAACTGAATACTTTCTTACAATTTTATCACATTGGTAAAGTTCTCAAAAGTTGTTTTGTATGGATATGAAAAAACTTTCGCAACTGAGTATAAAGATTTTTAAATCAAGTTGTAGATCTTAACCTACGAAGGAAGTTTTTAAGTTCTCGGGAAATGAACAGAGGAAAAGACCTGGTCAAACAATATTGTTTAGGCTATTCGGCTTACTTACAGGCTATAAGAGTCAGACCACACTACTCGATGGCCACCAATGACCACGTTGAAATGTGTTTGATACTTTAATCTGTCAGAGACTGAGTGCATACCGCCAAGGGATCACCACGGTGCTGTAGCAATTTTTGTCTATTTTATTTGTAATCACGCAAACGTTGTGTAGTTCCTGCCATAATAAACGAGTTAATATTATAACAAATATACATACAATGACCTAGTTTGGGAATTACAACATATTTTACAAGGCCATGGTACGTCAAGGTATGAAACTGAAAATCAAAAATGGACATGAAAAGATAATGCAAAAGCAATGTATTTAAATCATAGTACAAAATTGTGTAACCAGAGGTGAAAAACTGTTAAGTAATGGTGACATCCAAAATGAATAAAGGAAACAAAATAACTTTCAAGTATTTTGTAACAATATTTATACCGTTATTTTAGAGATGCTTTCACACTGTCGTCACTGCTCTACGATAATGGCATAGGTCATTTTTGACACTTTTGAGATATGAAAAAATTGGTTTCTTTTCCTTTCATTTGGTGACTTGGACCCTTCTGATTCTACAAGATTATTACATTTCCTAATTGGCACATTTCTTTTTCAATAATATTATCTGATAGTTCTCATACTCAGGAATGAAATGAACCGCCAGTTGCCGTTTGATATAAATCTGACATAATGTGCCATTGCTGCAGAGCAGTGACGGGTTGTACTTGGAGAAGGGGAACATTATGAAGAGATTTATTGCGAGCTATTACAATGTCAAAATTGGTAGTTTACAACAACCGAGAAAAAAACAAACATCCTCTGCAAATTACAACGTCAATA
>OZ007582.1:31830729-32038229 GCA_963931925.1 Onchidella celtica | reverse complement strand
CCAAAAAGTGGAGATAGAACCTTATCATTCTAATGGGACGATTAATCAATGAAAGAACCATGGCATTACTATAAAACAATAGCCCCCCCCCCCCTTTTCCTTTCTTTTAAAGAAAAACCTCACGGTCATGATGTTATGGAAACTCGATGTCTGTTCCAGCGTGTGAAGTATTCTATTCTTCTTGATCTGCTTTCTCTTGATTTCTTGAGTCCCCTCATTTTCTCCTGAGCAGAAAGCGAATACGGGCTGAAATGTATTTTACGACATTGTATTACTAGGTACTAAAAACACAGTCCCCGCCCCTCCACCCCCCCCCCCCCGGCCGGAAAGACGGAAGGGAGAAATCACAGGGAGGGGGGAGAGACGGGGCGTAAGCTAACCTATGGCCGGTAGCCTGCGCCCAGAAAGGGTCACGGGTGTTGAACAGAGGTATCAGGCTAAGGGATTAGCACCTGTGACGGTTTATGATTAACTAATTCTGCAGCCTAATCCCCTCGGAGCGGCGCTACAGAAGCCAAGGGACAGTTAGACGCTCATAAAAACTGCACGCGAACTACCTTCGGCCCCTGGGGTCAGGCTGGTGCTTGCTTAGCTGTCTCCGTCATCTCTGCTTTGGTCACTGAAACAGTGTCAAAACTTGTGTTTAAACAATACTCATATTATATACATTGCTTGTTACAACGTTCGTAACATTCCTCTGAAACAGTGTCAAACTTCATGTCTAAACAATTCTAGGCTGAAATTATAGATTGTTTGTTACGCGGTTTATAACAATCCCTGTCTAGACTGAAACAATGTCAAAATTTGTGTCTAAACAATTTATACTAGACTAAAATTATAGATTGTTCGTTATATCTGCAATGAAAAAAGTGTTAAAATTTCTGTCTAAACAGTACTGTACCGAAATTATAGCTTGTTTGTTACAACATTTGTAACATCACTGTCTACACGGAAACAGTGTCAAAACTTGTGTCTAAAGAATACTAGACCGAAATTATAGATTGTTCATTACGACGTTGTACCATCACTGTCTACACTGAAACAGTGCCAAAACCTGTGCCTAAATAATGTCACTCTGAAATTATGGACTATTTATCACAACATTTATTTTGTAACATCTTTGTCTACACTGAAACAGTGTCACAACTCGTGTCCAAACAACGCAAGTCTGAAACTACAGACCGTTTACGACAACGTTTGTAACATTTTTTTTCTTTCAAAATAATGTATCTTTACCCTGCAGTACCCAACGACCAGATATTGAAACACATCACGACATCGTGATGGCCAGTGCTGTATTTTTGGAACATGTTCTAATATATCATGAGTTATTCCTTTTCGTGCTAAACGTGTTTATGCCTGCATTTATGTGACTATTTTCAATCACCTTAAACGTTTCATATGTCTTTGACAATAATTATATTCTGTGTTTGGGCATGGTGGATTGGGGGCGGGGGAGGGGGGGTGGATATAAAAGTGCACATTTCATTCCTGTATTCGTCTTTCACCCTTTCTATCATCTGGTGACCTTAGCTCCTGTTTGTTCTATCTCCATTTTCTGGAAAACTGGAGATCTTATAGTACGTAAAAGAGGTATAACAAAATAATGCTCACTTTGACAATAAGTTTAAAATGAGTTGTGGCATTCATCCAGCTCTGTCATAATTTCTTATTTATTCTAACTCTTTATCATAACAACCAAAGACGTAAACGTCGAATTTCTCAGATCGGCAGAAAGTGGATTTGGAACAAACAAGAATTAAGGTCATGACCTGTCTTTCTCCTCTGATCTGATCCATTAGGACTCTCCTCCATTCATTTCTTTTCACTACGATACCTCCTTTGTACTTTTCCTGGTTCTGTCTGAGGTATTTCCTCACGTTGCCTTGACGCGGTATTTTCTACATTTCCCACCAATAATCAAGTTGTAAAAAATGGGGAAAAAGGAAAAAAATCAATATTGCCGAATTGCTTGGCATGCAGGACGCGCCATATGCGCCCACACAGGGTAAAGTCGTAAAATGGCCCTAAACCCTGTTATGGCGCTCACTTTTCCCTGTGACAGTAAATTCGTAATTGTACTCATGATCATGCGTTGGAGGTGGTGTGGGTGGGGGCGGCGGGGGGCGGGAGGGGGGGAGTGGGGGACCGGGATTTCGTCTGTTCTTTTCCTCTTCGTGATTTTGTCTTCCAGTCTTCCAGTCTGGTCTCTGCATCCTTCTAGATTGTCTGTCTGTCTGTCTGTCTGCCCCTGTGTTTGTCTGTCTGCATATCTGTATGTCGGTCCCTTCATCAGTCCATATGCCAGCTAGTCTGTCTGTGTGTTTGTTGGTCCGTCCGTCCATCCATTCATCTGTCTGTCTGTCTGTCCCTCCATCTATCCATCCATCCATCCATTAAACCATCCATCCATCCATCCATCCATTGACTAGCTGGTCAATTTTAATATTCAGTGAATGATTGATCGAATTACCGCGCGACGAGTGTCAAGCGCTTTTCTAATTCACAAATGATTGACTAATTTGTCAAATTATTTTGTTTTTAATTTTGATTTGATTTTGACTGATTATTTGGTCAATTCGTTGGTCGATCAGTTTTCTGCTTCCGTGCCTGGCTGGCTGTCTGATTGTTTGATTGATTGACTGATCGATGAAGACACGGTTTCTCATCAGATATAAACTGCTAAAGTTTTGAGTTTGGGAATGTCTCAGTATACCCCTTCTATTATTTTATTGTTGTTGGGGTTTTGTTTTCTGTTGGTGTGCTGGGCTCTATTTATCTGCTTGACTGTTTATGTATGTATGTGTAAATTACTAATGTGTTCGTGCCATTTGATTTGTCTGTCTCACTGCAACGCACCCCCCCCCCCTGCCCACACATACACAAAAACAGAATCTTTTTAAAAGCTCGACAAGATGTTTGAGTCAGACACTCCAGCCGTTACGTGATCGATAATCGATCAATAAATCTTCTATTCTTGTCTTCTCCAAATTTCAATCCTTTCCCTCTTGCCTTTGGGAAAGGCAGACAGCCGGGCATACACAGGCATAAAATGTGACCTAAACAAAATCTACATTATGTAGAAACAGAAAAGAAAAAAAATCATGCGATATTTAAAAAGACCTGTTTACAGGGACACGGTGGCATAGAGGCAAGGTGCTGGCCTCTTAGGCCGAAAGGTACCAGGTTGGAATTTGGGGATTTTTCTCATACATTCCTGTCCCCGATCCTAGTGTTGGTAGGATCGGGCACCTAGTCTTCTCGGGTAAGGACGAAAAATTCGGAAGGCCCGTGTGCAAGTTGCGCAGCTAAAATACCTTGGCACTTGGAAATCGTGAAGAGCAGGCCGTACAAGGCCGCTGCCCGGGCAAATTCTAAAAAAACTAATCCCAGCACAACAAGAAAAATAAAAATACGAAAAGAGAGGTGTAAATGTCCAGGGCAGCTGAACCTCCTAAAATAAAGACCTGAACACTTACACACTAACTCGGATTGGCGTGAAATGGTCATCGCGGACGAGAACAGAATATAACAACTTTGGGTTGTTTTGTTTTAGATATAGAACGTTCCAGCTGGTTTGTGTTTGTAGTAAATCAATTCATTGCCACAGTGTTGGGAAGCTGCACCCCTTCAAGGAAAGGCATCTTTCTAGTGTGTAGGTGTGGTCAGGACTCTCCGTGTCCCACACCCCCCTCATCCCATGTAACGTCAGCGGTACCCGTTTGTGTAACCATAACGAAAGGACAGTTATTGACCAGTATGACGTCAGAAGCATTGTTTTTGTTGTTGTTGTTGTTGTTGTTGTTTTTTGGATGTCTTCTACATTTTTCTTGCTAGAATTATATCTGGACTCTCCAGCTGTTTTTTCTGGAATTCCAGAAGACCGGTTTTGTGGTTACAACGATAAGCTAACATGTGAACAGAATGCCACCAGACCTCAGCGTTCGTGACCACAAAAACTAGCCACTTTCTAGCACGCCATTAAAACAGGCAGCTAAATAAGTGATATTTATGTGTCTTAGCAGAATCTCTAATCAGCACCGTGTCAGAATACTGACATTCCAGTTACAACAATAGATATGGCAATTCCTGCGCTCACTATAACAATAATTAAATCCGTTAGGTTCATTAACAAATTTGTCCATTATTGGACACACAAATCAAGAATCTTATGTCCCTCCTTCTCTTCTCCCCCTCCATCCTTCCTCCGTCTTTCTCTCCCTTCCCTTTCTTCCTTCCCTTCTCTCGTTCTTCTCCTTCTTCCCCCCTCCTTCTTTCCCTCCCTCCTTCTTCCCCTCCCTCCTTCTTCCCCTCCCTCCTTCTTCCTCTCCCAACTTCTTCCTCTCCCAACTTCTTCCTCTCCCAACTTCTTCCTCTCCCAACTTCTTCCTCTCCCAACTTCTTCCTCTCCCAACTTCTTCCTCTCCCAACTTCTTCCTCTCCCAACTTCTTCCTCTCCCAACTTCTTCCTCTCCCAACTTCTTCCTCTTACCTCCGTTCTCCGATCCCTCTTTCCCTTCCCCCCTCCCGCCTTCCCCTCCCTCCTTCCCCCTTCCTTCCTTCCCTCTTCCTCCCCCTCCCTCCATCCTCCTCCCCCCCCCCCCGTCCCTCCTCCCATAAGGGTATCAGACATCCTAAACCGTTAAACATCGACAGACCTATCTCCATTCCACCAGTCTGCATACCTTAACTGAAAGTTAAAAAAAAACAAAAAAAAAACACGCCATTGTACCCCTAGGCCCTCTTCCCAGGCTCATGTACATCTCATCTATGTCCATACTTTTTAAATTGTTAGACACAGAAAATTCTGTTTGCATTTGGCAAGGCTCTTTCGTCTCTGGGAAGTGCGGGGTTGGTCGATAACCAGGTGACTGGTAAGATGAAAATATGTTGACACGCCGTCGTAGCGGGCCGAGATCAGGTTACCCCGGGGACAAGCCATGAATATAAGGCCGGGCTTTGAAAGAGGCCGGGCCCCGAGACTTTAAAGCTAACAACTCCGTAGTAAATAACCAAAATATCACAGTGTCTGCTAAACGTTTAACAAATACCCAAAATCGGCTCTTGTAGGGAATATTTGTTCGACGGGTAACCGGATCCCTTGCACCCTTCAGAGCTTCAATATTGGAGGGGCGGGGCATCTGCCGTTCGTCGCTAGAGTTTTGATGTCATTAGAAAATTACCCCTGAACCGTCGGAATGTGGCCCAGCACGACAAAATAAGGACAAACTATACGGGGCTGGTTGTGATGTATTGAAATTAACATTCAAAAACATTGCCTTCAAGGCTGATTCAAAGTGGAAATCGTTCGAAAATGAGACATAAACTTGGGGAGTGTTAGTAGTAGTTTCCTTTGTGTCTTCTTTGTCTTTAATCTCTTGATCCTTGAAAGGACAATAAACCCATGGCTGATAAAACCACGCTTGACGTGAACTAAATCCCCTTCGACAATACCCAAAGTATTGCAATTTTGGCCGTTATGTGCCCGGAGTAGAGGCCGGCGTGGAGGTGGCGTAAAAGCAAACATAACAAAGATCTTAAGAAAGAGTAGGATGACAAATTCATTCCAAACGCAGTGGTATTAAGTCATGAATTCTTTGTGAATTGTATCATGGTATCGTTAAATGAGTGTAGTGGCTTACAGTGCATGCCAGGTCAATGGGAGAAGAGAATCCCAAAAAAACAAAAATATAATATCGCATACATTTCAAACTAACAATTGGAAACTATGGAAAATTCTGAAAAAAAAAAAAGCAACAGATTTGATCACTTAGGGCCTTCATCAGGCTAAAAATAGGAAAGAGAAGAAAAAAATTGAAAAACTTTCCAAAAACATATTTGTTTTAGAAAATTGCCCTCACACACATTCAGTTTTATGTATTACTAGCACAGTAACACCCGCATGGTCCGTGCATAAGGCAGACAACACAGAAATTCATGCCTTCAAACTTTGAAACGCAACCGGAAGTTTAAAGTCGAAACACAACAAAGGCAGGAGGGAGGCCATCATTGTAGAGGAGAAAGCATTATTCGATATTTTTAGGCCTATTTTCATTTATTACAAAATTACGATACTTCGCTTTCATGTCAAAGGAATAGACATAGTAGCAAAAAGAACTATCTTTTACATGTAATTTTTTTCAGGTCTGGGCATTTCTTCCTCGCAGCAGTGAATTTTTGTTTCTTGCTGTTTTTTTTTTGTATAGATAGATTATGGCGTGCATTTCTTGTATGCCAGAGATCTGACTGTGCCGTTCCGAGGTTAGTATGATACCCACCCCCCCCCCCCGAAACCTCCTCTCCCCTCCCCCCCCCCCACCCCCCAAACAAAAAAAGTATTCTTGATCCCGGAGTAAGTTAAATGTGGAAGCATTTCTTATTGTTGTTTTTGTTCTACGGTGGCATTACCGAAATTAAAGCCCAGGTTTGGGTGGGGTTTTTTATTTTCCCCCCATACAATGAGATGCTACGCAAAGAGTGAATCACGCAAGTGAACAAAGAAATTTAATGCTCACCTTGAGCAAAGTTTGACTATTAAGCTTTTGAGGCAGTCTTAACGTTGACTTCAGCCATCAACATTTTGATACATTTCGTTTGTTCTTAGATCGAAACTAGAATTTCTGTGTTCGTTTGTACAAAAGGTAAACGTTCTTAGAAGATTGTTAACTGCAGACTTCGCCCACTAGGCCTGTTCGTGTAATTTCCATGACTGTAAAATAGTTAGTGAATTTTGCCAAACTGGAAACGTACGAAGAAAAAAAGAAAAAAGACTGAAAGTCAAAAGGAGGTTTAAAAGAATTCATTTGGCGAATTTTAAAAATATAACTTTCCACGAATTTCTAGAAAATTATCTATGTTATTTTCATGAAAAACCTTTCTTTGTGTGATTTGTATTAATAGCAAAGATTCCCGGCTCTGCCCGGCATAAACCTGCTTCCGCCCTCCATGATCCTCTCTATGTACTCAGGTAGATCTCTCTCCCCCTCCCCTTCACTATCTCCCCCTCTCGTTTCTCTCTCTTTCTCTCTCTGTTTCTCTGGTTCACTGGATGGCTCTTTCTTTCTCTCTCCTCTCTCTTTCTCTTTCTCTCGCCCGCTCGGCCTTTCTCTCATTCTCTCTCACTCTCGCTCTCCCCCTCTTCCTCTATCTCTCTTGCTCGCTCCCTCTTTCTCCCTCTCCCCCCCCCCGCCCCCTTTCTCTCTCGTTCTCCCTCTTTCTTGCTCAATCGTTCGCTCTTTACGATCTGAGTATCAGTTGTAGAATGTATGAAAATTTGTGAAGCGTATTATTATGCTGTGCAGTTTAGTCAGTAATAGATGCCAAGCATCGACAAGTCCTGAAATAATATCTTATTGATAAGGACGTTTCATTTGGTGTTCAATAGTATGTGGGACTGAAGTTTAAGCTACTTAGTGAGTCACATTTTCAGTAGGACTACAGTACTGTAGGAAGAAAAAAAAAAACATTCTGGCCTCTCGTTTTTTACCTTTATTTGTCTATGAGTGTGTGAGTGTGTATGTCTATCAGAAATCACCGCTTTAATTGGGTACGGATGAAACGCTAATCTAATTTGTTGCTGTGCTGGAAAGCGCGAATTCGAAAACGCAGATCCGCTTCCACTTTTTTCAACAAGGCAGAATGCGTGCTTCATAATATTATCAACAGGTAGATCTGCGCTATTGATCAGATATACCTGAGTCAAAGAGAGGGGGGACCGCTGAAACACGTGGATGGAAATGAAGTTGGGGTGTCCTCGTGAATTGGTTCTGTCAAAATTTCAATGATGGTGGCGCCATGTGCAGAGGTTGACCCGCGCACCAGAAGCCTTTGTAAACTTGTTCAACATACTAACTGGCAATCCCCAATGGGGAGAGAACTGACAGTGGTAAGCCCTGTCCGAATAAACTCCTGTGTTGTTTGGAAAACAAATGACGCCTCAGAAAATAGCGGTAACCGACCCTGAAACAATATCAAATGAATATATTTCTCTGTTCGGGTGGCAGTTTAAGCCAAGAAAAAAAAACAACGACAAAACCCTTGGCCTTGTAAGACGAGATGTTTAAAGTATAAAAAAAATATATATTATGTTATTGAGAGGGTACTTGTAAGAGATTGGAGATATCTATTTTTAAATTAAGTCAGTTAGTTAAGTTAGTTAGCTATTTGGTTAGTCAGTTAGTTAGTGAGCTATGTAGTTCGTTAGTTAACTAGTTAGTTAGCCAGTTAGTAAGCTAGTTAGTTAGTTCGCTAGTTAGTTAGTTAGCTAGTTAGTTAGTTAGTTAGCTAGTCAGTTAGTTAGCTAGCTAATTAGTTAGTTAGTTAGTTAATTAGTTAGTTAGTTAGTTAGTCTATATATCTATCTATCTATCTATCTATCTATCTATCTATCTATCTATCTATCTATCTATCTATCTATCTCTATCTATCTATCTATCTATCTATCTATCTATCTATCTATCTATCTATCTATCTATCTATCTATCTATCTATCTTCAGCAAAACCCATGGACCAGAATCAGTCCTATCCCATATAGATTTAGCACGGACCTTTTTATTTTCCGGGTGTCCAGCGGGCGGTATTGACCACATCAGAGGGAGAGAGAACCGATAACCGTCAGTGGGGCAGAAAGAGTTCCCAAATACCAATTCTGTACGTGACTAAGCGCCAAATACGTCAAGACATAATGGTAGAATGACAAGCCACGAGAACAAATTGCGACGCCCGGAGAATTTCTATTGAAATCTGACCAGGTGTTAGGGGCCGTGTCTGGGCCAATGAATCTACCCCGGGTACGATGGTAGTGGAAGCGGATATTGAAGATAACAATGTGTGGAGGGGTATTGTACCTGCCATTCTTGTTGTTGTCATTGTGGGGGGGGGGGGATGGGGAGTGAGGTGAAAAATGACAGAAGGTGGTCCGGTACTCACAAATGATCTGAGTTCTTACGCTAATATATGAGTGCAGGTGGTTTCGTCACGAGAAAATCGTTGATGTAGGCGTAGATAGGCGCTGCACATCTCAAAGAACTTTTCTTATTGTTGCACACCTTTGTCTTGGACATGTTTTATTTTCTTTATTTAATTATTTATTTTTTCATTTTTATTTTGTCTATTTATTTATTTACGTATCTGTTTGTTTATTTATTTATTTATTTATTTACTTATATATTCATTTCCGTGGTTAGTGGGTGGGCATGAATGGAATGAGTCGACGGCTGGGGGATTGCAAACATTTACAAGAAATGAGATTTTCTGCATTTTTATATTTATTTGAAAAAAAAAAATCTCAATACAATTCCCCCCCGCCCCACCACCCCCCCCCCCCCCGAAAAAAAACCAAACTACAACAACAACACAAAACACGTTTTCTATTAATTTTGTTCAAAATGTAAACTTAGACCAAAAACAAAAAAAACACAAAGAGAGAGAGGAGAGAGAGAGAGAGAGAGAGAGAGAGAGAGAGAGAGAGAGAGAGAGAGAGAGAGAGGGAGAGAGAGATCGTGAATAAGTGAATAATTAGTGCCTGAAGGAAAGAAGAAAGGAGAGGGCTGAATGAAGAGAGCCCGGCCAGCAGTTGACTGACCACGGGTGTAATTACTGCTGTCCAATTAAAGACACAATGAAGAAGAAAAATCGCACCCCCTACAAAGCTGGCAGCAAATTGGGGATCACCCAGCAATAACGCACAAAAAAAGTGGGGGAGACTACAAGAGCCTGTCGACATAGTTGCCTCCACTTGCTTACATTGTGAAGTAACTGCATTCTGTGACCAATCGGAGAGCCCTTTACCTGGAGGTCAAGAGGTCATTTACTGGAGGTCAGACAGGTCAACACCGCTGAAATTATGGATAATTCCATTGTGTGCGTGCCGCGATCAGTTGGTTTGTTTGTTTACACAGACTAACTGGAGCCGGGCAAGACACGGTGTCACACGAAGTGCCAATCACCAGTGCGAAGTTGTGAAATTCCACAGTTGTGTCCTCTGGTGTTTTCCATCCTTGACCTTTTTCTTTCTTAATGCTTTGAAATTCTTGACTTTTCTTCTTATTTTTCTTTACTTTTTTGTTTTACTTATTGTTCTTTAGGATCATCCTCCGTCATGACTTCTTCCTCATTTTCCCTTTCCATCTTTATTTCTTCTCATTTTTCTCCTCTTTTCTTTTTTTCTATATAGACCTATTCATCTGCCTTCATTTCTCATCAGATTTGTTTGTTTGTTAAGGGGGTGGGAGAATTTGGTATTTTTTCATCCATGATTGTTTTATCAATGTTTTTGTTTTAAGTCCGACTGTCTGTCTGTGTCTATCTGTATGCTTGTCTATCCATCCATCTATATGTCTGTCTTTCTGCTTTCTGTCTTGCTATACACATTTTTTGTCTTTCTTCTCCCCCCCCCCCCCCTTCCCTCTCTTTCTCTCTGTCTCTCTCTTGGCCTCCACTTCGTTATACATATTTAGAGTGTCCGATCAGAGTTTTACTCTTTTTACCGCTCATAGAGAGGATGCTTGGAGGGACATTCGATGTTGTCCTCATCTAAAAGGACATACTGATCTGTAATGCAGAAATACACTCAACGTGTTCAACGTCTCAGGACAGCAAACTATAATATGTACTACTATCAAGTGATAACTCTAAACGTTTTTGTCAAACCCTCCCGGAAGAAGGATTTTTCTCTAGAAGTATCGAATCTCTTTCTATTCTGCACTCACTCACACCGAGTCAAGGAAAATGGCAAAAGGCCCAGGTTTGATACCCAAGAGTAAACATGACACGCTCCATAATTAAGGAGGTGCGTATCGGAGGCGCGCAAAGTTTATTTTTATTCTCAGCACGCGGACCTCCGTAAAACTATTGTCTGCTTAATCTGACATTTAGGCCGGCTGTGGTTCTCTCCCTCTGAAATAAAATCTTTAAATGTCACTTAGAGTTGCGGTTCGTGGCAATGTGTCTTTCTGGAGTAATCACCGCGCCGAACCACGTGGCGTTCACTAGAAGTGCGCACTTGGTCGCACCACCTGCAAGTAAAGAAACTTCGTGTCTACGCCTCAGACAAAGCCTTTTCTTAGACACCCGTCTTATTGAACTGCGGCAAAGCCGACCAGTTTTGGAAACCCTGATACGTTTCGCATGGTCTTTGAACGGCCAACTATTTCAGCAATGCCCCCAAAAGCACACCCACACGATGCCCTGGTCTTTGATCGATTTAAAAGCGATGTTTACTTGTTGGGCGAAATGGTTTTTGGGCTTTCACCTACGCTCGGCTGTCAAGAAGTCTCATAACCCCAGCTTACAAGCAACAGGATGACATCATTGTGTTATAATTGGTTTGATAACTGTATTGCCAGCCGTTTTCTCTTGCAACATTTAGCTCATACGTTTGTTTGTGTGTGTACGTAGGCGCTCACTCCACTTCACGGAAGAAAGGTTAAGTCAGTCCCTTTTTTAGCGCCCGTGTGTTTTGCTCATCTGTCAGTTTCTCAATCTGGGCGCTTTACATTGCACTAGTTGGCCCGTTGACTCCAGGAATACACAGATGCGATTTTTAAAGTTGTGTTTCGATCACCAATGTGTAGATTGAGGCGCAGAACGAAATTTCCTGTCATACTTTTTAATTCTACCCCTGCTCAAAATGTCGGAACACTGTCTTTAGTTGCATTCAGTTGTGGCTCAAAATCAACGAAAGTTTGGGGGGGGGGGGGGGTATGAGTTGCGGAAGCTCAGACTTCTTGAGTTATTTCTTCTTGGTCTGAATCCAGACATTGATTTCCGTTATCATCCTTACTGAAAAGCGGAAATTTGAGAAAATAGGCAGCGTCTTTGAAGACACGGAGAAAATTGTAGAATGCGTGAGTCAAAACAGAGGATTGACCTGGGAGATAAGGAATTCTGCAGGTAGGATTTTTTGAGAGAGAGAGACGGTACGGGAAGTGAAAACTTGATTGATTTTTTAAAGTTTATTGGTGGTTCCAATGTCTGATCGATGTGGAAATGGTTTACTAGTTTTTTATTGAGTGTCTGAGTGAATGAATGGATGCATGAATGAGCCGATATGCAGATGAACTAAGAGGCGGAGGGTTGGTTGGTTGTGATGATTAGTTTGTTAGTTTGTTTGTTATTTGGTTGGTTGGTTGGTGTGGTCATTTCTTGGTTGATTGTGCTGATTCGTTGTTTGGTTGGCTGGTCGATTGGTTGTTTAGTTGGTTAGTTGGTTGGCTGGTTGATTGGTTGTGGTGATTTGTTTTGTTTAATTAAGGTGATTTGTTGGTTGGTTGGTTGGCCTGTCGATTGGTTGATTGGTTGGTTATTTGGTTGATTGATTGTTTGATTTGGCTGGTTGGTTGGTTGGTTGTGGTGATTTGTTTTGTTGATTATGGTGATTTGTTTGTTGGTTGGTTGGTTAGTTGATTGGTTGATTGGCTGGTTGATTGGTTGGTTGGTTGGCTGATTAATTTATTGGTTGGCTTGATGATTTGTTGGTTGGTTGTTGATTGGTTGGTTGGTTGGTTGGTTGTTTGGTTGGTTGGTTGGTTGGCTGATTGGTTGGTTGGTTGCTTGTCGGTCGGTCAGACGATCGGTAGTTCATTTAGTTAGTTCTAGGATCTGTACAAAAGTATGACACAGCCCTAGTTAAGATAATACCCGGCTTTCCATGAATGTTTTCATCACGCCAACAATTCTTCAGTTGGAGATCAAGGCAGAGTTAAAACATTATGTCATACAATTCAAATCACGCGATAGTTTCTTGGTAAATGTTGGCCACGCGCGGCCTGAGAAAGGCTCCCCATAATGTCCTAGATCACCCCCAACTCCTGTCCACTGGATAAAGAGGCTAAATGATTGGATTAGTTTGTCCCCTGAGCCTCTGAGCCCGAAGGTGCACGACGCAACGGATGAGACAGTAAAACCTTAGCGACTGTCTCGTCTTGGTCGCGCCTGATCCACGGCGACAGGACCACTCGTAAAAGCGGCTTAACTCTAGTTTTGTTCACCCGGTAGCCTCACTTGACCATGGGTCACTGTTGTGATGAATTTTTGGGGGAAATGGCGGGAGAGGGGATCTGTGTATGGTTTGTGGCTCTTGTTATAGGTACGTACGTATCCCAAACGTTTTCCGCTAGGGGCCCGTACGTATATGTACTGTCCCTAACTCCGTCCTTATCCTCAACCCTAAATCTTATCGAATCCCTAACCCTGCCCCCTACCCTTTCAGCCAAAAAACAGGAGGAAACCAAAAAGAAAATCTGATACAATAATTAATCATAATTAATTAAGGCTGTTGTCAAGGAGCATTTCGGGGGGAGCTCTTCTAACTCTGGCATCACAAAAGGCTTTAAAATAGGTACCCCAGAGCAAAAAACTCTTGGGACATGCGTACTTGTAACACCATTTATGTTGTGCCGGGGGGAGGGGCCACAAATTGACTCATGCGAGAAAGCTCCGATCTGTGTACCACTCTGACCAGCTTCTGAAATATCGGCGTTACATCTCGTTACATCGGTTGGTGGCAGTGAAAGTGTTCCACCTCTTTATCAACTTACAGAAAGTGTCTTTGTTGCCTTGTAGACGAATGGATGGGGCCGTGCACACTTGCCAGACACAAGCGTATTGCATGGGTCGATATTAACATGAAACTGAGATACGACTGCATCACGTCTATAGTAAGTCCTATGTGCAAAACTAGCCTTAGTTTGACCAAAGATACTAAATACAATAAGATGAGACAATCTCTTCTTCTCGCCTCTAAAAAAAAATCGTGCGCAGAGTTTGCGCGCTGACGGTGGCGGGGGCCATTGCGCGTAACATGAAAAGAATGCTTGATATAATGGTAAATTGATGTTGCTGATTTGTTACGTCGCTACTGCGAGAAAAATACAGCCAGAATTTCCCACAGCTATAAGTTATAATTACAGAATACGTAACTTCAGTCAAGGCCTACAGCGAAAGCCGACGAACAGAAACAAAATTTGGTATTTTCCCTATCTTAGCTTTGTAAAATACGGCATCGTTCATGACTTCCGTGCGTTCATCAGGATCTCAAGGTGGCGCTGTGAAATAATTATGTGCACGCTCAATGCACTAGCTGTCTCATCTTATTGTATCTAATGTTTTTGGCTTGACTACCTCAGTGACCAGGGTTCTTTTTTTAGTAGAAAGGCAGTATCGAGCAGTATGAAAACAAGTTGGTGAAATCGACCTAGAAGTCTGTTGTTCTTTTTCCTTGCACAATGTGGCCCTGTGCGACGTGTTTTCTGCAAACTCTAACTCAAACTTGCGTCTGTAACCTTGGAAGTGTAAACACTAGGCCCTTACAATGAGAAGTGTAACAGGAAGTCTGTAACATTAGAAGTGTTTCAGCTTGACCCTTGTTATGAGAATTGTAACAACTAGTCTATCACACTAGAAGTATTTCAACTAGACCATTTCCATGAAAAGTGTAACAACTAGTCTGTCACATTAGAAACGTTTCAACCAGGTGGTTGTTATGAGAAATGTAACAACTTACTATAAGTCTGTAACATTAGAACTGTTTCAACTAGGCCGTTGTTATGACAACTGTAACAACTAGTCTGTCACATTAGAATTGTTTTAACTAGACCCTTGTTATGAGAAGTGTGACAATCAAGCAAGCTAGAAATAGATATAGCAATCAGTCCATGTGACAACTAGACCCCGATACCATGACCAATCGCAAATCCACCATCCTTACTAGAGATTCAGCAAGCCCATTACAAACTTGTCACTGAGCTACACGAAAGTAAGGGTCACATGCAAACTCGCATCCCCACCCCGAAAAACAAAAGTTTGTTACAAAGCAAGATCCGAATAAATAACATGTCGTTTTTAGAAAGGCTTTTAATGTAAGATGATCGTATCCAGCCCTCTGCCTCCTCCCATTTGTCAGGTCTGGTCCTTACTATGTAACCCATGTCTGAACTAGTCCACAATAAATTGTCCAGTCGTTTCCAAAACACGAAATTTTCTTTTTGTCTGCAAATTCTGGTTTTCAACCTCAGTATCAGAAATTTAGTGTGTTTCGTACATACATGAAACAAAGATATTTTTGAACTGGGTCTGTGATTTTTGGCACTGTGCAAGGGTAGAAAACAATTGTAATAAAAACGATGACAAAAAAAAAAAAAAGGCAATGAAACAACAGTGGCGACGGCAAAAAAAAAACAACAAAACTGGCAAAAATACAACAGAAACAACAACAGAAACAACAACAGAAACAACAACAGTAGCAACAGCAAGGACCACAAAAAAAAAAGTAACAATGACGACGTCAAAAAATAACAATGACGACTTCAAAAAGTAACAATGACGACATCAAAAAAGTAACAATGTCGACATCAAAAAAGTAACAATGACGACATCAAAAAAGTAACAATGACGACTTCAAAAAAGTAACAATGGCGACTTCAAAAAGTACCAATGACGACTTCAAAAAATAACAATGACGACTTCAAAAAATAACAATGACGACTTCAAAAAGTAACAATGACGACTTCAAAAAAGTAACAATGACGACTTCAACAAAGTAATAATGGGGACCTCAAAAAATTAATAATGACGACTTCAAAAAAGTAACAACAGAAAACAATGATGACGTCAGAAAAAAAGTAAAGTACAACAATAACAGTGATGACGTCAAAAAAAAATACAACAGTAACAATGACTACTTCAAAAAGAGAAAAGGGCAAAAAAAAAAAAGTATTAATAACATTGTCCGAAAAAAAAACAACAACAGTAAGAAGGAAGAAAGACGACGATAGAAAAAAAAGGCAAAAATACAACAGTAAGAATGACGAATAGCAAAAAAAAACAACAGCTCCCCCCCCCCCCCCACCCAAAAACAACTAAAAGAAACACAAAAAAAACAACAACTCAACAATTGGTTATTCTACGTGATATTTGCATATCCAAAATGGTCTGGAGTCTTAATGTAGTGTATGCAGCCTTTGTTATGGTGCGGCCAGCGCATGTTTCGGATATTCCCGCTGTCCAAGGGGGCCAAAGGGTATTATATCAATACAGGTCCGTGCTTGACGGATTTAATGTTTACAAAGCCGGTGTGATTTTTCCTCCACTCATAAACCTGTACGTTGTATCAGGGGAAGACATGACAAGTTTAAGACATAAGACTCATTATGTGACATACGCGGTTTATCGCCAGACAAGAGCCTTTATATGAGGATCGTAAAATACAAAGCAAGAGGGGGAGAGATGGAAAGAAAGTCAGAGAAAGAAAGAGAGATGATAGATAAAAGAAAAGATAGCGCAGTCTACATGTGTCACAGTGTCTATGGTAGTCATTATGGTGGCAAAGGCGGCGACACCCAATATGTTTGGGTAGGGCTAACTTTGAGGAAGTTGATGGGGAGTTGGGAGGATGGGGGAGGGTGGGGAGGGGTGAAGGATGTTAAAGTATCAAAGTTGCTCTGACCAAATATTTTTATGTTGCATTTTCTTTTATCTGTGTTTTTCCTCACCCTTCATCACCCCCCCCCCTCTCTCTCTCCTTGTCTTTTTCCTCTCCCTCTCACTTTCTCTCTCTCTGTCTCTCTTCCCCCTTCTCTCTCTCTTTCCCTCTCTCGCTTTCTCTCTCTCTCTCTCTCTCTTCCTTCCTCCTTTTCTCTTTCTCTAGAGATCGATTTCTCCCTCTTTCTCTCCCTGTCTCTCTTCCTCCCTCCCTCCCTCTCTCTTTCTCTACCTGTCTCTGTCTCTCTCTGTCTCTGTTTGTCTGTCTGTCTGTCTGTTTGTCTGTCTGTCTGTCTCTCCGTGTTTCTTTGTGTGCGTTAGTAACACTTGCTTTTCAGTGTCTCTGCTCTCTTGGTCACGATATTTAACTTTTGTACTTCCTTTTTTCTCCTCATCCTTTCCGTGCATGGCCCCCTTTGTTAGGGCAAAAATGAGGGAAGGGGGTCGTTTTTTCTTCAAGCACTTTAGCCCTCTGTTCCTATCCCTCCCACCTCTCTTCTGTTTTTTCTCTTCCTCATCATAGACAACTTTATGTTTTCATTAGATATACGGTTAATTTCCCCGCTGCCTCCATGTAACGCCCCCTCTTTCTCATGTAATATTACATTTACTTCAGAAGAGAGAGAGAGAGAGAGAGAGAGAGAGGAGAGAGGAGAGCGGAGAGAGAGTATTAAACCAGCATTTTGCAAGGTATCATAATAATTATGTGATTCCTGCACTTTTCTCAGGATTAACTGTTGAAAAATCGTTTGCATTTGTGTGGAACTTTCTCACCAGCTGCAGCTAAGTAACCCATCCTCATTCATTCGTTTATTTTATTTCGGGAAAATCCTTCTAAAATGATTTCAATTTTTTAAAGTATTTATTTAAAATTAAACTGAAGGGCCTTGGCAATCCCCAGCTCTTGGGTATTTTTTCATTTTGTTTATATTTAGAATTCATTGCATGGTTTCTTTGTCATTAAATTGTTTCTAAAATTCGAGTATTTGTGAAATACGGCGTTTTTCTCCTTTTGCTACATTTTTACCCTGCTCTGTGAGTTTGTGTTTGGGTTTGTAGAAAACAAAATCGGCACGATGGCGCTCACATTATGTTAGGAAAATGCAGGACGATGGACAGAATGTAACAGAATGATAGGACAGGAGGAGACCTTACCATCAACCACCCACTATGTGAAAAGTCATGTTTACGCCTCTGAATCTTGTGACAAGCATATTAATATATCTTTCTGTGCTCGTACACTCTGGACCGGCTGGGCTGAGGTCATTGAGAACACAATCTTTGCCACTTTGCTACAGCATGCCGACGAGCGTGGTATACTTTATAATATATAAAAGAAATAGCTAAAATAATACTGCAGATGAAATTAAAGAAAGGCAACGTAAAAAGATTCAGAAACAGAAAAGGCCGAAGGAAAAAAATACTATCATAATGATACATGGTGTCTTTAGAAAATGTATACACACTATATTAACACAGATACACCCAAGACTAATACTTCAAACTAAAGAGGACACATAAACGCTCTTATTATCCTCAAAACACCTCTTGAATACACAGGATGACGAATTCCGGCACCAAATAATAATTTTAAAAAGTACAAATTTTAATGAAAATGTGTTCCCATGAAAGTGTGTTCCCATGAAAGCACATTTTTTGGGCTTTTTCTGGGCCTCTCTCTAACACGGTGAATACGTGCGTGTTTCTGAAGATTGCTCTTTCTATTCTTATGGTAAGCGCATAGTACATTGTTTGGGCTATAGTACCAGAAAACCGAGGCGGACCATTCCTTCCCCCCACTGTATGTCCGCAAAATGCGCGCGAATAAATAATGGCGGGTACTGGTGTTTTTCTATCAATTATGAAGGGATAAGGCGTGCATTGTTGACATTGCTGATACCTGCACAAATCGACGGACGGGATAATTATGGTGAGTTGATTCGTCTCGGTATCAACTTTTCGAGAAAAAAAAAAACACGGCATGCCGAAAACATGTGCTTTAACCCCGCGACAATTACACGTGCGTCCTTTTCAATTTGAAACAACAACTTCGTAGTATCTTTCTATTAACATATTCAGAGTGTGTTTACACTATTTTTAGACACGCTGTTTATTGTGAGAGTTGATACTAAGTCTACATTGAAGACAACCATAGCACAATCATACATTGTAACAGTAATGCTTTCATAATTTTGTTGTCTTAGTGTTATGGGTTTGCTAATGGCAACCGTGATAATGGTGATAATGATTAATTAAAAATTTATTTCCACCAACCCATCCCTCTTTTCCCCCCACTCCAACACCACGTCAAATCTCAGGACAAACTTCTGATGCACCTCCTAACCCCCCCCCCCCCCACCTTTTTAATGATTGGGTTACCCAGATTTACATAATTATTCAAAATATAAATTTATGAGGGCAATTCTCAGGTCTTGGAGCCTTATGATTTATCGGGAACTGATTTTCCGTCGTTCCCATCACAACAATCACACAAACTTATATATTTGCATTTGTTAGACACTGTAAGACATTATTACTTGGATGTTTGATCAGAAGGTTTGGACAATTAAAACAATTTATGTCCAGATAACAGAGGGTTAAAATTGGGCACTTGTAGAATAATGGGACACTCCAGTCCCAGGCCTGAGAAAAAAACAGCTATACCATTCGTCATACCTGACCATTGTTTTATTGGCCGGACCCTGTGACAGAAGGTCAACAGGGACACAGGACTAACTTCGTAAATCAAAATGGCGGCCGTCGTTACTGTCCGTAACATCATCATCATACTATAATGGAGCTAAGCCCATAAATGTGTTTTTTTTTCTACTAACGTGAAAATGACAGATGGATGTGACTGTGTTTTCGGGATTCTTTCCAACTGATTGAATTTTTAAAAAACGAAAAAACTATCCAAAGACTGCTCTGTTCAAGAGCGGAATCCAACAATTGGAATCCAAGTTTTTAATTCTTCTTTAAAATGGAGGATCGAGATGGCGCTGTTTCCCTGCATGATTCAAACAAACGTACTTATAAGAGTATCAAAATGTGAAGTTTTTGCTTCGTCTCATAAATTATGATTATATATAAATATAAATATGCTCACCTAAACCATCAAGCTATGTTACACCTGTCTAGCAATTTTCGCATTATTTTCGATAAGTAGTTTTGGAGCCCTTTCGCTTAACACATTTATAAGCTTATCTCCATTTTCGTAAGATTGTATATTACTAGTACGAAACCCATCCATTCGAAAAGAGTTTGATCTTTTAGATGTGTGGAGAGTGGATTTAGCGAAGCAGAGCAAAATGTAGACTAGTCTCTTCCAATATCATCAACTAATTGACAAGATTCAGTGCGCATCGATAATTTCGTTCACTGAGCACACGTATTGTGTTCTGTTCATGACAGCCGCTTACACACCTTCACGAATGGAAAGTTCGATTATTAGTTTAATTTTGCGAATTATTCCTCGGCCGCTCACTTGTGTGCTCTTCTATTGCCACAAGCATCCACAGCCAGAATTCACTAATAAATTCTTCATGCCAGATTTCTTTCGATGGTCTTTTTGAATCTATGCACTATCAAGGGGTTTTCTCGTTCTTTCATTAATAGATATTTTGTAGAATGTGCCTATCAAGAATATTTCTCCTTCATCATTATGATTATTATTATTATTGTCGTAATGATTATTACTATTATTGTCGTCATCATCGTCATTATTTTATGCTTAATTAACTTTTTTTTTGTTTGTTTGTTTTTATTCACAGCGTTGTAAAGACAAGCTGAATACGCTGGCCATCTCAGTGTTAAACCAGTGGCCTGGGGTTAAGCTGCGGGTGACCGAGGCCTGGGACGAGGATGGCATGCACGCTGAGAAATCCCTGCACTACGAGGGCAGGGCGGTTGATATAACCACATCAGACAGGTGAATACACAATGCAAATGCACAGACAAAGACAGAGGCGGACCTACTTTTTTTGAGGCCCTGAAGCTTGAACTGTTATGGGGAGCCTTCGCAACCAGCAACTATAGGGCAACATCCAAAATTCACTCATTAAACAAACTTTCCTCAGGGGCCAACCGGATTAGGCGCCCCTAACCTTAAGCTTTATTAGTTTTCGGCTAGTAATTTAAAAGTTGCACAGAAATAGAAACCACTTAACTATCATTCGGAACAATCTGGCAAACTATTACGTTTTTAAACGTGTTCAGAATATCCGGGCCAAGTCATGAAATTAGCAGGTGAAGGCTGGTAGCGCCCTGAATCAAAGCTGTTTGGCGTCTGTTGTGACCCTGCCAGCTGAATCAAGACAGTGTTACGACTCCTAACTAGTGAGACACTTGTTTTAGTCTTTCCACTGCACGAGGTCATGTTCAGATATCATACTGAAAAGGAGACAAAACGCACTTGACAGCGCGACACCAGCTTTGAAATATCCCGGTTAATTCGGATGATTAGAAATATTCCGTTTTAGTCGAACACTTAGCGATTTCAACATATCCAGACTAACCATTATTTCAAATGAGTCAAATAGTCTGCCCTTTCAAAATACCGCTAGATTTCACGACAGGTTACAGATAAAGGTGAGCCTCTAATCTAACCAAATATTTTACCATTTCATACCATTCTTTTGCCTCCTCGGTACTAAATACCAAATGTGGTGTTATAAGCTCCTGAACTGGTTAATTATGTCATTACTATTATTATTAGTATTGTTATTATTATTATTCTTGCTTTTAACAGAGACCGCTCCAAATATGGCATGCTGGCCCGATTAGCTGTGGAAGCCGGCTTTGACTGGGTGTATTACGAAACCAGGGGTCACATCCACTGCTCTGTCAAGTCAGGTAAGGTGGATAGATGGATGGTTGGTCGGGCGGATAAATGGATGGGTGGATGGATGGATGGACGGGTGGATAGATAGATGGATAGATGAATGAATGGATGGATGGCTCATGGTATCTTGCCAAGTTGTGTGCACTAAAAAGGGGAAGGGGTGGATTTTGTTAAAGGCCCACGATTCGTTCAATGTCGAATGTCTTACGGATGAAAATAATGGTGTTGGTTTATTTCGTGAAACATGTCGGGGGAGGGGGGGGGGGGAGAATAGTTATGAAGGATCGGTCGAAATAAGAAAATTGAAAGTTTCAGATTTTCCCCAAGGTTTGTTGTTTAGAGAGGAATAATGAAAAAGCATTAACGTGCGTTGTTTGTTTTTTTTATGTACATACCACAATTAAGCCGAGACTGTCAACAGAAAAACAGGCATTTGCCACATACCTTTAGTATAACTACTGTGGTAAACAAACAAGTAAAAGTTGCAGCAATGGGCGCAGAATTTAGTTGGTTTTGAACATTGGACGCTTCTTTGGTAAATGTGTGCGTGTGTATGCGCGCACATGTGTGTGGTTTAAAACACATTGATGGTGCCTGTAATATTATGCCGTATATTTTATTAGTTCAGGTTTAAGTGCAAGTTTATGGTAGACCTCACGGCCAATTAAATTATGCAGAAGAGTCATACTGGTTTAAAAGCCTATGCACATACAGAGCTGAAATCGTCCTGCTCAAGTAATCCACAATGAAAGGATGAAAACCATAATTCTTGAGGTTAGCGATTCGAAGGCATTTTTCAAGGTTTGAAAGTGATTGAAAATTTAATTGTCGCGACATTATTAGTTCTTATTATTTTGTTCCATCCCCATTTTCTAAAAAAAAAAAAAGGGTAATCTCTTAATAATTACGTAGAAGAGTTATAATAAATGCACACTTTGATACTTGTTTAAAATTCGTTGTGGCACTTATTAGGCTGTTTCACAATTCCGATATATTCTGAGTCCTCAAAACTGAAGCAGCCAACGTTCTACATTTCTCAATTTTGCAAAAAGTGGAGTTGAAGCAAACAAGAACTCAGGTCGGGATATCAACGGATGCATTTTCATTTTTAGAAAAACCCGAGATATCCAGCGTCATAGTTTATTTATAAATAGATGGGAATATCTTTACACGCAGTTTCATTCTCGTGTTATTTCGTGCACGAACTTTGGGTACAAAAAATATGGTGAGTACATTTTCCGCCATTGTGAAATCGCGATACGACGGTTGCTTTGGCTCGGAATATCCGAGGAAATTCATCCGTTAATGGGCGAGCATTTGTCACGAGTTTAGGGAAGCAGAAAGTGCTGATAACATCTTTGCCACTTTAGTCCAAAAGACACGACGAACTTTGCCAACATTTTGTGCGTGTTTTTTTTTTCATTTTGGTTTATTTTTGGGGTTATTCTCCCGCGAGGTTCCAACATGCAGTTATCAAACAAAAGCGTCAAATTCAATATTTTCTTGTTTAGTTTTGAGGGAGGGGGAAATTGCCACTTGAAGTTGTGGAGGCTGAGTGGTGGTGAGCACTAATGGATGGTTGTTTTTGTTACTCACGGGTAGGACAAACTGTTTGCAAACTGTTCAGTGTTTCCAGGAAGTTGCAAGATGGCAGATAAAACAAACATGCATGAAATTGTTCCTAAGTTGACTTCCTGTATGTGGGTGGTGCTGGAACTGGAGCGTGTTGGGGGTGAGAAATATTTGTGTGTGTGTAGGAGAGAGGGGGTGGAGACGAAGTGGCTGCAGGTATACACGTTTAGTTATGTGTGATTTGTGTGTGTGTGTGTGTGTGTCTTTCTGTCTCTCTTTATCTTGCTTTCTCTGGTGTATGTGTGTTTAGCGTATTTCTGTCTTCTTATCTCTTTTATCTCACTTACCGTATGTGTGTGTGTGTGTGTGTGTATGAAGTCGGTCTGTCTCTCTTTATCACAATTGGACTTTGTGTGCGTGTGTCTGTCTATCTGTCTGTCTGCTTGCTGTCCTTCCGTCCTTCTGTCTGCCTGTCTGTCTGTCCGTCCGTCCGTCCGTCTGTCTGTCCGTCCGTCCGTCCGTCTGTCTGTCTGTCCGTCGGTCCGACTGTCTGTCTGTCCGTCCGTCTGTCTGTCGTCTGTCCCCACTTTCTCTGACACCCTTTGTATGAATATTATGGCAATCAACATATTATGCGTTTGTCTGTGTGTCTCTATATTGTGTGTCTCTATGTGTGCGAGCACTGAGGGAAATGGAAGAACGCCTGGCCTAAAGAGGAAGACCTGCCGCTTATCAGCTTTGCATCGTGAGAAAAATGAAAATAAAAAAGTCACAAAAGAATAATCTTTGACATGTAATTTGCCACAGTAATTTGGCCGTTTGACAGCGGTATGAAAACAGCAGTCAAAACTCATTAACAGCGACCGAGCTTTCTATTTATACACGAACACATTTGAGCGATGAGTAAGTAAGTTGTTGAGTTGAACCCATTCTTCACCTCCACTCATTGTAATGTTTGACTGGATGTAAAAACAAAAATCTAGACTTGTCTCGTCTCGTTAGAATTCTCGTTTTCGGGCTGACTGTTCGAGAGGTGTTTCCCATTATTGTTGTATGCGACATTTTGTCGATTTTGAGGTTTTGTCATGAGAATTGTTCTCTCACTCCTAATTTCTTTATGTGTACAAGAACTAAGGTCCCACAATGTGTAAACTGAGGCCCAGAACGAAATTTCCTGTCATACTTTTGAATTCTACTCGAAGAAAATGCGTTTTTAGTCTGGTTCAAAATGTCGAACACTTTCTTCTGTTCAACTCAGTTGTGGCTCAAAATCAACGAAAGTATTAAAAATACAGTGAACTTCAAAATCTTTTAAAATATGCCCACGTTCACCTGTACGTCTTCTCATGCGTGATGTATGTTTTGTAGAAATTAAGGCTCAGCGGTCAAAAAGTCTTTCATGATTATACTGGAGGCCTTATTTCCTTATAATATAAAGTGTCATTCCAATCGGTTAAGAAACTTTCGACATATGTGTTTGTGACGTAATATTTTATGCGTTTTAGCCCTTTTGCCGACCAAACTTCAATCCTCATTTTCTCGAAAAGGTACAAATGCACACACACCAATATGGCAAATACCCGACGTTTAGATCTATATCTCCACACATAAGCCTTGGCAAGCACCAGCCAGTTCTGATCGGGCGACTAATTGGACGATGACGTCATCATAGTTAGTGTCATAGAGGCCTCGCGTGCCAGCCGATCAGCAGGATCTCACTGAAGCTCTATGCCGTGACGTCACATCCAACTAATCGTCCAATCAAGATCAGCTAGTGCTCGCCGGGCCTAATAAGCAGGGTGGAGTTACACATTCTATTGTCTTTGTTCGCTAAATAAAGCAGTTTGGCACTAATTTTGTCACCTAACATAACCAAATTCACGTGTGACTTCAGAAATAAAACTAAACACAAAAACAAAACAAACGAAAGAAGTCTTTTTTTTTTTTTGGCTTGAGGAAAAATTTTCGTGACCAAAGAATTCAATGCTTTCTTTTTAAATTTTTGTTCGTTTCTTTTTTTTTGTTTTGTTTTTGAATTTATTGTAATTGTACAATTAATTGGATAATTATTATTTATCCATTTTTTCCCCCGCTATTTTTGCTAAGGTATTGTTTCGTGAAATTCAGTTTCTCCCCGCCAAATTTCATATCAAATCTCTGTCCTTCTACAGACTGGAGTGTTGCAGTCGTGTATAAGTTTCATGCCCCTGTTTACTCTGCAGTGTGCCTGTGTGGCGTAAATGTGCAGCTCATCTCTGTTCATTCGCCTTTAATACAAAAATGATGCGACAGGCCGCAACGCAACACAGTCGCTTGTACGAGCGAAGCCCTAGTTTGAGTTTTGACGTTAGTTTTTGTCTGTCTGTTATTCTAACTGTTTGTAATGGTTTCTCCTTCTCTCTTTGTCGCTCTCTTTTGTTTCGTTATCTCTGTCTAGCTCTCTCTGTCCCTCTCTCTTCTCTTTCTGTCTCTCTCTGTCTGTCTCTTTCTATCTGTCTGTCTCTCTCTATGTCTTTCCCCATCGCTCTCTCCCTCTCTGTCTCTCTCTCTCGCTCGTTAATCCATTTCAATTTACACCTTAATTTAAGATAATTTTAGTTTTTCTCCTTTAGAGTTTGCCCTGAAGTCTTTCCACCGTTACACATAACAGTGATCCTTTCCCTCTTAATAACTTTAACAAAAAAAATTCAAACTTTTCCGTTTACGTCGATCAAGTTGCATTAAAATTTCATGAACGATTGTTAACTTCTCTAGCGTACGCAATTTTTTTAAAGCTGTCTGGAATCAAAAGGGGAAAAAATGTGGAGTACTATGCCCAGCTGATGCCGACAGTAGACGGGAAAATCTGCTCCGACATTGCTAAACGACGCTGTCTTGGCAAATCCCGAGTCGAGTTATTCACTCCAATCAGTGGGGCTTTGAAACATTAACAGGTTAATTTGCCAATGGATGCAGCATTTTCACGCCTTCCATCACGTCTCTCCTAAAGAAATCGGCAAGCTCGCAAAATGTATTTAATATTGGCTGCTAATTTTTCAGGCATGAATTTCTCTTCCTCCTTCCCTACCCCCCCCCCCTTCCCCTCCGTTAAATGTTTCCAAATTTAAAGTGACGAAATTACATTTGTTTGGCGCAGTAAAGCTTTTCAGACAAACTCCTTTCTAGTTGAATCAAGACATCAAACAGAGTAATGTCTCGTTGAAGGTGTACCTCAGACCAGATTAAAAGGCAAAGTTTAATGTGAATTTTTGCTCGTAAAGCGGGCTGTTCTAGCCAAGTCTTGAACATTTAATCTGAGATTACCCTTTAGCCTAGATACCCAGCAGCCGATTTTGGTCGGCCGATTAATTGGATAATGACGTCATGACATTGTCTTTCAGGGAGATTTAACAAGATGGCTGATTTGCGTAGCCGCACGACAAAATGAGGCACATTTCGGCACTACCTGATTCGAGGCACCATAGCGTCAATTTGATCGATTTTGAGTTTTCAATCTTTTTGAAAAGTTTAACCTCTTTACTGTTCCTTTTCCAAATGATAATCCTGTTTGAGAAGGGTAAATGCCTCAAAAGTGACGTTGAACTGAGTCGTCATCTTATTTTGACTAAAAGCTGAAACTTTAAAAGCGTTTTTCTCAGAACTGTGGTTGTGTCGCTTCCTGTCTTTGAGATGCCATATCTTCTCCGATAATTAAATTACATCCATATTTTTTTATTTTCTTTACCTTTGGATAACCTATTTGTTGATACCAATATCTCCAAACCATCAAAATGCATGAAGTGCCTCATTTGTCAGGTGGCCACACAATAATTGAAACCCAGTGTCGTGACGTCACCAAACTCCTTGGGTCTCATTGAAATAAATCAGTGTAGTGACGCCACCACCCGAGTATTCGGCAGGCCAGAATCGGCCAGTGTATGCCCAGCCTGAGATCTGGTTGTCCAGGCTTCCACTTGTAATTTGAGAGTGGTCCTGGGATGAGGAGATAACTTGAAAGACAAAACTAACCTAACATTTGGGACGATTGATTTCCTCTATTGTAGTATATGAATTTGTTCGGTGTATGGTCCAAAATGAAAACTAGTTACGAATCTGCTAGTCGCTGTTCACATTCAACGTTTGTTAAAACCTTGCACAGTACACAGCCATTCCAGTGCTTCCACACTCGGTACTCCTAGACAGAATATTTTGTTTAACCCAAGATACTAGATCTAGATACCACCAAATGAGACAGCTAAGGCGTTTAGGGCGCAGATTTCGCACCGCCACCTAACGGCGAATGCGCAGGAGTCATGAACAGTGCGGTATTTCACAAAGCCAACATAGGAAAATATTGAATTGTGTTTACTGTTCAGCAGCTATTTCCGGAGGCCTTGATTGAAGTCACTTATTTTGTAATTATTACTTCACTCCCTGTGGGAAAAACTTTTTTTTTTCAGTCGCACTAGCACTGTAACAATTTTCCGTCATTATTTTATCATTATATCAAGCATTTTTTTTTTCATGCAATGTTCCATGGGCCTGCCCCCCAATCAGCACGCAGACTGTCTACACATTTTTTTTAGAGGCGTCAAAAAGGGAGTGTCTCATCTTATTGTATCTCTAGTGTCTTTGGTTTAACTAAGGGAATCAAACTACAAATACAGAGAAAGCAATAATCAAACACTAATGGTGTTCTCACAGGCGGGTCCGCTTCTGACAAGAGCACTTCTAAGGAGGGCAAGCTTTGGTACATTCCATCACTTTCCAACATCTACTAACAGGGAGACAACTCCGTGTTCAAACCGCGGCGCCGCATAAGCAATGACGCAGTTTTTGCCTCCTCATTTCTCTCCCCTCTCTTCCCATTCATCCCTTGTCCTCCTTCTTCCACTTCGAAAGTAATTAGCAACTTCTTATCGGCGGCCAATCAGTCGCCGCTCTCCCTTGGAGCATGTTGGCTCTTCAGCGGATCAAGTGTATTGTACCCGGGGTCTGCCTCTCCTAGACACGGTAACACCTCACCTTTAATACTCTTCCCATCCGGTCTTTGTTTCTTTTCGTCAACAAAACCGGCCGCCCGGGTAAACACTTCATATCGTTTTGTCCCTTGCATTCCATTCTAAAACCGTTACTTTTTATTTGCACCCACAATAAAAGCGTTTCTGACGCCGTTAAACAAGTCATCGCCAGATATTTGTTTCGTCGTGTCTCCCTTCCTACTTTTTTAACACCGCCGAGATGATACTCGGCCCCAAGAGGAGTGTAAATTCTATTAAACCGCCGGCGCTAGAAAATTTACACTTCTGCTAAAAGATGAAAGCAAATTTTGCAACTCCAGTGTAAACAGGCTGTTTTAACGGCTCTGCCATTTTAATTAATGTTTTCTTTTGCTCTTAGGGTGCGAGTATTTTTTTCTGTCTTTCTTTCTTTCACTTTTTTCAAGCCCTCCTTTGCCACCTGCTATTGTTGCCTTATTCTGGTGGAGTGGGTCGAGTCTTTCCTCAAACGTGTCGGGTGGCGGATTCACTCCTGACTCGGGGCACGGGAGCTCCCTACAGATTCTGCATATGTTACCACCCCCCCCCTCCCCCCTAAAAAAAAATTATGACAACAATAAAATGAGTGTTTAAAAAAAAAATCAAGAAAGAAAGAAGAAATAATAGAACATACTAGGTAAAGGTCTACTCATTTTCTTGGTAACCTAATCATGTGAGTCAGTCTGAAAGAATGTAAGTTTTCCAGGGGTAGGCTACCCATTAAAACGATCTATTTGACGGATTTTCAGGTGACAAAATAAATGTATAAATGGGGAAATGGCTTCTTTATTTGAGATGAAAATACCTTTTAGCTTTACCCGTAATGAAAAGAAAACACACACGTTAATCGTGAGTGAATGTGAATTGCACAAAAAACCAGATCTGTATCAAACACACACTGTATGAGTCATTTACTATCTGCCGATTACAATTTCTGTCCAGAGACATTTTATCTCTTCTTAAGCTACTTTCGTTTGGGAACATTTCACTTAGTCTGTTCTTCATTTTTCCTTGTTCTTTCGTTCCTTCTACCACTTGGCGTTACACTAGGTTCTCCTACTTTTCACTGGCTGAGTTTTGACAGCAGTGGAGGAAACTGACGAGGCTGCGAAAAGAATTTGGAGATCTTTTGTTTTGTAACCAATGGCACCAGTTTTTGTTGTTTTCTGTTATGGATGGATTTATGAGGGATGCCAAATGGATGAATGAATGGATGCATAGGAAGATGGATGGATGGCTGGATGGTGAATGTCAAATGGATGGATAGATGATTGAATGGATAGATGGATAAATGGATAAATGGATGAGTGGATGAATATGACCAGGATTAAACATGGATTGCTAGATAGATGGACTGATGGATGGATAGAGAAATGGATGGATGGATGGATAGTCAGGCAACCAGGCCGACAAACTTGCTAACCATGATACATCATCATTAACTACTCCCACCCAACGATACAGATGGCCAGTGTCAAAGCTCGGAAGCCAAAATGAAATACTGACGTAAAAACCACTTTGTATGTTTGAACAAGTCCGCCTCAGAACTGATAAGAAACCTTGGAGAGAAACTAATTTGGTCATCAGGTGACATTAATGACCTGCCTATAAAAAATCGAGAAATAGACATACGTCAATGGACAAAAGTTTGGTAAATTCCACGGTGTATTTCGAATGTCCAAATACTTGGATAGCGCTTTTATCATGTCGAATGCAGCATGGTGAACTATAATAACTCGACTTTCAAAAAAACAAAAAAAAATAATAATTAAAAATTGACATAATTATTATTTTGTCTTTCTTGTAGTCCTTGTTAGCTCGCAGGTTGTGTTATAAGTTGTGGGGTTTAGACTGATAACTAATGGCTAAAATAAAGTTGTTGTTTAAAAAAAAAAAAATATCATAACTATTAAATCTGAAGAAGAATGGTATTCAGTTTGATCTGCTACGGTACAAACCGCCTTGCCAGGCAGAGTCAAACTAGCACGCTTAATTCTTCAACCCAGGGCTGGATTAAGACCTTTACAGGCCCCCCAGCACCTAAAAGATTTTGATGCCCCCATGTACTGTATGTAATTCAAAATGTGAACAAAAATAGATCGTAAAATAAAATTTCAATTTTCAAAACGAATTTTTTTTTTTTAATACATTAAAAACAAAGGAAAAAAACACCGAGTCTTACACGTCTTACTTTAATTGTTTTCATTTGTGTGTATTTGTGTGTGTGTTGGGGGGGGGGGGGTGGCTTTTTGTGGACCCTGGCTCAGCTGCACCATTTCCAGTTTTGCACCATTTATTTGGTCCATGGTATGAACATTTTCTGTGATGTTATTTGGATATACGGTGGCTTGGAGGCAAGGTGCTCGCCTCTCGTGCCGAAGGTACTGGGTTCGAAATCCCGGTCGATGCAGGCATGTTGCAATTTTTGGGATTTTTCTCATACTTCCCTGTCCATGATCCTATGGTAGGTAGGATCGAGCCCCTAGTTTTCTTGGAAAAGGACCACATATTCGGAGGGCCCATGTGCACGTTGCGCACGTTAAAGATACCTTGGCAGTTGGAAATCGAAAAGAGCAGGCCGAATAAGGCCGCTGCCCAGGCAAAATTCTTAAAAATGAATTTGCCACAACAAGAAAAATAAAAAGAAGAAAAGTGACGTGTAAATTCCAACGGCAGCGAAACCTCCTAAAATATAGACCTAAAACAGTTAACCACTCTTTGGACAAAGTCGCTGTCCGGGTTCGACTCTATTATATTAACCCTCTAAAATCTGAAGTGTGGCATTCAAAAGAGAATATGGGTACACAAGAGTCCGTCAATAATTATTTAAGAGAGAACAACCACAATTGAGAGCCAACGATTTTCTTATCACATTTACTGTTATTTACTACATGTACTTATACCATGTCAGCCATCTAACATAATGGCGTATCGACGGTGTTGATTGTTTTGAATTATAGCTACCTACCTTTTATCACGGTTCATGATGAGATTTATATCCTCACAGAGTGACGCATCGATACTTGGTGACCTTAGTTTTTGTTTGTTCCAACTTCATCTTTTGCACAAACATGAAATCCGACATTAAACGTTTGCGGCTTTAGTGTTAAATGACAAGGGGGTAGTATAAAATGAGACTGTGAAACAGCTTGGTAAGTGCCATAACGCATTTTAAACAAGTGGCAAAGTGTGCATTTGTTATAATTATCTCATCTACATACGAAAAGATCTCCAGTTCATTATTCCAATATGTGGAGACAGAACAAACAAGACTAAGATGGCGACCTTTTTCAGGCTTCGGTCAAGTCTGGACGTAATGAAGTTTTTCCCACTTTGGTTCAGAAAAGCGTTCACAGAAAAAAAAAACTATTGATAGTAAAATAACATGTTTTACATCATATAAAAGTGCATTGAATGTAGAATACAATCTAAATCGGCGACACGTTCAAGCGTATTTTTTTCAGTGGCACCACTAAATCGAGGATAGTTCTCGAAAGAGTTAAAGCGTTTGAAATTATAAACAGAAATATTTTTTTGCTACTTGTTTATCTACACACCAGAAATCCCATTCTCACCAAAACTTTAGACAGTAGTTACAGTACGGGAAAATCGTTGATACCCCAGAACCTGAGGTGGGCGATGATAAGTATGATATGAGACGGAAACGCTTCAAGCGTTTTATATAGAATGTTGGTACAAGTACGTACGTTCCCCAAGTCTCTGGCGCTAAGGGTACGTGTTTTAAAGCCTTTTGTGACTCCAGAGCTAGAGAACTCCTCCCAAATATTCTTTCAGTTTCTTTGTTTTCCTTCTGTTGTTTGATTGAAAAGGTATCGAGCAGGGTTAGGGATTCAATAAGATTTAGGGTTGAGGATAAGGACGGGGTTATGAGTAGGTACTATAATAGGTGAGGGCCCCGAGTACAAAACGCTGGGTGACCGTACGTACTTGTAACAACAGCCCATTATATAATTTGTCTTTCTTCCACTCCTCGGTTCTAGAGGGTTAAAAATGTCTCCTCAACAGGACGTAGCCGTTAAAGTGTAGAATTTATGACACGCAACTCTGTAATGAATTGTTTGTTCAGAAAGAGTTTGGGCCCTTGGACAAAGCTTTCATGTGACAAGTGGGCTTGTCTGGCGTGACTCTAATTTAGTGACAATAAATCTTGGCATTGTTTTCACTGATCATTTTTTCCTCCTTTTGTTTTTGGTTCCACCTTTGATCTGAGTCATTGTTCTTTAGTACTGTAAATATATGCAAAGGTCAACGACAGTCACCTTAGTGCAATAGCACAGTGGTCGTATTAAGAAAGAATTAGGGTTTCGTTTTTACGAAGCCCTGCCTTAGAAATGAATGACCAAAGAAAGCATGAGTTCCAATTGGAAAGAAAGATAAATTATTGATGGAAGTAAAATAAATAATATATATCTGCCTGTCACTCTTCCCTCTTCTACATCCACCGCCATTTCTGTTGCTCTCCCAAGATGAGAATAATCTATTTCACATTAATTTACCACCAATAAAAGAAATCGTGAGAAGAACTGGTGACGTGTCTTGGGCTCGCTCTGCGCAACCGAGCGCAATCTATCACAGTTTTCTACACGCTGCAAATCTCAGAAGGAGGGACCGCTTGACAACACAATGTCAGGTGTGCTTACAGAGACAAGAGATCTCCGCCCCTCACCTGTTGAACATTCCAGATTGTATTGGTAACGAGCATCGGGTGCAGCTAGGCGGAGTCCTTTCATTCTGAATCCCACCAGAAAATATGAGAAAGAGAAATAAATGTGGCGTCGAACTAGAGCCAACAAATGCAGGCGTAATTAATTTCTGTCACCTTAGTAAAGATTTTATCGTTACGAATTCTTTATGTTAAACATCATTTTAGTCTTTCTACTCAGGCAGGCTAGAGTAAAGCTTGTTTGTCCAGTGGCGTACCTACATTTTTGGCATCCTGAAGCTTGAACTGTTATTGGGCCCCTTCGCAACCAGCAACACTAGGGCAACATCTTAAATTCACTCATTAAAAAGTTTCTTCAGGGCCCCTTCATTAGTTTCATGGTAGACCCGCCACTGGCTTTGTCTATTAATATAAATCTTACTCTACGTATTACAACATCCTATATTGCGCCAGAGACTGTCACTCTCGTATGGGCCCGTTCAGCCATAAGCATCACTGCTCTTACAGGGCAGACATTCACAGCAGTTACGATGCAAAATTCCATGATCATCCGTGACCAACGGAGATCTCTTACTACACGTGGTGTCACAGTCATATAGGACACTGTACCTCAGAAAATTTGTCTCTCACATTTCACATTCAAAGTTTGTTAATGTCGATGACAAGGAAAATCCCATCCAACGACAGTCAAACTAAAGGAGGGAAATTGTATTTGCTCTATCAGGAAATCGTAAGATGTTCCAATGATTACATTAGTTTATAATAGAGTGAAAAACTCATTAAGTTAAGATAAGAAACCCTTTTCACAGAACAGCAGACAGAAAGCCAGACGGTACGTCAGGAAGAAATCCTATTGAGGTCAGTAGAGAATTCCTACAAGATCGAGACACATTTTCCATCTTGTGAGTTCATTAAACCACCATTATCAGACGTCGATATTAAAAGAATCCCCAATGGAGACCGGTACATCAGGACAGATTAAGACTGGAGACGTGAAATTTCAGTGACAATAAAAACCATTTTAGAATACGGGACAGAGAAACGATTCGATCCCCAGTGACATTTTCGGCAGCCTCAAACGAGGTTTCGGTTTTAATCGAACTTCCATTAATCTGTCTTAGTTTCCAAGGATTCGTCGCCAGCTGTAATCATGGTTGTAAGTTCATTTGCCAGACTTCATTCCAGACAGTTCAGCGCTGGTTATAACGATAGTACGCTGACATTGCAAATAAAGAGACACAGTGAAGAGAGCGGGTTATTTTTTCCCCTAAAAAGAAAAAGACAAAAAACAAAAAAAAACCCAGCTAAATTCAGAACGGTTTATTATAATTATTGTTTTGTTCTTCTTGTTGTTGTTTTTATAACATTGGAAACAGCAAAGGAACACAATTATAGAATGCCTCAAAATCAAAATGGGCCTCTAAAAGGTTTCTCATTTTAGTTTGACATCATTCAAGTCAAATTTTCTTTGGGCTATAACTGTAATTCGAAAGCCTTAAAAGAAGATGACAAAAGACAACTGCAGCACTGGTAATTTAATTGCAGACAGAACAATTGGCAAGACACAGAATTTCAAGATAACCCTCAGGATTGCTAAATATCAGAACAATGTAACATGACCTAGATCATTATTCCTTGGGTATCCTCATAGGAAAGTGTTTCTCAAAGATTTTTGTGTGTGTGTGTGTGTGGTTTTTTTTTTTTTTTGTCGATCATCCAAACAGCTTTTAAATGTCAGTCGTGACATAATCCGTCTGTTAACGATTGAGCTTTCCCACTATGTTGTTTTTACTAGGAATTAGGACTGCCGTTAAGTTTAATAATTTAGAATTCTAATAATATTTTGATTAAAAAATATATGTGAGATAATATGGAAATAAATACATTTCAGAATCAAAAACCTGATAAAATAGTCGATCCAATGCCGATAGTTATGAGGTCCAATTCGGATATTGAGCTGGAAGACATTTATTGTGAGCAGAATTTCTGATTTTTATCCAACCTTTATGATTTGGAGATTTCAACGTTTCCCACACTAAAAAGCAGCCAATTGATGGCATTTACCGGGTTCCCTATATGGGGGAGTTTGAAGAGATACGACCTTCTGTCACTGAGTCTTGTGTCGATATTGAATGAGATAGCCAAAGTTTGAGAACAGATTAAGTGCCGACAACCGCAGTCTTCGGGGCGACAAAGCCTGTGTCAACTGTTCGAAAATCCCACAGAAGCGAAGATGTCAAACCCTCGTGATCCGCTCAACAATACATTGGGGTCATCGCGGGACAGAGGTGTGAGGCTCCTTGTTCCATAACAGCTGATGTAATACAGGCATTTTGAAAACTGTCTGGGGTCGGCGCCTCTGGGAAAACGCATGGCAAATTTGTACGTCCTTTTCAAGTTTTCGAAGGACGAGATGTTCAATTTTGGAAAGAATCGAGGCTCCTGTCGTGTCGAGTAATACGTTTGATTTAATGCTATTTCGAACAACTCGAGTTACCGATTGCTTGATTTCGTCCACTTAGAGTGACAAGGTTCTAACTTCCTTCCATGATGATTGAAGTTTCATATACTCATAGCTTTTACAGATGCGACTTTTTCTTTTTAGTAATACTTTCAAATGACAGCCCGAATCCGCTTGATGCTATGGCACACGGTGGAGAAGGTCTGTAGAAGTGGTGTGTAGTGTGTGCCTTAGCTCAGCCAAAAAGGAAGAGTTAGGACCTTATCATCTTAAGGGGGTGATTTGTCACGAACTACTTTTATTTTCTCCAGTGCACCAAATATGAACAATGAATGTTTAAGTGATGATTCAATGTATATTGTTTCATTAGTTTCTGTGTGTAGATCAGGTATCGTCTTTCTGCCACTGAATTTCTCTCGCCACCCCTACCCCCATCCCCATTCTCCCCCCCCCCCCTCCAGTCCCAGTTCCTCATTTTCCTTGACTTTTTTTTTTTTCTGTTCTCCGCTCTAAATCGTTTCTCCTCTACTCTCTCCTCCGTCCACTTTTCTGCTTTTTCATTTGTCATGGCAGTTTATTTGTCCATTTTTTCCCTCTTCCCTCCGTTTCCTCTTTTTTTTCTCTGCTATTTCCCTTTCTCTGTTCCCCCATCCGTTTTTCCTCCGTGCCGGAGACGTGGAGCCATAAATTCTGTAGCTGGTTTGGAGATAAGCACAATACGTTTTTCTAACCTTCTGTGCGACCCCCTGATAACTTAATGTAATGTGCTCACATAAAATCTCGTTTTATCTGCCGACAACGTGTGTGTAGGTCATAGCCTTGCCAAAAGAAACCAACTTCGCCATCATCCTACGTCATAAAACGTGACAAAAATGCAAATGCAGAAATATATAAGGAAAAAAAAAAGGACATGAAATTTACCTGTCCTTCTGAATGTGTGAGGTTGTCCTTTGCGGTTTTACCTTTACCTCTCTCTCTCTCTCTCTCTCTTTCTCTCTCTCTCTCTCTCTCTCTCTCTCTCTCTCTCTCTTTCTCTCTTTCTCTCTCTCTCTCTCTCTCTTTCTCTCTCTCTCTCTCTGCCCATACCGACGCAGCAGTATGAAACCATAAGTTGTAGGCGAACAAGGATAGATAATTTGTTTTTCTCTTTGAAAAGAATTTGTGTCCCCTTGCCTATAAATGTTTATTAAAGTTTCTTAAAGGACTGGGATAACCGATAACTTCTCGTAGTAAAGGGGCAGAAAACAGATATAACTCTCCCAGAAAACGATCACAGGCTTTGAACTGAGGCTTACGTGACTTGTTGCCATGACAAGCAAACAAGACAAACTGTGACAGTATGTATTTGCGGAAATTTGCCTGTCTTTAGTGCGAAATCTTCTTGGAATGTTCGGCTTTGATTACACTGTCCAATGTCTGACACATAATTCAGTTTATTAAACCGTCCAAATGCCTGCCACCTCAGTTCAGTTATTAAACCGTTGAAAGCCTGCCATTTCAGCTTTTGGGAAGTTCAAATTTACTAACTGTAGAATTTTTCTCCATCTCCTCTTTGCCTCTCTTTCCTCCCCCCTCCTCCAAACCTCCGTCTCCTCCCCACTCTGTCTGTGCGAATATATATATATATGTTTCATTCCTACTGCGCTCTTTAGCGCTTTGATTTAGCGATGGCCCATTCGACACAAATAGTCGATTATTCGAAAAGCGACCTGTGTCGAGCACTAATTCCAGTAGTTATGAAATTAATCGATACTCAGGTCAGCATTTTTTTTTTTCGTAAGCAGCTGATAGCCAGTTTCGAAATCTTATCTATTCGTCTGAAAACAAGCCTAGTCGCAGAGATGGTCACTGAGTACTGTGAATTAGTGAAGAGAAGAAGCAAGAAATGGTATAATATTTCCGTTATTTTAAAGCTGTTTTTGGATGAAGTTACATTTCTTTTGAGGAAATACCTAGCTATTCGAAACAGTGTCGAGTATTCGAATAACAATTAACAAATATTCGATATTTTCTTCCATATTACAGTTTTACTAGTCGACCCAACACGTTGATACTCCTTTTCCTCTTTAAGCCAACTATGTGCGCGTGCGAGGTGGAGGTCCCTCTGACTTGCCCATATATGACAAAAATGCCCTAACTTTGAAAGGTCATCCTCCCATACTTAAACAGTGCCCGTGGAAGTACAAACATGCCTTCTGACTCCGCTGGGAACACAAAGAGCGCGAACTATTTCGCCGTGGATTCATATTTCAGCGAGTTAAAAGACATAGCTCGAGTTAAAATTCTGACAGTTTTCAGGCTTTGTTTTTCCTTTCATTTGTTTTCATTTTGCCTGTCCATTCTAGTTTTGATGTGACAAGACAGAGTCCTGACAAATTTCACATGAAAACTTAACTTTTAACATGATACAAACAAATAGGACGGGATTTCAATTGAAATTGGTAACATAGACAAACTGAAGTTGTTAAAAATGTTAAAGAAGAAAAACAAAAAAATATTTTTCTAGGCTATACTGGTTGTTGTTTTTTTAATTCATGCGCTTGTTTATTCTTCCATTTGTTATTTTTATTTAAAGAAAAGAAATATCAGATACAGAAAGATACAGAATGATCGTTTTTGCCCTCCACAATTCGCCTCAACGAGAGATTTTAGCCAGATGTGTGCCATATTTCACTTAGTTTCCTTACCATGTTACTTCATGTCTGCCTGTTATTGAATATACTGAGTTGTGACATAATTATGTTTATGTAGCGATGCCTAAGATGTGTGTACCATGCAGGCTATGGTCTCTTAAACACTGTGTGAAAAAGAGTTTCCCTCATATTGTGTTAAAGTGATTCTTATCTTATCTCTTATCTTATCTTATTTGACTATTTATCCAGTTATTTATTTAACATCATTGCCAATCTAATTGCTCTGAGTCTAGTACTGTCATCCTATTGCTTTTATTCAGTAGACATTTGCCAGGTGCATGATGTACAGTGAGTCAAGTCTCTAGCTCAGCCGTGTTGCCTTTCATTCTCTTTGTCTTTAATAATTAGAATGTATTCAATGACATACACAATAATTATGGTTGATAAATGAATCGATGGATGGATAAACTGCATAGATACATTTATTTTAGGGACATAATAACAGACTATGAAGTGATGTATACTGCATAATAAAGAGGCAGTGAATAAGAGACGGTTATTGGAAGTAACTGACAGAGGGACGAGTGCAAAGATAGGGGGTTTGAGAGAGAGGAGAGAGCAAATGGATGGGTGCAGAGAGAGGGAGAGGGCGTAAGAGAGAGAGAGAGAGAGAGCAGATGGATGAGTGCAGAGAGAAAGAGAGAAAGAGAGAGGGGAGGAACGAGAGAGAGGGAGAGAGAGAGAGAGAGAGAGAGAGAGGAGGAACGAGAGAGAGGGAGAGAGAGAAAGAGAGAGAGGGAGGAATGAGAGAGAGAGAAAGAGAGAGAGAGAGAATGAGAGAGAGAGAGAAAGAGAGAGAGAGAAAGAGAGAGAGAGAGAGAGAGCGAGAGAGAGAAAGAGAGAGAGAGAGAGAATTATTTCCCAGTAGTGGTAATCACAGTAAACCATGAAATACAAGGGAAAAAGAGAAAGTCTTTTCCATTATGTAAAGTCTAGGCATAGTTGCAGTTTCTCCCTCAACCTTTGTATTTACTCACTGTAATGGGCCAACCAATTAAAGACATCAAAGAGCGTGGGAGAAGTCATTGTTTGGCTTGAGTTGCCACCAGGGAGAATTCATTGTTTGGTAGAAAGGATTGTTCTTCCGTTGTTCTGTTTGCTCGGCATATGCCGGTGGTTATTGCGAATATCTGAAATACTTAAGAAGGCACGGAAATGTAGCTGTTAGGTGGCCCATTTGCGTGGAAAATGTACTTCTTTTGAATGAGGAAATGGAACTGAGTAAGTGGGATTTGATAGCTAGCAGTCGAAGTGTATCAGCTAATGCCCCAACAGCTTCATTCAAAATAACGATTACACATATTAGAATTTAAAATAAGATATAAATGTCATGGGATATAAAATTACGTTCTGCAGGGGAACTCCCAGATTCATGTCCCAGTCCTGGCCAGGCCCCCAGGAGTGTGAGAAAGGCTGAAACACCTCTGAAGATCTCCTGTAATGTGGCTCTTCCAGGAATTTCATTTTTTTTGGTTAACGTAGGCTGTCGAAGAGCTACCAAAGAAGTGCAGAGTCAAAACAGTTATGTGTGTAGCTGCCCGACAAAATGAGGCACAGTTGGGCACTACCCGATTCAACAAAATCGTTAAAAGGCATCATAGGGTTAATTTTATCGGTTTTGCTTTTTCAGTATTTTTTGGCAGTTTAACTCTTAACTATTCCTGTTTGAGAAGGGTAAATGCCTCAAAACTGACTTTGAATTGAGTCACCATTAACAATTTTGATGAAAAGCTGAAACTGTCAGGGCGTTTTTCTCAAAACTGTGGTTCTGTCACTTCCTGTCTTTATAGGCCATAATCAATATCTTCTCTGCTAATTGAATTACAGCAATACATTTTTTACCAAATGAAAGGACTTTGAATAACCTTTTTTGGTGATACCAATATCTCCATAGCACTAAAATGCACAGAGTGCCTCATTTTGTCTGGCGTCAACACATATTTTTTATTGTATCATTCTGTGTTATTTATTACGCGAGGCTTTGCTAAAATAGTACTTGTTCTTTTTGTCATCTGTTGTCTTTGCTGCAAGTCTGGCTGCGACTCCACATATTTACCGTGTTTTTGTTTTTTGTTTTATCTAAATATTTTGTCAAGTAATCGCTTCGACTTTCACGCATTTCACTGCACTGAAGATCTGTTATTATTCACTACCCGTTTGGGATCGAGGGTCACTTAAACCTTACCATGACGCTCCGAAATACTCAGTAAAAATCAACTTTTCAATTATTTAGGCTGTTTTGGTGGATACTAACGGAACTAAATATTGCTTCAGTTGTTTTTTTTTTATCAGAATGGGAACTGTCATCGATATAATGATCGATGTTTGGAGGATTGGCAACCAGAATGTTTTGTGTCCAAAATATCAAATGGAGAATAACTGTAATAATGTCAATGCGGTCACATGAATGGCTTTATTGTGTTCTGAAATAAAGTCACACACCTTCTGTCTTGGATTTCTACAGGGATTTAAGAGCAATGAATAAAACTAGACATAATACAATTTCGTTGATAGCCTCAGTATAAAAAATTATTCTGTTTCATACAATTCTTTTTCGGAAATATGAAAAAGGGAACCAGTATTTGTTCAACATCTGTTCCAACGTGGATGAAATGCTTGTGATTTTTCCATGGTTGAAACTGCTCCGGATTAAATCATCGGTATGTCGATTCATACCTGGCTGTTATAACAAGTTGATCACTGCAATGTCAAATAACTATAATGAAAAATATACAAGTGTTTCATTTTACCTTTCATGTTCTCATTCCAGCATGTAAGCCTGTACTTAAATACGAAATTCCTTGTCTGCTGCACAACATTCCACTCAGCGCAGTTCAAATACCCACAGATCTATGTTATAAAATTAGCCAACCTTTTTCATGTAAAAACATTCCATCATTTGGAAACCAAATGTTTGACCACCGACTCACTGTTTAAAATCAATTTACAGCCTATTGGAAGGAGGCGGAGAAAAAAAAGTGGGGGGGGGGGGGGGAGTGTATGACCCATCGACACGAGAATAGATTTTAAGTCCAGGCAAGGGTCAGAGTCTTCCTACTGTTTCTGTGTTTCATGGAGTCCAGTTGGCAAATCGTAACAGTTGTCAAGTCTGCCAACTACTCCCTCCATGGCAGGGATCAGTAATTACAATAGCGTCAAAATACAATGTATGTTTAAATGTAATAATATCTTTATAGAGTAGCATGATATTGTTCATTTTGCAGACACAGCGAGGTATGAACACATAACATCGCGCTAGAACAGCGGCTGATGGTTGTCCATATTATGCGAATTATCTTTGAAACAAAACGGTCAACAGGTGGAAGTTCATAGAGAGACAGCGCTAGGCATTTCTTTCATTCAGTGAGCATGGCAGAGAGAATGTCAGCTGTTTATTCGAACAGAGGATGGGTGGGTGGGTGGGTGGATGGATGGATGGATAAATACATGGACGGAGGGATGGATGGATGAATGGATGGATAAAGGGATGGATAAATGGATGGATGGATGAATAGATGACTGGAAGAAAGGAAGGATTGTTGGATGAATGGACAGATGAATAGATGGAAGGATTGATGGGTGGATGGATGGATAGATAAATAGATGGAAGGATAGATAAATAGATGGAAGGATTAATAGTTGGATGGATGGATGAATATTTTGACTAAGTTACTTTTGGGGCAAAGTAGGGGTTGCAGGCTTCTCTGCGCCATTAGAAAGTTCAGTTGGTAGCTTAGTATATCGTCGGTTGGCTGTTGGAAGCTCGTTAAGTCCAAAATCAAAATTTTACAGGAGAAGGAAAAAACTGATTATCTTTAATAGTTTTCATTATTGGGGGCTGTAACTTGGCATCTAGCCTATGTTCTTGACCAGTAGTTGTGCTGTGTATTGCATTTTGACGACAACCATACTGTAATTACGCAACCGGAATTAAGCAGGTTATAACACGCCGAAGTCGGCTGTTGGAACCTGCCTAAAGCTTTAACGAGGTTCAAGCGCACACATCGCGCCGCTTGGCTGATCGTATAACCTCACTACCTTTCTTTGGGCATGGTAAAAATATGTTTAAAAATGCCTCGGAGGCATTTGTTGTTGTCTTTGCCGTTTTAGTTCTGTTTTAAATTCATCCCTCGAAACTTAGTATTTCACTTCGTTTGTTTCCTATGTATCACACCATCACCGAGCGAATGAATGCAACTTAAATGTATGATTTACTGTCTAGCCTAAACCAAACTATTTATTCACACTTGACTCTTTAGTGACACTAAGTATTACATGCCATTTGTTTACAAAAGACATTAAATACATCATTAAATCTCTCCTTCTACTATTTCTACTATTTCTCTCTCTCTCTCTCTCTCTCCATGTCCCCTTCCCTTCTCTCTCTATCTGCCCGTCTCTCCCTCTATCTATCTTTGTCTATGTTATGTCCTTGCTCACTGCCCCCCCCCCCCAGCCGCATCCACCTGCCCCTGCCGCTCTCTTTCTCTCTTTAAGAGAGGTGCCCTCCAGTTCTTTGAGAGAGGGCTGCATTTTGGTTCATTGAAAGAGAGAGAGAGAGAGAGTTGCATTTTGGTTCTTCGAGAGAAATGCAATTTGAAAGAGGTGCACTCACCTTCTTAGAGAGAGAGAGCTGCATTTTGGTTCTTTGAGAGAAATGCAATTTGAAAGAGGTGCACTCCAATTCTTTGAGAGAGGGCTGCATTTTGGTTCTTTGAGAGAGATGCAATTTGAAAGAGATGCACTCCAGTCCTTTGAGAGAGAGCTGCATTTTTGTTCTTTGAGAGAGATGCAACTTGAAAGAGGTGCACTCCAGCTCTTTGAGAGAGAGCTGCATTTTGGTTCTTTGAGAGAGATCCAAATTGAAAGAGGTGCACTCCAGCTCTTTGAGAGAGAGCTGCATTTTGGTTCTTTGGGAGAGATGCAACTTGAAAGAGATGCACTCCAGTCCTTTGAGAGAGAGCTGCATTTTGGTTCTTTGAGAGAGATGCAAATTGAAAGAGGTGCACTCCAGTTCTTTGAGAGAGAGCTGCATTTTGGTTCTTTGAGAGAGATGAAACTTGAAAGAGATGCACTCCAGTCCTTTGAGAGAGAGCTGTATTTTGGTTCTTTGGGAGAGATGCAGCTTGAAAGAGATGCACTCCAGTCCTTTGAGAAAGAGCTGCATTTTTGTTCTTTGAGAGAGATGCAACTTGAAAGAGGTGCACTCCAGTCCTTTGAGAGAGAGCTGCATTTTGGTTCTTTGAGAGAGATGAAACTTGAAAGAGATGCACTCCAGTCCTTTGAGAGAGGGCTGCATTTTTGTTCTTTGGGAGAGATGCAGCTTGAAAGAGATGCACTCCAGTCCTTTGAGAGAGAGCTGCATTTTGGTTCTTTGGGAGAGATCCAACTTGAAAGAGGTGCACTCTGGTTCTTGTATAAATCTGCATTCTGGGGCTGTGAGAGAAACTGCACTCAGGGATTTTGAGAGACAACTGCACACTGGATCTTTGAGTTAGACGTTCACTCTGGTTATTTGACAGAGAGAGAGAGAGAGAGAGAGAGAGAGAGAGAGAGAGAGAGAGAGAGAGAGAGAGAGAGAAGGGGGGGGGGTGAGCGCTGCACTTTTGTTCTTTATTAAGGGAGATGCAATCTGGTCTTTGAGAAAGCTGCCCCCTGAAAGAGCTGCATCTTGCACTTTGAGAATATGGCGCTCTGGTTCTGAGAGAGAGAGAGAGAGAGAGAGAGAGAGAGAGAGAGAGAGAGAGAGAGAGAGAGAGAGAGAGAGAGAGAGAGAGAGAGAGAGAGAGAGAGAGAGAGAGAGAGGAGGGGGAGAGCAAGAGATTTGTACGTTTGTTCCTTGAGCTGGCTGCATTTCAGTTCCTTGGGTAATTTTCATTTTTGTTCTTTGAGAGTTACTTGTTTTTTCTTTGAGAGTTCCACATAGGGTCTTTGAGAGCTGTGCACTTGGTTCTGTGAGAGAGTTCCAGCATAGTTCTTTGAGAGAGGGTTGCAGTTTAGTGCACTGAGAGAACTGCTCTGTGTTTCTTTGAGAGATCTACTTTCACACCAGTAAGGTTTGAAAGTGCTTATTGCACCATGCATTGTCCTCTGCTCAGAGGAAACGTTGAAAATAACAAACTGGAAATGCACAGTGACATATGTGTTACATACTGGAAAGCACTGGATTCAAAAATTCAGATAGTGGGGCGCTTTACTTTGTCTGGTCACTGATTGATATGAGACTGACAGTATTTATAGCTATTAAAGTGTGGGTGGGGCGAAGATTCGCATGATTAATTACAGATTGATCAATTAACTCAAAATATTTACCAAAATAATATTTACCATTCCCTTATTTGATCACATTTGATCCGCCCATATTCGCCGGTCTTGTCTTACTTTCTTCAAAGACGGTGTCCACTCCATTGAGCGGCAACTTCAAAGGCCGTAAACTCGCCGCCGCCCTTCCTTTGATCTATTCATTCAAGTTTACCCTACCGTCGGTGATTACATTAATGACAATAGATCTCTGACTTCGGACACAAAATATACGCCGGTTGATATCTAGGCTATTTCGAAGTGACCACTTTTTATTCGTCCCCAGACTCAATGATTTTACTGGCACATAATTATAATTATATAAAGTAATTTTAAAAAAAAAGTCATTTCGAACTTAGTAAAAACCCAATTACTCTGTGTGCCTGTGTGTGTGCATGCGTTTGTGAATTTTGCACACAACGACCTATTCCCTGTATCTCCAAACCCTTTAAAATAATTATGAGTTACAGGGTATGGTACATGACTACCCTTCTTCAGTCTCGTTATTTGTAAACATGATACAATCATGCACTACTACGAAATAATGATTTTTACATCGACGGTACATTTGTCGACTTTCACTTTTTTTTCCTTCATTTTCAAGCGACAACAATTGGTACATGTAATAACCATGCTATTAAACGTTTACTAAACGTTTGGTATTAAACGCTACTAAACTAAACGTTTAGTGAGGTTCAAACGCCAACAGTTGGCCGTGGCCAGCGGTGCATAACCTGGCAAACGATTTTAGACAGGTTCAAGCGCCGACATTCCGCCAACTATACGTTAACGAGGTTATAACACGGAATTACAACATCGCTTTTCTCCACCACTAAGCAGAATTTTTTCGTTTTTTCAAGTGCATCCGATGCGTCTCGTGCTATAGATTCCATTTTTAAAAAAAAGTGAATTTGCCCAAAAATGGACTTAACGAGGTTCCAACAGCCAACCGACGATATCACGTTCTGCAACACTGTTGGAAATGCTAGGCGCTCTGTACGATTGTGTAAAAGTCTCTCACTTCCAGTCAGTTTTCATTTGTCTCTGGTTATTTGAGTATATTAGATTAAAAAGAAAAACTGATGACATAATTTGTCCCTAGAGTTTGCTTAAAAGTGTGTGACTTCGTGTATTTTCCATATTGTACAATGTGCATTTTACCCTTTTTGAGAAAATGAGCATTGAAATTTTAAATAGTTGTGTAAAGTCAGGGTTTTGTTCTATAACCTTCAAAATCGACACTTAACAGATTGAAATGACACTTAAACATAATAAAATTAGGAGCAAGAGAACCAGTTTCATGACAAAATCTCAAAATCCGCAAAATGTCGCACACAACAGTATGGCAAATACCCCACGAAAAGATAGGTGGACAAACACAGGCAAATAGACAGGTGTACAGCAATGATGGCGTTGATGATGATGGCCACGATAATGATGTAATGAATTAGATGGATTGAATCATCTAATCTGTTTCTTTGTGTCCACAGATTCTTCTGTTGCCATCAACTTTGGTGGATGTTTCCCTCCAACTAGTACAGTGTGGGTGCAGTCAGGGCAGACCAAGTCCATGTCGGAGCTAGAAGTTGGTGATCGCGTGTTGACCTTGACCCCTGACGGCCGTCTTGAGTACAGTGACGTCATCGCCTTCCTAGACAACAGTCGGGAGCAGGTGGCCAACTACTATACGCTGAAGACACAAAGCGGTCACAGTGTCACTCTCACAGCGAAGCATCTTATTTACGTCACAGGCGTGGCCTCCTCAAACGTGACTGACGTCATGATGTCCGAAGACACCACATCACGTGGTACATCTTCGGTTACTGCTGCACTACCTCGTTTGGAGTTCGCCCAGGACGTTTCCATTGGTCAGTATATTTTCTTTGCCAAAGAGGATCCGACGGTAGCCGACGGGAACATACCTCATAGACTTGCTTCGTCTGACGCAGACAAGCATTATTTTTCCTCATCGAAAGACTCTTATCAGGCTGACCACACGTCAGCCTTGATGGCACCAGAGAAAGTTGTGTCCATAGAAATTCGTCCCCAGAAGGGCGTGTACGCCCCACTCACTGCACAAGGAACCATCGTTGTGGACGGGTTCCTCACATCCTGCTATGCCTTTCTGAAAGATGTGCAGTTGGCGCACGCCGTTTTCGCACCGCTTAGGGGATATCACGTGATAAAGACACTCATCAGCGATTGGCTGGGTGACTTAGCCCGGCATTTTGATTGGATGAACTCGCTTCCTTGTTTTCCTATGATTCATACGAATGAAACTCTGTCGGAAAGCCGTATGGGCGGGGCACATTGGTATGCCAAACTTTTGTACAGTGTTGCTGTAAATATCATTGGCATGGACTTGTATATTTCGCTTTGAGATGGACACACTGAGATACAACAAAATATACCTGAAATACAAGCTGTTGAATTTATTTTGTTACTATTTATCACTTGAATGTCCATGTAGATTTTGCGGCAAAAATAGGCCGTAATGTCTAATGTATTGCTATAGCTGGTTGACAGTCGCCCGATATAAAAATAATGTGATTTTTATAAATGTTACACTTTCTTTTTGTTTTGCGTATCGAGCTATATTTTATTGTGACTGAGAAGTTCAGATGAAATCTGATTATCTTTTATTGTGTAAAATAGATTTGATCGACTTCTCGCTTACCTTGTCTTCCCGCCTTCCTCAGCCCTTTACGAGCTAACCCTTCCTAACTTAGCCCTTCTATAATATAAAAAAATTATATCTCTATGTAAGGAACTGTCCTGACAAATTAGATATCCTTATAATTGGGGATGAATTAATTGTTAATGGGCGTCAGGGCCGTATTACGATTTGTCCCCCCCCCCCCCGGGCTACAGATACGGTGGGGCCCCTAGTAATATTGTTAACAGATGCACCAATTTCGGATCTTTGAAATCTGTTTATTAAACTCCTACAACATAATGTCATATAAAATATTATATACAGGACCTACCAATATTTTCATAACAAATAATCCTATTTGTATTAAGATTTTGATATTTATAATTTCACTTAATCTCTGAAGGCCCTCAACTGGCGGAGCCCCTGGATTGTAGTCCATAAAGCCTATTACCTCAATCCGGCATTGATAGGCGTTAATCATGCGCTTGTTGATCTCAATGAACAAAAAGAAGAATCTATTAATGTGTTATGCTTTCAGTAAGCTGTGTTATTATTATTATTATTGTTATTATTTAGAACACGTAATCACTCTAAATACCGACATAATTATTTCTTAACTATAATTCAGCAATGGAAGTGTACGACCCCTACTAAGAATTATTTTGCAGAGCCTCGTATCGCAATTTGCAAGGCAATTCGGGTATATCAAAGTCTTACAAAGCAGTAAGTTATGCCACATGGCATTTTAGCGATCTGAACACACCATAATATAACAGGAAAGTGAATAATACCTATTTCCGTGCAGTGAAGGATGGCAGTAGATAGGCAGAAAGAGACAATGCCAGGGAATATAAATTTCCTTTTTTTTTTTTTTTGGAAGAGATCACAGATCACTTTCGAAATGTAGTGCTAATTACAATGGCATTTTTCATTTTTGTTAGTGTTTTTGTTATTGTTTATATTCCAAAGTAGATCGTAGTCATCTTAGAAAGATTTCCGTGTTCAATGGCAGGTTTTAATTGGCGAAAGTGCAGTTGGGGGAGGAGGGGGGGGGGGGGATGCATGGTACTGAAGGATATGAATCGTTTTATTGGGATAAAAATATTTTTGTCTAAGAATGTTTTCAATAAACGCTTAATTAGTTTCATTAGTTTAGTGATTAACATTTTTATGTTTTACAACAGGATTTTTGTTTTAAAAAATATTATACCTACATGTACTTTGTTTATTCATATAATGCTATTTTATTAGCCTATTCGACCTATCTATTTATTACTTATTTGTAATTTACTGATATGAGTATCTGTGGGTTTCTAGGTAGTGATAATGTTGCATTTGGTTGTGAGTTGCTTTAATTTTATTGCTCCGTATTCTTTCTCGTGAGCCATTTATTTAATTCTTATCAAATTAGCGAATTTACAGCGATTCATGATGCATTTCATAGAGTTTTGTACATTGATATTTCCTCTCCCTGAGTTTTCACTGCACTAGTGGAGTTTCTGCACTTTGCACTTGACGAGGTCAGTTTTCACTAGACTCAAACTTGGACACGCACGACGCAATTCATTAAAGTTTATCTAAATCTTAAAAGTGGTGAACTGTTGTGGAAATGTAAAAGTTCAGAATGATCCTCTGTTTAGACTGTTTATTTCATGTGTTTAGCCTAAAAACAAACAAACAAACTATAAAGGCGAATTTCCATTTCTTTTTTCTTCTTTTTTTAGTCTTGGTCACCGTCGAGGAATGAATAAATTCCTATAGGAAGTAAAATGTGTTTTATTTTCAAACTAATTGGTTTGGATTTATTCCATGCCAGTTTCAAAGATACACGTGTAATATTATTATTATTGTTAAACTTCGACTTTGAAACAGTCAATGTGAAACTTGCATTTTAGTAGTGATCGGGTTGTCACATCAAAAATAGACGCCTTGGCTAGATGAATATCCCTGATCACAGTGGGGACAGTTAATCTACGCCACCGTCTCCCATTTGCATTTGTAAATCATCCTTCAATATTCGATATTTCCTGTGCTTTAGGTAGCTTTTTAGCGATGACAAGGGCTTGTGAACGAGGATAGAGATGATCTATGAGATTTTTAGACAGTGGAACTTAATGATAATAAGAATGTCACTTGCACAAAATGTTAGTGGCTATGAATAGCAAAGTGTAACCCCGCCGTGGGAAGATTTATTCGAAAGTCCACGCGTGGCAAACAGAATGAATGAAAATAAACGTGTGATACTGAATTTGATTAATGAAAACCTCATGTGATAACGTATTTTCCCTTGTCTTTACTTATTTCTTTTTACAGATGTTCGTTAGATAGTTAGATGACTCTGTGTGTGTAGATGCGTATGTGTGAATCTGTGTGGTAAGATAACTGTGAGCATTAAAGTATACTTGCGTGAAATGATAATGCAACTATACTTTACCCAGAAATAACGGAATAGAAACTTTATCATTTACACAGTAATAGTTTTAATAAAGATGATTTAAATAATTATCTCCCTTGCTTGTCTGTAATTGACATTACTGTAAAACTTAGATTAGAGATCTATTTGTTTTGATAGATCTAATCGCTTTTGATCTTCCCATTTCTTTGTTTTGTCCACTGTTTTGTAAATGCAATGAATCCCAACGTTATGCTGTTTCCATTTCGCCAAAGACACGCTATCACTTGTACATTTTGAAACTTTTTGAATCGCTTCCATCAGACTTTCATATGTTTCGGTGTTTGTGGTGTCTTAGTTATGTCTGAAATATTTGTTAAAAGTTTCGGTAGTTGGAAAGACCTACATAATTGTACTTGTCATGTACTTATTTGTTCGTTAGTGTTAATCTGATAATTTGTTAAATCACGCTATTTTAGCGCGTCGTTTTCGGTCACTTTTTATATCTATTTATTTATACTTTTTAGTTTCTTTTTATATTTGTTAATTTTGGTGCGCATATTGTCAGATAATTTATTTGCTCTTTGTACGTCTTTCTTTGTTTCATTGGCGTTTATCTCCATGCTTTCTTTTATTCATATTTTTTGCTACCTTTTTTTATTTTTAATCCTGATCTGTCTTTATCTCCAATCATTATTGTTATTGAATATTGATCTGTTTATACAAACGCTCGTCTGTTACGTTTGCTCATCTGTCATGTCTTCCGTTCGTACGTATTCAAGAGTGTGTGTGTGGGGGGGGGGCGGACGCCAATCAACCATTAATATCTAAATACGACAAAAATTCAAACAGCGCCGAGGAAATCTCCAAGATTGAGACATGAGTTTATACTGACGGTTGCCAGATGGGCCTCCTGGAAGCCATTTTTCTGAATTGGGAGCATTTTCAGAAGATTAATAGCTAGTACCACAAGAAACCGTTTGCGTCCAACTGGGGCCCTGGCCTCCAAACCAGATACAGTAACTGTTGCTCTCAAGTGGCTCTGGCCATCTTGCTACGCTTTTTATACTTCAAGAGAGAAATTCATTGAGCAGTGACCACCAAGCGATTAAAGCAACGTCAAAGAGCAAATAAGGACGTCGAGATTTTTATATGTAGAGGGTATTTGGCCCTAGGCTGTTACGTTAGCTTCGAGAAAAAATTAATGTAGTCATAGGGGAGACTCACTACGCCAATGAAACTCCTCCCAAAAATCAGCTCGACCCCCAGGAACCTGATGCCTCGGCCAGCATGAACAGATGTGTCTGATCCTGAAGATCGACCTTGCTCTACCGTCAAAATACGAACTATGTATAAACAGTAAAATTTCATCTCGAGTTTATACTGATCACTGACAAACGCTTATCAGTGGCAGGTGACAGTGATACACATGGGATAACAACACTGCTCTACCCCTGGGAAGGGCCTTTGTTGCACGGTCAGAGTGCAGCTCGTCTTGCCGTCCGAGTGCTTTCTATTTAATGTATTAAAAAAATGTAATAGTATAGGGTAGCATTAATCTGAAGGCCGGGGTGCTTCAGGCTGCTAGACCCTCTGCTGTAGGACATCCTCTTTAGTAGGAACTCAAAAGAGCGGCATGTCACCCAGTGGTCAGGATTTACTGTTCATAATTTAGACTTGGGTCCTCTGGGTACACTTTAAATTACTGTAAAACAAATAGATGAAGCACGAGTTTTACACCTGTCTAAAATTTGAATCAGTTACTCCACTAAATTTTCACGAACTTCATGGAATCAATAACGGATGAAATTATTCGATCCTGGAACAAAAATAATCCCCAGCGCACTTTTGTATTCACTGCTCGTGTAATACCTATATCTCCACCGTCTTGTCTGTGCTCTGTGCTTGTTTCGTTCACTTGTCCAAGGCTAGTACAAATTGTAGCAATCACAATGTCTGTTAATTGTAACAAGTAACAGGTAATTTTCACCATGTAATACTGTAATACAGTTCTCCACTGCTGCCCTCTTGCCACAAAGCCTTGCCTGAAATTATCAACATTATCTGGGCAACTGTTTGGTTTGTCTGTGCTCCAAAAACTTGTTTTTTATTCCATTTTTTTTGGTAAAGAGTCAGTTTAAGAAGAAGGCTATTCACAGTTTCTGTTATCAGATCTTAGATATTTGTATGAGTATAACCAGAGTCATTATTAAGAGAATGCTTATTGACCTTCACTCCCCCTCCCGAAAATCCATGCCCAGCCCCCCTTCCCAATGTAAAATGTTCTGATATTTTAGATACACAGCCAGTTTCATTCAGTTTATGATAAACAAAGTCTTCTGACCTGTCTAGAAACATTCCTTCCGTGGAACTGAATTCACTCTCATGTAAAATGGTATTTATCTGTGTAGATCTCTTTCTTTTATAGGAGGCTGTCTGTCCTAGGCACTCGCACCTGGCTTTCCTTCTTTCAGTTTTAGCCTTTTTTTGTGTGGGGGGGGGGGGGGTCTCATTTCCTGGCCCTCAAAAGGATTGTTTAGCCCTAAAAAAGGACTGTTTCTTCAGCCCTATGAAGGGCTGTCTGTTTAGCCTTCAAAAAAAAGAAAAAAAAGAAGACTATTTGGAGTGGTTTGTACGTCATCTTATTACAGTGAAGGGTTTCATGGCAAAAGAGCAGCTCTGGAGGGACCTCTGACTATTTTGATGTAAATAGTGCTATTAACTCACCTTTTTGTAGTTGACCGTGTTGCTTCAGGTTTTGTTTATTTTTTTTTTCTGTTGTCTCCCTTTTTTTCTGGATAGTGCGATGCATTATTATGTGATGACAATATATTAAACATCATGAATGTTTAGTCTTTTAAACATTCTTTAGTCTTTTAGCCTTTAAAAAAATAATGCTTTGGGTTTTAGCTGATAGGAAAGATAAGAACTGTTTATTTGAATAGAATACGTTGGATACATTTCTTTTCTCACGAAATTTCCCTCCCACCAAAAGCCCCGATAATAAACAAATGCATTGTAAGATGATGAAGACATGAGTTAGTGGTTATTTTATTGTCTGGTACTGTATTATTGCTGATGTCGTTTCTGTTTTCATGGGCCATAATGTTTTTGTTGTCATTTTTGTTGTTTGTTTAGTGCGATTGTTCCCTTGGGTTGGTTATTACGCCTAATTGCAATTATGCGACTTCGTTGAGTTGAGTTAGCCTTAAGATTTCACTCTTGTTGTTAATAATAAGTTGGATTGAGTCTCTTTAAATTTTAACAGTTTAATATCTGTTTTGATAAAAATCCAATTTCCAATAGGGGGATTCTGTGGAATACCAACTATTTTGATATTGAATGTAGCCGATATTTTGTTGAAATCCAAGTGTGCGATTCAACGCAATTTGAAGAGATTTTTTTCAAAACTGGGTAAGTTAAATTTTGCATGAGTTAAGACCCATGTCAGATAGTCATTCAAAATCAATGTAAGACGCGGTGTAAATGTTCAGTTAAAACTTGCTATGTGCCGTCTTTGAAAGAGGAGGTTTTTAACCGAACATTTCCACCGCGCTTTACACTGATCTTGAATGACTATCTGAAAGGGTTCATAACTCTTGCAAGATTTGACTTACCCAGTTTTGGAAAAACACTCGTCAGTTGTTGGTTTCGTGGCTCTATCGATTTCAGAAAAGTGAAAAAAAAAAAAAAAATTCTGTAAGAGAGTCACATGCTAATAAATAGGTCATCGATCTTCAATGCACTTTTAATTTTCTTTTATTTCCTACACGTAACTTTTTGAGAGGAGGAAAGACCTAGTTTTAAATTACGGTCTACCTCATGAATTGGTAAGGAAATGTACATGAGACAGACTTCTTCTGGGAGGGTGGGTGACAATGGTAGAGGAAAGAGTTATGAGCTAGATCTAGTTATATTTGTTGTATTTTTTTTCAATCTTATCTGAGTAAGTTGATATTAATTTTTGTATTTATGAACTGTTAACCGACACATTCTTTTATTTCACCAATACATTTCCAGTGGGAAAGTAACCCTCTCTGCATAGCTTACAAACACTTCAAACACTGAACAGCTGTAGGAGGTTCATCGAGACAGTAGGAAAGGACATTCCACTGACCAAGCAAGCCAGGCCCTCTTCTCTGGTAGCCCAGCTAACAAAACAGACAATGAGGTCCATCTGTCCACATACTATTTATCCAATTGAATAAGAGACCACAAAGTCTGTCAGTCTGTCTGTTGTTCTCTGAATCTGCTCAGTTTACAATTGGCTTTTATATAATGGATAAATTAATGAAATTTCGTTTACAAATATATTCATTAACAGCTGATCTCGTGGCAAATATATTATACTCAACAAAATTCAGTCATCTACATAAATCAGTATTAAAATCCAAATATTACAATACTAATATGAGAGTGTACATCTTATTTCCGAATCCTGTTGGTAAGATACGAAGCAACGCACGGTAAAATTATTTTAGTATGAAATAAAATTTAATGTTAACGGTGACCGTGGTTTGTGAGTCAAGGGAAGTAACTGTGTTAATACGGTGAATTTAAAATTTGCAAAGTTATGTCCCTGTCATAAGACTCAAATGCTGAGGACCACGAAAAAAAAAAAAGTGTCGCCGACAGGGCGATTCTCGAAGCGGAAAAATGAGGGAAACTTTGGCTTTCTTAAAGTTAGGGGTGCTGGAAAAAGTTCTCTTCAAAAGAACATTTGAGGGATAAGTGAATTATTGCCTGAAAATGGCTTAGAACCACTGGTCTGTTATGTTTATGCCTGAGATGACCACAGATGTCATCAGCCCCCCCCCCCCCCCCCCCCTTCTCCGATACATTTTTGTGACCAGTATATTATGACCTTAAGGTTTCATATTTACATCTGGGAGAATTTGCTGCGTGATTTCCTTTCCATTTATCCTGTAATTTTTGTTTACTTTTTTTTTTTTCAACATATCAGGGACAAGAAAATATGAGAAAAATCCCCAAATTGCCCCAAATGCCTGCTCCGACCGAGATTTGAACCCGGTACCTTCGGCATGAGAGGCAAGCACCTTGCCTCTAGACCACTTTGCCCCATGACTGTACAATGTCTATTTATTGTGCCCTTAAGTGCTCTGTGCACGCAAATTTCCCTCATGGGATAATGAGGTTATTCTTATCATAGCTTAGCTAAGCTTTTGATCCCATGAACGAAAGGATTGCTGAGGTCTTCGAAGACTTCTCCCTATGAAAAATGATCCAGGATTTGTTTGCTCCAGCATTATTTGTATACAAAACTGTTACCATATTCTCACTTCTTTTTCTTCAGGATTGGTAACCGTATTATATTTAATCATAGTTGAGGCGGCAGCTAAAACATTACGCCATCTAAAAACCACTTGTGTGGATTTGTGCAAGTACTCAGCTTCTCTCTCAGTCTAATCGAGGGCCGTGTGGTATAAACTATCATAACTCATTCTCAGAAATGTTTTAGAGAAGCAAAAGAAAAAAACAACAACACATAGTTAACTTTATTTATTATGGTAAATAGTTACAATATTCAGGAAAAAAAAAACGTTACTTAATCCTTAATTTCAGAATTTGACCCTCAACATAACACAACTTGTAGACTGTCAAGGGGTATTGGCATGCCAAATATCTCATTTCTTTTTAAGTCGAGTTACGACAGTTAACCATGCAACCCTTGAAATAACAACAAAATTAATCGTCCCCTTAGAACGACAAGGTTCTATCTCCACTTTTGGCTGAACTTAGCCACACACCACACACTACTTTTACAGGCCTTCTCCATTGTGTGTCAAAGTATCAAGCGGATTCGGTGTGTAATAATTATGTAAGTATTAAAAAGAATTAAAGTCGTTTCTCTAACAGCTATTTGCTAATGGAACTTCAATCATCAGTTTCTCAAAAGTTAACGGAAGGGAGTTACGACCTTGTCATTCCAAGGGGACGAAATGTTGCCGCCCTAAAGTGTGTTTAGAAATATTTGAGAAGGCCAGAAACATCTGATCATGCGCTGTCATAGCGGTTGGAGATGTGCACTGTAATTTTCCTTCCGTATCTAATCATATTTTGATCATCCCAAAAATCTAATAATCTGCCTTACAGATGTGTGTGTTTTTGTAAAAGTACACACACACCTCCTGTTACTGCCCTCACACTAAAGGATGTGGCAAACAGGAACCTGAATCATTGTCCAACAGGAACCTGAATCATTGCCCTGCCGCCCATTAAATTCTCATAATGATGATTTACACATTGAATAACACACGTCGCTTTGGTATTATCACGTAATTCAGGAAGTATTCAACAGGGACTTGAAAATTAAACATTCTATAAGTATTCTCAAACGTTCACACTGGCAGACATAGTGTAAAAAGCAATGCTGACGGGAGAGGTTTTTGTATACACTTCAGTAAGTTGTTAGATTCTTTTTTTTAAAACTAATCTTGTTATAATATATTTTGAATGTTGCACCCACAATACCTTTGTGAAATCATTCAAAAAATTAATTGAGAGAACGCTTTTGGAGAGTTCAATGTTCGAATCATCTCATCGAATACTCATGGTAAATCTTTAGAAACCAGACAGCTTGTGGCCGCGTTCAAAATACAACATATTCGAGTGAGAGTTAATATGAATGGATCTGACAAAACAGGGCTAAAGTTGACATTTTTGTATTTTCATTTTTTTTTTTTACCTGGGAGAAGAATAGTATTTTCTGTTCATTTCTATTTTATTAGAGCGTAATATCTCTGTAAAGCTATGAATTTTTGAAGTGGAAGATGGTGAGAATTGTGTTTTTGAGAAAATGAAAGTTTAGCAATCAATCTTAACAATATATTTATGTAAGTCTCATTATGCACTATTTATGACATAGTGGTTGTTAAGAACTACCACTTAGAGAACAATATTATGTCATATTTACTGGAATAAATTTGGACATGTCTGAGCTGAGATCAGAAATCAAACGTTCCTTAACAGGGTGTGTGTGTGTGGGGGGGGGGGGGCTCAATTCGTTGGTCTTTCACCTCAGGCGGCGCAATTTCTTCATATCCACTCACAGATTACTATAATTACAATCATCGGGAAAAATAAAGATTGGTTCAAGTAATAGTGATTTCAGAGCATCATTATCTCCTGTAACTACCGATGGACACCCAATGACAAGGCCAACTGACCCTGTTAACTGATTTCTTTCAGGTCAGATCATTATATTATGCGAAAACATACGTTTTCAGCAGGAAAAAAAAACAAACTTTTTAGGCTGTAGAAAAAGGCACCGAGCATCAAGTGAAGTACTTCAAATATATATATATATCCAGGACTATTGTATGAAAGGACGCGCAAGTCCGATGTTCTGACATCGCTAGCGAAGGCCATTTGATTATTGACACCTACAGCCTTATTATGACACCTAAGGCTAACCAATTGTAACCAATGTTGCATCCAAACATAATCTCATTAAATAAAGCAGTTTTACCACAGTTAATGACGATACCATACAGTAGAACCTCTCTCATAAGACCTCAGTATGTAATAACACATGCAATTTGACCTTGAAATCAACCTTTTCCATTGGATTTTTTTTAACCACCTTAATTATAGCCCATTCCATGAATCAGGACCATTTCTGTAGTCTTATAGCAATGGTTCCTCTGCATACAGAAACGAAAAATAACCCACCATGTTGCAGCCCAAATTAGTCAGCGAGCCGTGCCTTCTTGATGGAGGTCTGGTACAGAGCTGAATTTCTTTGATGGTCCTTTTCCAAATTATGAATCCCATGCAGAAGAACATTTATTTTGCCAGGCGTCGCAGCAGATGTTTAGAAAATAATCCAAAACCATAGTAGGTGTTCATGGTGAGAAGAATGTTGACAAGTCTTTGACGGCAGCATGCTTTATGTTTGGATTTCTTCAGAAAGCACAAACCAGTCCTTACGAACTCATATGTGCACACATGTGGGACAGTCAAACAACCCCTTGAAACTTCTTGGATGAAGTCCTTTACTTCGCTTGACAATAAACACTTCAGCAAGTGAACTGAATCGTACAACAAATACCAAGCTCGCTGATCATTCAAAGGATGTACAGTCTCAAAGTCAGTTCTTCTTGTGAATAATTTGCAGTATTGCTGATTGATTTTATGGACCCTAAAACAATCCCACCGGTCTTCTCAACAACAGCAGCAGCTTTCTTGACAACAGTGAATTGGTAGGCAGCTGTTAGGTTGTAACAGATACCATAACACTAGGTCCACCATGCAAACATTTCATCATGACACATAACATAGAGCTTGCCTTGGAGTCTGGGTCATTTTTTGACATGCCATTGAAAAGGCGGCTCTTTGGCGAATTTTCACTTCATCGACTAACAAAAAACAATGTTTCTGCTGAGCATTCTTTGCTTTCTGAAATATTTTCTCCAGTACTTGGTCAACATCTGTAGAAAAGATCATAGACTGCAGCTTTCGTCTACTTGGGAGAACAAGAAAGTCAAGCAGTTGATGGTAATTACAGTGAGGGAAAGATTCAATTGCAAAGCAGTAATCTGCCACCGAGAATGCCTTGTCATATATGAGTTGAAGCTGTCTTGTAAGAAATTTGAGTTTCTTGCCTTTGGCAGCTTCAAGCGACTCTTAGGCTTGAACTTGTTGAAGAGTCGTTGCCACTTTTTTAACAACACCATCCACAGGAAGGTCATAGTTAATCGCTGAGTGCACAGCCTCAAAGAATTGTGTGTAGGAAGACAGGCCAGTGTTTCGACTTAAGATTTTACCCAAAGGCACGTTAATCCCATTCTTGAAAGCAGAAAGAGTAAAAGGTGAACACAAAGTAGATTTATTGTGAACAATTATTGACAAGAAACTCTCTCTGTAATCTTTCACCATGAAAATACACACAAATTTGTCTTCTGGACGAGATATGAGAAGATTTTCATACTTTTTTAACAACTCTTTGTCAGGAAACTCAGAAAACGAAGTGATTCTGTCTTTCTTGATGAAATAGTTCAGCTGTTGATCATCAGCTTTAGGCTCGCGTGGTGCTGGTTTTGGTGTTGGCAAACAAGAAGAAGGAACATTAAAAATACTTGGTGGCAACACAGGCCGAGTATGTCCACCTGGTATCTTGACCATAGGTGTATCCGCTGGCCAATGTCTTTCACATATAAAAAATTTTGTTGGGTCGACAACGAAATCCTCACCTGGGGGGAGAACGTTCAACCATTTCTGTTTTTCTTGTTCGTCTTTAGGTAGTTTAAACACACGGCATTTGTTAGATTCGTTGTAGTTGCCTTTGCAGTTCGCAACACCACACTTGTTTAGCATTTTGAAAGCATATAAATCCCACAACTTGCAAAAAAATATCCACCAATATCACATTGTTTCACATGTCTGTTTCAATGTTTATATTTTCCCACACAACCGAAGCACTTGTTCCGGTAACGTAAACATCCGGGAGAAAAAGAGTGCAAGCTTTCTGCACTAGATCTAGGCCTAAAAATAAAAGTTTTGGCGTGTTGGATATTCACTAAGTAAATTAATGCCAACAAATCGTATGGAAAATGTGTTTACTTACTTAATTGACATAAACTTCATCGCATCTTATTAGTCTAGATTACTACGCTAAAGCTCACTATTATGTTCGGTCTAAAAATAGACTATTCATCAGAAACTGGGTCAATGCCATGGCCTTCGCTAGCGATGTCAGAAGATCGGCCGTGCGCGTCCTTTCATACAGTAGTCCTTGATAAAATTAGTCACGGGTGGGGGTGAGATGTTGGGGGGGCGGGGGGGGGAGGGGGTTGAGGGTGATTTTAAACGTGTTTTGAGACCAGGATATTATACGTGTCATTTCTTTTTCTCCCACTGAAGATAGGATGTCGCCATCGTCCTGTGTGATACTGCTTTCCGTAATATTAACATTCTGTACTGCTGCAAACGTGGCCTGCCGAACAGCTCCAGAGGGAGAACGTTCCTCGCAGCTATGCTATGGAATCTGGACACCAATGGCAGGGTGGGTAACTATGCGAATAAATTTCTTCGTACTGTCCCGGTTGTCTGAACTTGATGGCAAAACTGCTGTTGCTGGAGGTAAAAATACCACAATTTGAAATGACCCCCTTATAATGCTGGTGAAAACGTTCCTTCCACAGACAAATTTGAAGATACTGTTGCTACAATCTTTTTGGGTAATGTCACGATTAAGGTTGATGACCTTGTACGCCACGAGTATAGAGGGGGTAAACTTAGTAGGGGAGAAGGGGAGTTTTAAAGTTGTTGAATAGCATGAAAGATTACTATCACGAGGAAGGTCGGTGGCCTTGTGCGCCACGAGTCTAGGGGGGTGAGCTTAGCAGGGGAAAACACGGTTTTTAACATTGTTGACGAGCGTGGATAGATACACACGACTCGCTTTAAACTAGTCGCGTGTGCAAAAACCTCGGGAGTATAAGTAGAGGAGAAGCTCGACACACGTGGTTCCCCAAGTTATTCATTCCTAAAAGGAAGACGCAGAATTTATCGGTCCGGGCGACAAGTGGAAGGTCGTGCCAGTGGGGACCAGAAGTGTTAGGTGTGTGGGGGATCCATGATGTTCCCATGTATTTTCCAATAAGAAGAATTTAATCGGTCCGGGCGACAAGTGGAAGGTCGTGCCATGGGGACCAGAAGTTGAGGAGTTCTGATGATAGGATGGGAACCCATCAGAAGCTCGTGATTTGCGATGGCGGGTGTGAACCGTCGATGTGCTGTGTGTTTGCAGAAGAAGAGTCTTTGAGGACGGGATGATAACCCCTCAAGGAGCTAGTAATCTACGGTGGCGGGTGTGAACTGTGTGTTCTTATTTGTGTGAAGCCAGGGACGTCTGTTTCCCCTTTTATCGTCGAAGTTAAAGATCTAGAAAGGATCGTGTGAACTCTGGAGACGTAAAACTGCATCAACGAGGAGGGCAGCTGTTGACAGAGACTATTAAGTATATGTAGTTAAGTTTATAGACGGAGGGATTAGATCTAGATGTGAAACGGGGAATGGATAATAGCCATGATCCCCAAGAGTAAATTTGAAGTATCTCTGTTTTGTGATTATGTATGTGATTATCATGAGTTGAATGTTTTGACATAAGTTTTGTCATGCATTTATAATTAAATATCGTTTAATTTAAATCTCACTCCATGTGTCCGTTGATCGCTGGTCTGCTTGCTTGGCTTGTTAGCTGGGTTTGAAAGGTAAATAAGTTAGGTACTCATCACGCACGTGACCGTGACAGTAAAAAAACATACATGACTTGTATTTGTTTAGATTTTGCTGTGGTCAGTGGAAAGGCTTGTAAAGAAAGTACTTCGATCCTATTTTGTAAACAAAACCCCACATGAATATGGCTTTATCAAAACGGCGAAGACGAAATGGTAATAGTGCGGATCTCAAAGCTACAAGGCCTACCCAATTTAATCTTATAACAGTAGAAAAGAAGTGAATTTTGCAAAGGCTTGCATTACCAAAAAAGGCTTTGCAGCTTGGCATACAATTATTCCCTTCTTATTATATTTCTTTTCTTTTTTATTTTGTACACATTCTACTTTCATAGCAAGCCCTACCAACACCTCCCCCCTCACCCACACACACACACACACCATGTTTCTATTTATCTGTTTGTTTGTTTTAACTTTGTCCACCACTTTGTGGCAGGCACGTGTATTGGGAGTTCCTGGACCCCACAGATGGAAATGTCAGCACAGTGGCCGAGTGTTATGTCGGGCAAGGTTGCGATACTTCAATAGGTTACCATGCCAGATTCATTTACTGGGGACGCGAGTTCTTCAGCTACTTGGTCATCGATGTTGTAAAACCAAGCCATCAAAACCTAATTCTTCAGTGCCGGGCGAAGAGCACAGCCAATGAAACAGATCCCATCATGAAGTCCTGCATTATGGACGTCTTTAACAGAGCTTTTGAACCAGTATGCCAAGTAGCTTCATTTCCGAGACCAGGTATTTTCATTGAGTGTGTATTTGCACCAGCTTACATCGATCTTGACATGAAGTGTATTATAAGTTACTCAGTCAACAACACAGCATTAGCAAATTATACTGTGATAAGACAGATGGTTTATTCAGTGGAGTACAACGGTTCTCATACTGCCGCCCCTCATACCCCACATTGTTACGCAGCACATTTCCCCGAGCTGCCAGGTAGTTATAGCTATCGTGTTCAAGTAGTTTATAATGTGAAAGTTCAGCAACAGCCAATTAATAAAGTATATGATTTCACCAATGCAGTCAACATACCCAACCCAGTCGTCACCCTTGAATATGCACATGACATGTGTCCAAATGGTAAGAATAACATAACGTTTGTATGCACGGCTGGCTGGTTCCCATCCAATCCTCGCTTCCAGTGGTACTTTGGAGATTCACCGATGGACAATATAGCTGATCTGTCCACATATGAGAAAGTAGGTTTCTATAGGAACAGTTTTACAGGTCTTCTGTCGATTTTGGATAATGTGATTGAAGTAAAATGTGTAGTAAATAGTACTTATGGAATATTTGAACAAAATGTGTCAGTTTCTGAACTATTGTCTAATGTTTTACCTCCATCCTCCTCTTATCCCATGTTCATGCATGAAAACAAAACACTTTTTGAGAATGTTACACAAATTATAGAGACAGCGAGTGTTCCGTTTGCCTGTCATGTGATGAGGAAACACAATGTTGCATTGTTGAGAGTGCAGTGCTGGAACCAAGAAAACACTGATATCGCATTGGTAGATGTAACAGCTGTCCACGACAGAGACAAATCCCCAGCTGAACTATCATTTTACATCCACGGAACTCCGATATTTAACCAAAGCGTATGTGTTTGCACAGCTGCCTACAGGAAACCATATTATACATCTTCGTCAACAATGGCGGTATATATTGAGCCCGTGAACAATAAAAATTTACATCACGGATTAAATAAGGACAATCTGAAAGATCCAGAGAACTCTCCTGTCAATGAATCAGAGAGTAGAAAAGAAAACAAAGATGGGACCATTTGTTCTTCTTCCTTAACTCTTTTGTACATCTTAAGCTGCTTAGTCGTTCTTCTCACCATCATTTTGCTTTGCCTAACATATCTTACATACTATCGTATCAAACGCTTATTGGCTCAAGTGCCAGTGAAACCTGATTCAACTACAGATCATCTGTACGAGACAATAGAGCTGGAAGACAATCATTATGGCCAGACACTGCAAGAAAATCCCCATCCGAAAACAACATCCATTCTATTAGAAACCATCAGTCCAAGGCAATGCCCACATCTATAGACAACGAGCAAAGTGAGATGCTGCCTTCCAGACTCAGTTTCAATACCGAGTCGCTTTACAACACATGGAGGCGCACCTGGTCCAGCGAAGACAGTCAACAAGCTGACACATTAGTGGAGACATCTCTGCTGGACGGGCCGCATATATCTCCAGTCAGTTCCAAGAATTCTGTCACTATACCAGCAGTGCCGTCTGACAAATGCGATTAGGATAAATCACCATATCGTTAAACACTGGTTGTACCAAATGGAGGAAGTCGGTAAATGATGATTTGATTATTATATTGGATTGTTGTCGACAGAAAATGTTCATACTTTGTTCCAGTCGCGAAAACTTTAGTTTCACCAAAAACTGATTTTAAAATGGCTGGTCTCAGAATATCTTATTTCAACTCAATTCTCTGGACTCCCACCACGTATTCTTCATCTTAAGACTGCAGCGCCTGTGATGTTACAATGGTATCATAATCCACCAAAGGTGATGAATGCCACACGATACAGGTTACGAAACTTTAGAAATATCATCAGGGAAGAAAGATCCTTTGACACTTATGCTAGTGAGTGCCATTTTATCCCATGGATACTCACACAGCCATCGGATACCAAATTCTCCTTGGTCTTTTAAAGGAGACAGTTCCCCCAGAGACCAACATAATAGATAAAGCCCAGGAACAATCACTTTGAGCATAAGACTAAATTTTTGTCCAATGGTATGCATGGATATTACGTTGCTTTGTCAAGGACATGAAGTCACTGTTTTAAATGGCTGCTAGGTGAGCAAGAATGTTGTCGCCAAGGGAATTTGCTGCAATAATAAAAAATAGGGTGTGTGTGTGTGTGTGTGTGTGTGTGCGCGCGTGTGTGTATGTGTGTGTGTTGTATGTGTGCGTGACCATTATTTATTCATTTCTCTAACCGAACGAGAGCACTTGGCTTATCCTCATTATTTTTTTTTTTTACCATTTTGAAATACATAATAATGTAATAATGAACGTCTCTGCAAGCAATATAGCCAAGGGAAACAACCTTGTTAATAAAGTTGATCTGGTAGTTACAAGGTTTTGTCCCTGTTTCTTTGGATCTCGCTGTAATAACATTCCCGGTGACTTAAGGCCCCTTTAAACGTACAGTTGATTCATCGACAAATTATACCCTATCGAAATAATGGCGGGGATCCTGTCAACATCTCGATAAACTTGAGCGTGGAAACAAGCAATCCTCTCGATATCTGGTATCCCTGAATTCAAAACAAACGGCTTTTTATTGAATTAGATATAATTTCTGTGGCTGACTTTAGCCTAGAATGGATAACAACAAAATGTAATATAAACTGCGACTTTTTTTTTTGAAATTGTGAAAAGAATAATCATATCATTTATGTACACGTGGCAGGAGCTACAGGAGATACATTTTTTGGTTAGGTGTTGGCAATAGCGATTGCTGTTCTGGTGAGAATTAAAGATAGAAAAGTAGTGAGTACTGAAGGTAGGCTACAAATAGCTGGTGATGTACACACACTGAAGTGCATTGATAAATTCTAGGAAAGCGGATATTAGTGACGGTATTGATTGTATACATACTCGTATTCATGTACATGTATGTGTATGTGTAAATATGTATGTACATAATAATATCAAAGTAGACTGTATCATGCCTTTATTACTTATTTAAGATAATAGCATTTAATGAATGTTTAAGTATTCTTTGAACTTGCACTGGGAGCAAAGTTAAAATGTTGAAATATAGGATAATGCATTTGTAGTGAGCTTGCACTTTGAGAAAATGGATGATTATAATTAGTGTGTGTTGATCTTGCACCCTAGTTGGAAAACTCTAGTATAGATGGGTAGAGGAAACAATCCAGAATCTTCTCTGTCCGGCTGTGTAACTACACCAGGGTCCCCTAAATTCAGCCATTCTGTGAAGAACACTAGAAAAAGGGAAAATATTTAAAACTGATAAAATTGGTTTCCCCTAATTTACTTTTATCTTAAATCCCTTCGAAATGTTGTAGGTATTAATGACACGAAAGGCTGACTTCTGTATAACTCTCATTCTTGATTTGTTTCTTGATATTTCAATGCTATGTGCTGTTGCTTTGTGCCCTTGCTTAATAAATTTGAGTTTCTCCTTAGAAAACTAAAAGATTTTCATTGTTTCGCTTTTCTTCTCCTCTGAGTTAAGCTTTGTTACTGCTGGTATTGAAGCAGCAAACTTTGTCTGAGAATTCTAAATCTCAGCACTGAAAGACAGATTCACTTAGCTTTCAATTGCCAACATATTTTAGTCTATTGCCAGTTGTCTCTGTACTTCAATAAACTGGGCAATATGATAACATCGATTGCATTTTGGACGTTTTCAAGAGATATTTGTCAGCTAATGTAACTGTCATGGTGTGATCTAAGAGACAAACCCAAAATACGATTTTACAGACACTTCAATTTTACACATCCAATATCAGTTCAGACATTACTCTATCGTTGAACAAATAACTACAATCATTTGCCAGGCCTGTGTCTATTTCATTCTTGGACATTGCTCGTCAGAATCATCCAAGCATTTTTTCCACTATTATAATGAAGAGACCTTGTGTTTGTGATTTTGATCTTGCTTACTTTGGTAGAGAATTGCAGAGAAAGAGAGAGAGAGAGAGAGAGAGAGAGAGAGAGAGAGAGAGAGAGAGAGAGAGAGAGAGAGAGAGAGAACGAGAGAGAGGAGGCGGGGAGAAAGAGAGATAGAAAAAGCTAAAGGAGAAAGACAGACAGACAGAGACAGAGAGAGGTAAAGAGAGAGAGGGAGAGAGGGAGGGACACACATACACACACACACACACACACACAGAAAGAAAGAGAGAGTAAGAATTGTATATTCAATGCGATCGACAGCCAAAGCTAACAGAAAGAAAAGCAGAATATAATTAATATTACCTTTAAAACAACAACATTAAATCCAATTTTCCCCTAACCCTTTGACTAAAAACCCGCAGAGAGAGAGAGAGAGAGAGAGGGAGAGAGAGAGAGAGGGAGAGAGAGAGGCAGAGAGAGAGAGAGAGAGAGACAGAGAGAGAGAGAGACAGAGAGAGAGAGAGACACAGAGAGAGAGAGAGAGAGAGAGAGAGAGAGAGACAACACACATCTCTTAATACAGTTGTGTGGCCTATAGGCCCGCGCTTTGAAGTTAATAAATGATCTCAAGACTACGGAAACTTGTTGTAAATGTGGATACATCGAAAGTGAAAACATCTGTACATAAAATTACACACTTTAAGTATGAAACGCTTTTGACCATTCACTTAGCATATTTTTCTTTTTGCCTCAAACACTGGAAGTTGAACCCATGTCCAATTGGTAGTCGCGAATTCGGCTTCGTTTCTCATCGAGAATTTCAGGATAACATGGAGATAAGCAAAAAATTACGCACTGTTCCAGTGGCCAACGACTATTTTTTGCGAAACAAAATTAGCACAAAATGTGACTGTGGACCTCGGCATTAAAGTGTGTGGAAGTATGTGCTAGAGGATGTAACAGTATTAATCTACCTAGATATAAAATTTCAAAGTTTTCTCCTGTTCCAGAATCAAAATCAAGAAGCGGGAGAATGCCTGTCTATTTCTGGACCTATTTTCACAGAGCTCTCTCCCTCTCTCTCTTACTTCTCTCTCTCTCTTTCCCCCACTCCCAACCCCCTTTCTCTCCATCTTCCGCAATATCTTTCTTCATGAAAAAGGAATTGGCGTGTTTTATTTCGTAACAAGAGACATTAAACATCAAATAAATGTGTTTCTGAATTCACCGAAAATTACAACCCATTGTGAGCGACTATGCCAGTTTGTTTCAGTTAAATCCACCATTATGATTCTGTATCTTGGACGCTCTCGTCTCACATTTTCAAGAAACCCCTGAAGGTACCGCACATTCATGAAACAGTAGAAGCTTAGTGTTTGCTGGGCCTAAATTGACCTTAAAATCAGTTACACAGAAAACGTGAGGCTGTGCATTGCCCTCTCAACTTTATTATAATTCGAGTCTCCACCAAGTATCAGTGATTTATTATCATCTCACAGGCGTCGTATGACAGAGCTTTAAGCGTGTGAAAAATAAACAATTTTATGGAAATCTGTCGTAAAAATAACCGAACTCTATTAGTTCTGTAGTAGACATTGTAATAATGATCCGCCATACATTGTGTTGAACAGATACAGGTAACATAATGCTTGGATGACAGTTTTCACGTGTACTGAATTGGTAACCGTGATTGCTCAGTGTGATATCTCACGGGATGTCGAGTCATTACTGTTCCCGACGTGACAAATTCTTTAAGAAGCAAAAAGAGATCCCGTTCTCTCAATAAACTGCCAAAAAAATATCCGCATGTTTACCGTGACCAGGGGAATAGCCTTATTAATTTACATAGAGATTAAGATTGCAAAGCTTTTGCCCCTCTGCCCCGGGCAATGTTGATAAGAAAACACAAAACAGAGTAATCCCTGCGCCGACCGGCGCTGCTCTGTGACGTGTCTGCTCCAGTTGTAACTGGGCTGCAGTGACACTAAGGCAAATTTCCCCAAATGGGATTAAAAAAGTACACACACAAACAAACAAAACAAACAAGAAAAAACGCTTATAAACTGCATGCCCTGGAGATTCAATGACTACTGGATGCCCAGGATTTTCCCCGGAGAAGAAGTGGAAAGCAAGATAGTAAAGACAATGAATCAGATGTAGGCTGAAACGGTATAAATATAATTTTCAATTCAGTGACTTCATTGAATATCCTGTTTCGGTCCCTTCTTACAGAGCAAATTTACCAAACCAGGATGTTTAATATCTAAAGTAAGTGTGATAACTCCGGTGTTCAGACGAGTTTGCTGGATAAAGCAATACATGACTACACAAAGGTTATGATATCCAACTGAACAGTCTGTCTACGTATTTGAAGTTCTTTATTTATTGTTGATCTGGAGATACATTTCATTTGTACCCGTGAACAGAAATTTCCGAAAATTTGCATGCACTGTAGTGAGGCAATTCTGTGCACCCACAGTAAGTTTCAAGATTTTATCTGTATTCACTCACATTGGGGTGGAAAACTTTTGGTTTGCCCCTTTTATTTGAGCTCTGTTTGTATGCATTCTGTATAGCCTTAAATTAGGCTGTGTTAATTTCTTCTGGGTGACAAATAGCAGAACCGTCAAATACATAAAACAGGAACTGATCCATTTGTAACATTGTATCTACAATCAGATCAGCTGAACAGTTTACGGTATGAAGGTATTTAATACTGGTAAACATTAACAGCTCTGTAATGAAGTAGCAAAATATCATCCCAGCGAGCACAAGGTTTTGCTTTGATAATATGCCTAGAGCTCATAAAATAGCTCTCTCTGTTTCAATATTACACGCATTTATGGCACTTGGTGACACCACCACCCCTTCCCCCTACACACACAACAACACACCGAGAAACACACTTACACATACATAGACACACGCAAACACACACACGCACAACATTTATTTCCAGTCTACGAGATATGGGCTGAGTTTTTTCTCAAGAACAAGTTCCGGTATATAATTGTTTTATTGAGTGAATTACGATATCAATTTATTATTCACTTTAAAAAGATTATACAAAAGTTATTATTTTTTAATCTCGTGTAAAGAATATGAAATAACTGCATCAGAAATAAAATTATTTATAATGTGTATGTTACGTTAAATATTCCTGGCGAATTTCAGCTTTTAGTGAAGTGATTTCCTAATTTCACAGAAGAAATTATGAAGACACCTTCTGTCACATTGACACTGATTCTGCTGACAGTTGGCAGTTGTAGGACGGTTGATCCAACTTGTCATCCAGTGGCAGTGGGCGAACCTTTCAGTCAAACATGTTCTACTACATGGACATCAGGGACAAGGTAGGTATTATTAAATTTATTTTTATTGTTCTTATCATTTTCTGATCAATTTTTCTGTGCATGATTTATTATTCAGACAAGCACGCCAACGTTAGTTTTTCGTATGTGGCTTTTTTTTCTTCTTAGTACAGAAAACTTCATTTAATAATAATTAATTTTTTTTTAAAAATTATGTCATGTATTCTAATTCTGAAGCTGAAATTATTATGGCTGAGGGCATTGTCTTATATACTCTAAACATGTTAGTTTGAAATCTAAGAGATCAAGAATTCTAAAGACAATGCTGTTGTTGACAAAATTAAATGTACATATTTGATATAAACGTTTTCTCTTGACAGGCATTTGGAATGGCAATTTCTCAACTTCCAGGACGGTAATATCAACACTCTTGCCATATGTTTTTCGGATCCCGTATTTTGCAGCGTTCGAGCCAAACATTACCATGCTAAATTCGCTCATAATGGTTTACCACCGAAGGAAAGCACCCTCCATATTCCTGCCATTAAACCGAGCCACAGAAATCTGACTCTCATTTGCGGAGTTATGAAAACAATCACTGGCTTCCAGATTTTACGGAAGTGTGCTCTGGACATTTTCAACAGAATAGACACCACATCATGTAAAGCTGTGACGTTGCCAGGTCCCGTTACTTCAATAGCATGTGTTGTGCATTTCGTACCTGATCATTTCCGCGTTAAATGCATTATAACAAGTTACTCACTTGACAACAACTACACTGCAAACATAGGTGTGATTGAGAACATAGGATATGACTCGGCTAATACAAAAAGTGTCAATTGTTCTGCATCACATTTTCCAAAGTCGCCAGGTATATACAAGTACCAGGCTCAAGTATTTTATGTAAACGGGAGACAACGGGCGCCAATCAGCAAAATGTTTGAATTTGACAAAGTTGTGAATATATGTGATCCAATAGTCAGCCTTGGGACCTCCTGCCCAGATCACGATAGCAATGTTGTTTTTGAGTGTATAGCTCAAGGATATTATTCTGTTCCACACTTTCAATGGTACATGGGCAATTCCCCAGTCACGACAGGGTATCATACTGAAATATTTACTCGCAGCACGCCTGACACAGAACGGTATTCTTATATAACAAGATTCAGATTTTCACTCAGCTCTTTCAGTATTGAAAAGAGTGTTTCATGTGAAGTCAATAGTACGTCCTTGGTAATGAGAAAAACCATGTCTGTCTCTGATCTGATGCTGGATGGTGAGGCATTGGGTTCTCGTTCACTGGTTTTCAAAGATGAAAGAAACACCTTGACTGAAAATTTAACAATAGTTCAAGAGGAAATCTCCCAAATCTCCTGCCATGTTACATCAGTGGACCCGAGTATAACAACCATCATCGTACAATGTTGGAGTCAGGACAAACAAGAATTAGTTCATACACGAAGACGTCACAAATACCCCAGATCTCCAGTAACTTTCTATGTCCACGGCACGTCCATCTTTAATAATAGTGAATGTCACTGTATATCCAGATTTGACAATCAGTGTAATATTTTAACAATAACATTGGCAGTACGTGTCTCTCCTTTTTTTTCTTCCAGCAATACACCGAATGCTTATAAAGAAGAACTTTCAGATGGACACATTAGTTTGTCCAGCTACATGATTCACATTTTACCAAGTGCGTTTATTATATTCTTTTTGATTATCTTTCTCTGCCTTTTGTACTTGAGACGAAGTGGGAGATGTGGGAATGTTCGAGAAGACAGGCATCAAACTACGGATCATATATACGAGTATGTAACCTCAAATAGTGGTCACCCAGGCCACCAATCACCTGGTGCCATGATGAGAGGATCACTTCCTACCACTGAAGACAATGTCCATTCCCAGACTACAGGTGGTGACTGGACTGAAATGTGGAGTGCTGGAGAGAATGAAGTACAACACCAGTACAGTTCTACCACTGAATCTCTATATAACACATGGGGAAGAGTCGGGACTGATGAGGAAAGTCATCAAGAGGAGCCTTTAGAGGAAACATCTCGACTAGCACCGCCAGATGTATCTTCTGTCATCTCCAATACTTCTGCCATTATCTCAGCTGCATCTACTGCAGACATTTACCAGTGTGAATCTTCGCATAGTACGTGGACAGAACATTCTGGTGAAAGTCAATAAATATGTACACACAACAACTTGTTCTGATGATCAGTGAAAAAATGGTAGTGGATAAAATCTTCATATTAGCATGCCGTAACACATCACGATCTAAGGCAATTATTTGGTGTATGTGAATTCTGAGAACCATTGAGATGAAAGCATTTCAAACAATCTTCTTGTGAGCATAACCAAAAATACAGATGCAGTAATTCAGATAAGACCTTTATCTCCTCAGTTTATTTGTTTGTTCTAGGATTGGTCAACCATTTATCTGGACTGGTTTCACTTACCTTGACGTCACATAATTTGCACATCTCCAAATATCTGGATTTTTAATAGTACAAACAAAGATACTAGAAACGATTGGATGAGACACTGTTTTCTTTGCACCACTAAAAAAACGTGCACACAATTTGCGAGCTGATGGGGGTGGGACCATGGCGTATAGTATGAAAAGAATGCTTGATATAATGGTGCATTTATGAGGCAAAATTGTGACAGTGCTACTGCCACTAAAAAAAAAAAAAAAAAGCCAGAGTTTTTCCCACAGTGATCGAGGTTATAATTCCACAGTAAGTGATGCCAATCAAGGCCTATAGATACAGCTGAACAGTGAACAAAATTCAATATTATTTTTTATTTTCCCTATTTGGCTTTGTAAAATTCGGCACTTTCCATGACTTCCGCGCGTTTGTCGATGGGTGGCGGTACTAAATCTGTCCACCCTTAAGGCACTATCTGTCTTATCTTATCAATGCTAGTAGGCCTATATTTGGTACAAACAATCAGTACAAAATCTTTTTTAAAAAGAAAGAGAAAAAATAATTATATGGTGTCGCAGAATAGCTTGAAGCAAAGTCAAAATATTGCAAAAATAGAAAATGATTTAGAAAGAGAAAAAATAATTATATGGTGTCGCAGAATGGCTTGAAGCAAAGTCAAAATATTGCAAAAATAGAAAATGATTTTCCACATCTATTGACGATTCTGAGATACGACAGATCTTAAGCAAGGAATAAATGAAACTACACAATTAATACCCTCGGAGAGGAATGAATAGCAAATACAAACTGGCCTAGCTCATCTCACATGTACATAGATGGTTTACTGTTGCACGTTGCATAATATTCATACAGTGAAATTCCGATTTTTCTGCATACATTCAACTTATTGCAATCTGGCTAACACCAAAAGCATGAATTTTTTTCTGTTTACTTATTATGAGTTAGTTGTGCTTCGGGGAATATGACTCTCCTCTCACTTTAAACAACGTTATTGGCTGTATTCTATAAGCTGATTTTACTTAGGAATGAATGAGAAGAAAATTGAATATAACCTGCGTTTTGCTGTTCTGGCTGTTGTTGTTGTTTTTGTAAAATGAATAATCATAGTTGCAAGTGTGTACAGGCTTGGTTATGTAAGCCATAGAAATTATGTCTGGTTTAGAAATGATAAAAATAGTAGCTATTCAGGGAGAATTCAGAATATAAAAGTCTTGAGTATTGAAGGTAGGCTAAAGGTGGTGATGTACACAGATTGAATTGAAGTGATAGATTCTAAGTAGGCAGCCAATAGTGGTGATGATAATTATATATTAATACAGATGTATATGTATGTATAACAATATTTGTATATATTAATATCATATTAAAATATTTCTCAATTGTGTTCACTGATTGTTTTTGTTTTATCGTTTCTTGAGCTTCTTTTTCCCTGGTGAACTATAGGATAATGCATTTGTATTGAACTAGCACTAGAGCAAGTGAAAACGTTGAAATAAATTATAGGATAATGCATTTGTAGGCCTATTGAGCTAGCACTAGAGCAAGTGAAAACATTGAAATATAGGATAATGCATTTGTATTGAGCTAGCAGTAGAGCTAGTGAAACTGTTGAAATATAGGATAATGCATTTATATTGAGCTAGCATTAGAGGAAGTGAAAATGTTGAAATATAGAATAGCACATTTGTATTGAGCTAGCAGTAGAGCAAGTGAAAATGTTGAAATATAAGATAATGCATTTGTATTGAACTAGCACTTGAGAAAATTAATAATTATAATTTATGTGTGTTGATCCTGCACTAAATCTAGAGATAATTATGACATGTCAAAAATTTAATCTGTACTAAGCAAGCATTAAACAAAGATAATCTGTTGAACGCTCGGTAATTCGTATTTCTTGAAAGTGGCTCTTGTTCAGAGACCGTAGCTGTAGATGAGCAGAGAAGACAATCCAGTACTTTCTCTTTTCGGCTTTGTAATTAAATCACGCCCGGTGAACACTAGAAGAAATGAAAATATTTGAAACCAATCAAATTTAATTAAAAATTATGTTGCATTCTTCTTAGGTTCCATCCAAATGCTGGAGGCATTAATGATACGAACAGCTGATTTCTGTATAACTTTCATTCTTGATTTGTTTCTTGATATTTTTATGCTATATTTATGCTCTTGCTTTGTGCCATTGCTCAATAAATTTGAATTTCTCACCAGAAAACTAAGAGATCTTCATTGTTTCGCATTTCTTCTCATATGAGTTTGACTTTAACATGCGCTTTGTTATTGCTGGTATTGAAACAGCAAACTTTGTCTGGCAATTTTGAATCTCAGCATTGAAAGACAGATTGACTGAACTTCCAATTGTCAACAGTTAGACTGTTGCCAGTTGTCGCTGTACTTCAATAAACTCGGACAATATGACAATATCGATTGCATTTTGGATGTTTTCAAGAGATATTTGTCAGCAAATGCAACGGTCATGATATGGTCCAAGAGATATATACAAAAAGAACTATTGTACAAACCCCTCATTTTTACACATCAGACACCAATTCAGACATTCCTCTATAATTGAACAAATAATTACAATCATTTGCCAAGCTTATATCTATTTTATTCTTCCATCGCTTCTCATGGGAATCATTCAAGCACTTTTTCCACTATTATATAATGTAGAAACTTTATGTTTGTGATTCTGATCTTGCTTACTTTTGTACAGAATTAGAGAGAGGGAGAGAGACAGACAGAGAGAGAGAGAGAGAGAAAGAGAGAGAGAGAGAGAGAGAGAGAGAGAGAGAGAGAGAAAGAGAAAGAGAGAGAGAGAAAGAGAAAGTGAGACAGATAGGCAGACAGAGACGCCCACGACTGTGGATTTCACTCGGTAGTTCGTTAAAATTCAATTCTCCACCAAGCATCTATTCAGTGATCTACAAATATCTTACAGAAGTCCAAAAGTAACACATGGCTTTGTGGCGGGGGGGGGGGGGGGAGGAGGACTAGAAGGGATTCCTAAAGGTGATTTTTGTTATTATGAGAAATATACCTTTTACAGAAAGGAATTTTGATATCATTTACAGATCTTAGGTTGTGAATATTTGAAAATGGTTCGTGGCGGAATTGCATTTTTTCCTATTTTCTATCACAAAAAAAAATTCATTAAAAAAAAAAAAAAATTGAAAAGATTAACACATTTCCCACTGTATGAATTTTTTTATTTGTTCAAACATGTTGTTGGCCAAATTTTATATCAACTGGTGAATAAATAAAAAACTAGTACACAAATTACTGATCAAAAGCGCAATTTGGAGAAAATCGCATCTGAAAGTTTTTTTCAATAAAAATGTTATTGAAACGTGTCACACATACCTCGAAAGAGCCCTGCTTGGTGTGTTGGGCATCAACAATAATTTGCAATGTACCAAAGGTTTATGACAGATGTGTACAGAGGAGTAGGGGGGGACAGAAGAGGAGGGGGGGTGAGGGAGAAACAGTATAAGTTATAGGGTTGAACGGGGTATAGTACAGTCGGGAGTGGGCGATACACTGGTTAAGGGGGGGGGGCAGGTGAGCTTGTATGATATGAATGTTGTAGCAACATGTACTAAAAGGACTAATGAAGAACCTCTCGCCTTTCTATTAGCTTTTGAACTTGTTACAGCTCATCTCACCTATCCACAATAAAAACAAAGTAACATAATCAGAACTCTTCTTCTCTTACTGGTCTATACCTTCTTGAGATCTCTTGTCTGACTTTTTGCAACTGCAGGGAATGCAAAGCGACTTTCTAATTGGGCATATTTCACAAATAGTAACAAATTCCATGTCGTAGAACAACGCTATAAAAGCAAAAAAAAACTTGACAGAAAAGCACTGACCAGTCAGCTGACACTGTAGTCTTTATTCTATTATGTTGGTCACGATCTCAATCTGCTTATTTTTTAATATGGAGGGCATAACCTTCGCCCCAGCCAATAAGAAAGCTCAATTTATTGTTCCGTTTACAGTCGACCAATCAGTGAAATAGAGGCGAGGTGAAGGACGGGGGTGATCTCGCACCCTACTATGTTTTACTATGACAGTATAGTGGTGTTGTATGCCTGTATAGACGGGAATGGGATGTCACAGGCCTGTTACCTTGGCCTAGACATGTGGGCAACATATAAATTAAAAAGTCTCGATACAAAGTATTCATTAAAACGTGTGGCTTTGGTAGCGACACTGAGATGTTATTTAGGGCTAATTTTGCGGCCCAATGGCACGATTCTTGTGCCTTTTTCTTGACCCTCACCTCACTAAAAGGCATATTTCAGGATTATAAACATTCAAAATTGGCATATATTCAATAAAATATTGATCCTAAATGGATAAACTAACCAAAAAGTACAAAATCTCGATATCGATATTTTGAAGAGTAATTTCGATTTCAGGACCCCCTCCCCCCCCCCCCCCCCCTTTTGCGTCTAAAAAATAAACAATTTTATTGGAAATCTGTAAAAATAACCCAACTCCTTTACTTCTGTTGCAGAAAATGTAATAGTGATCCATATATATATAATATATATATATATATTTTTTTTTTAAACAGGTTGCGGTAACATACCGCTTGGATTAGAATTTCCTCGTGTAATGGATGATTGTGTAACTATTCCTCTTCAGTATCCCGTTCCTGGCCTGACAAATATTTGGACAGGCAAATAAGGATTTGATTTTCTCGTTAACTGCCAAACACGATAATAAATTACTCGTGTTGGAGTTTCAATAACTACTGAATGATAATGACTTTCTTCCGAGAGGAACTGAAAAGGAAGATAGCAAAGACAATGAACCAGATGCCAGATAAAACGATATTAATGTCATCTTAAGTAGAGGTTTAGTTTCAATCAGGGGCGAGGCTTCCTCATAATCAAATAATCAGTGATTACCCTTCGAATATTAATTCTAGAATTACTGTGCTTTCCAGATCGAGCACAACTCCAAGTCCATTTAGACAGTTCAGCATTCAATTCTACCTCGCTATTTGCGTTTGTTATATAGTCCAACACCCCTCACCGAAAAGCATCTTTATAGGGACCTACACCTTATGAACTGGTCCATATTCTGTGATTAACAAAGACAATAGAGGACTTGACTACACCCAGAAGCTAGCTTGAGCATAGCCTGTATTCGTCGACGCGGCCACGTAGACAGCAGAATAGTGGGGATAAAAATAGGCTTATAATCAAAGTTTGACCTGATTTTACCTAGATTTATGCATGTTTTTCACTATGCGGTCGTTTTCAATCCTAATCGAAAGGTACGGAGTAGATTGAAAGAGTTTGTGTGGATTTTTTTGTTTGTTTGAGGTAATCTGAGAAAAATTTACTCTACGCACACAGCAAGAGCTATCAAAGCAGAATAATATAGTCTAGATCTTGACAACTATGATCAAAATCATTCGAACGTATCAAGAACATCACTTCACTTGATAGGTCGAGCGAACCTATACCGCAACTGTAGATAACCACTTCTCCGAGATCGCTGCACATTGTTGTCACAGAGATGCCACTTAAGCACTTTCTGCCATTTAATGTTAATGGGTCTTTTTGGAGAAACTTTATGAGATGGCAGAAAAACAAAATCTCTTGCTATGAATATGACAATGAAAACTTGCAGTTCAAATTACATTTTAAAATATGGATGAAAAATATGCGTTTATAAGTCTGTTAGTATGAATTAATGGTATTTTCAGATTAGTTTGGCTTGTAAATTGCTGCATTCCTGTCCTGTTGACAAGAATAGTCCGCTCTTTAGATTTTGCAGTGCATTGCACCCGTTTCATTGTTTTAGACGCTGCATTTATAATTATGTAAATATGATGTAGCAATACGTCCTATTAGGAGGATCTTACTAGCTTAAATTCTGATTACCCTCTACAGAAGGCCACGCTTTGCCCCTGGTTTCAATTCAGTGACTTCATTGAGTATCCTGTTTCGGTCCCTTCTCTCGGGGCAAATCTCTCAAGCCAAGATGTTTAGTATTTAAAATGAATGTGATAACCCCGGCCTTCAGTCGAGCTTGCTGGATTTGACTATACAGGACTGCACAAAGGTCGTGATATACATATGAACAGTATGTAGTCGTAATTCAAATTCGCTATTTAGTGTTGATCTGGAGATGGATTTCATTAATTTTGTATCTGCACCTTGTTTGTCTGTATTCCGTATCAAATTTAAATTAGGCTGTTAATTTCTTATGGATGACAAGAAGCAGAGCTCTCAAATATTAATATTGTGCGTAGAACATAAAATAGGGACTAGTCTACTACATGTTTATCAGATCAGCTGAACATGTATAATAATAAGGGTGTTTAAATAATCATGAACAGTTTTTAACCCTTCACTGGATAACCCTGTTCTAATGAAAATAAAACGATGTGCAGAGTGTTCTATTATCGCAGCTTAACAGCGAAGAACCGAAATATCAAATGCGCAAAACACATTGTTTTGATATTATATGCTTAGAGCTAATATGTCACATCTGATACAATAATATTACCCTTATCAATAACCACAGACACACACAAACACACACTTGGACGCACTCACGTACGCTCACACACACAAGCACATGAACACACAGACTAGGTAAAACTGTAAACAAAACCGTTTACTTTTGAATGCACAGGCGGAGTAATATTGATACATCGTGAAGCAAGGGTCCAGACAACAGGGCAGTCTAAATCTTCGACGATGTTATTTCATTTCTGGGCAACATTTTTTTTTGGGGGGGGGGGGGGGGAGGGGGGGGGGTGGGGTGAGTAGTGAGTTATGATATCATTTGGTTATTCAGTTTACAACGAAATGGAGGGAATAGTGTAATTTTTAATATTTAATGACGAACATGATACTATGATTGTGTCAGAAATGATATTATGCAGGGATTTAGTTAATTATTTCTGACGACTTTGGCATTGTCAAATATAAAGAGTTCTTTATTTCACAGTAGAAATGATAAAGACACTTTCCGTCACGTTGGTACTGCTTCTGCTGACAGTTGGCAATTGTAGGACTGTTGATCCAACTTGTCACCCAGTGGCATTGGGCGAACCCTACAACAAAAGATGGTCTGGGCGATGGACTAAGGAGACACAGTTTGTATTGTTAAATGTGTCCTTGCTTAAACTTTAATTTCCGACCACATTGCATCCCTTGTTAATCAGATATCTTATGTCAATTATAGTTTTCTTCTGTATTTTCTTTATTTTATTTTTTACGAAAAGTTTCATTTCAAAATTATTATTGTTATTTTGTTTTAAATCTCGACACGCATTTTGATTTTAATATTCTGAAGGTTGTAAATGTGGACATTTTCTTACTTCAAACAGTGTGGTTAAATCGGAAGATGATCAAGCACTTGTAAACGTACTGCACTTATTAAGATGCTGGCAATGTATGAGTTTCATTTTTTCGGTATGTTCTTTTACTGATTATTCACATCTATTTCCAGGATGATTGAATGGCAATTTCATGATCCTGAAGCTGGTACTACCAAGACAGTGGCCACATGTTTTAGGGACCGAAGGTGTAATACCAGCACAGGCTACACAGCCTCAGCTAGCTTCTTCTTATCCATCACCAGCCATTTTCACATTTACAGTATTACGCCCAACCACAGAAATCGGATTCTTTTTTTCGGAGTAAAGGAACGAGAAAGAGATTTCCAAGTTAAACAAAAGTGTGCTCTGGAAGTTTTCAACAGAACAGATAACACAGCATGTCAAGCTACGCTGTTGCCAGGTCCTGGTACTTCAATAAGATGTGTTGTACCTTTCGTGCCCAGCAAATTTCATGTTAAATGCGACATAATATGGCTTGGTAAGACAAAGTCTAGAAACCATTATGTAATAATGGATGTCGAATACACCGAAAACTGGAATTCAAAGAGCACGAAAGATGTCTATTGTTCAACAGCAGATTTTTCAAAATCACCGGGCATATACAATTACAAAGCTCAAGTATTTTATGTAAAGAAGGGACATTACAGGCCAATTGTTATGACCCAGTTGTTATGGATTCCCTGGAATCATAATGTTGTGTTGATGGGGTGTTGGTTCGACTGCATTTTTTTATAATCGAGAGTTTTATGATTTATTATTTATTCCATCTAAGACCTAACTTTCATACCATTCCAAATACTAAAAGACAATCTGATTTAAGTTGAATTCATCAGACCTGCAGGGTCACATTTATTTATAATAAAGACACTAACAATCTCGACTAGATCTAATTAATTAATAAGGATAAACATCTGTGGCATCACATCCATAATTAATAATACTTCCTTCTAAGTCTAGCTCTATACTTTCTCTAATAACATTTAACTCTAGACTCACTAATTATCTGCTTAAACTAGATCTATTAGGTATATATATCTAAAAACTAGATTACTTATTGGATGACAATTACAGTCTCTGAATACATAATGTCATATGGGATATTCTGCCTACAATTCTAGTAGAGAACGAGCCCGTCAACGACAAGTGACGTCGGCCCAGTTAAGTACAGAGATCTAGATATCTAGATATATCTAGCTCTAGGATGGGCTGGCATTTCCCAGCCTCACCCAGATAATTCAATCACAGTTAGTCATACATTTCATACATTAGTTCTAGATGCAGCTCTAGATGGCAGTTTAATTTTGCATTCACTCCTGGTGGGTTCCTTCAAGACTCTCCTGACGGATAAATGTCGTACGTTTCATTCACTGTCGATGTCATCAAGAGATTCTATCTTCGATTACTTACGATTGGTCTGGCACTAAGGCCAGAAACAATATATCAAAGCGGTGTCATGTCAAGCTTATGAATATAAATGACAAGATCAACATCTAGTCATGTTGTATTGGTAAATATTACAATCATCCACTCAAGTAGGATGCAAATGACTCCTACACACAGGGAAGGCTATGCACGGAGTGAAGTCCCCCGGTCAGCTGCTCTCTCGGCTGCCTATATTATCAATACGCCTTAACGGTTAAGTGACGTAGACAAATAAATAGTTCTCACCCCCACGTTGAAAACGGGGTGTTAATCTTCATCGATAGCACATTATCTTTACATTTTAATATCAGTAGTATATATCTGATTATCTATAGGCCATTCACCATAACACCAGTGATATTCTATCTACTAGCATACTACTGTTTATCTACGCCTTCCTGTTATTCAATAGTTCCCTCTTGCTTAAAATGACGTCATCAAAAAAACACCGTCCTTATCTACAACTGACGTACTTCACATGTTATATTTATTCACCTCCTCTCTATAATTAATTCGGTTATTTCCCCTTGACCACTAACCTCACACCAATTACATTTGATTATGACACCAATAAGTAAAGTGTTTGAATTTGCTCGAGTTGTCCCTAATACAAACATCCTACCAAAGGAAACCTATCTAGATGAAGAAGAACTTTCAGATGACAAAATTAGTTCGTCCATGTACATGATTCATATTTTACCCACTGCAGTTAGTTTTGTCCTTTTGATTATTTTCATCTTGTGTATTCTGTATGTTCGACGGAGTAGAATATTTACTAATGTTCGAGAGAATAGTCACCATAGTACAAGTCATATATACGATTATGTAACATCGGACAGTAGTCCGTGGGGAGTCCAAACAGCTGTGCCTAGTATGGAAGAACCATCTTGTACTATAGAAAACAATGTCCATTCCCAGTCTACAGAAGACAATGCCCATACCCAGCCTACAGAAGACAATGTCCTTTCTCAGCCTACAGAAGACAATGTTCAGTCTCAGGCTACAGAAGACAATGCCCATACTCAGGCTACAGAAGACAATGACCATTCCCAGCCTACGGAAGACAATGTCCATACTCAGCCAACAGAAAGTGTTCGGGTTGAAATGCGGGTTAGACGTAATCACGTACATCGCTCAAAGTTTTTTGATACCGAATCTCTATACAATACATGGAGACAAGTTGGCGTTGATGAGGAACAGCCATTTCAAGAAACAACTCTAGTGGCGGCTCCACGTTGTGCGTCTTCTGTCATCTCCAATACTTCTGCTATTATTTCAGCTGTGTCTTCTGCGAATATTTACAATTATGAATCTCCGTATCATACATCGATGGGATCTTCTGATGGGAGTCTCTAGATATTAATGTACCACGAGAACTGTTTTGCTGATCACAATATTAAGTGAATGCTATTAGTAGTTGATAAAATCTCCCTATGTATGCATAATATCATAATATCTTAATCAAAGCTGTCTTTAGCGCTGATTATAATGGGGATTATTGACATGAAAGTATTTCAGACAATTTTCATGTATTCAAGAGCTTGTATGCATATGCAGCCCCCCCCCCCCCAGAAAAAACTCCCATCTCTTCAAAATATTTACCCCGGGGTGTTTGTTCCATGTTTACACGGATCAGTGTATACAGCCATTTATGCGGATTGGCTTCTCTGGGCTCGACGTTACATAATTTGCTCATCTCCACTAATTTCTAACAATACGAACAAACAATTCGGACGAAGAGCTTCATGAACCACATTACAATTTCGGCTGTGTAAACGAAACACATGTATTTGCGGTTCTGAGATATAGCATTTCTTAGGCAAGTAAATGAAACTACACATTCTTTTGCAAGTTGTGAGGCAGAAATTATTCAAACAGCACATAATCTCGGCTAACTTCACCTCACACAGATAGATGGCATAACGTTGAATATTGTATAAAAGTAAGACAGTGCCAATTTTGTTTTTTCTGCATACATTCAACTTATTGCAACCTGCGAACACTAAATGCCGTCAGCATTTCCATTTACATATAAGTTACTTGTACCTCAGAGATAAATGAATCTCCTTTCGCAAGTTATTGGTTGTAGTGTTTACGACATTGGTTTTGTCCCTTTTTCCATGATTGCACAAATCTCTCCCATTTGATTTCAGCTGAGAATGCATGACAAGAAGATTTGATATAAACCACGTTTTTTATTTGTTGTTGTCCTTGTTTTGTGAAATGAATAATCAAAGTGAATAATGAGTGTATACATGTCAGGTTATGTACATGTAAGCCATGGAAATTATGTTTGGTTTTAGTGATAATAGTGGTAGCTGTTGGAGGCGATTATTCAGAATAGAAAGATTATGAGTATTGAAGGTAGGCTACAGATAGCCGGTCATGTACACAGACAGAATGAAAGTGATAGATTCTAAGTATGCCGACAACAGTGATGATGATATGTTTTTATACACATGTATAGTACATGTGTATACGAATAAATGTTTGCACATATTAATATCGCAGTTATTATGTTTCTCAATAATGTTGACTGAATGTTTCTGTGTTTTAAATTTCTTGAGCTTCTATTTCCTTGTTGAAATATAGCATATTAATGCATTTGTAAAGGGCTAGCACTAAGGTAAGTAAAAATATTGAAATATAGGATACTGCATTGGTACTGTGCTAGCAGTAGACCTCGTTGAGATGTTGAAATATGAGATAATGCATTTGTATTGAGCTAGCACTAGATGAAGTGAAAATGTTGAAATATAGGAAAATGCATTGGTATTGAGCTTGCATTTTGAGAAAAGAGATAATTATACTTTACATGTTGATCTTGTATTAGAAATAGAAATAACGATGAAATGTTGGAGATTTAATATAATAATTTATGCATTAAGGAGACATTAAAGAAAGATAATGTTGAACACACAGTAATTCAGAGTTCTGGAAAGTGGCTCTTGTTGGGAGAGTGTAGTTATTTACACGGTAGCTACAAATGAGCAGAGGAGAGAACCCAGTATTGTCTCTATTCGGATGTGTCTTTCAACCAGGGTCCCCCCAAAAAACAGCCATTCTGTGAAGAACACTAGAAAAAGTGAAAATATTTCAAACTAACAAAATTGATTAAAAATTATTTTGCTTTCTTATTAGATTCCATCCAAATGTTGTAGGATGTATTAATGACACAAATGGCTGATTTCTGTATAACTTTCATTCTTGTTTTGTTTCTTGATATTTTTATGCTATGTCTATGCTCTTGCTCTGTACGCTTGCTTAATAAATTTGAGTTTCTCATCAGAAAACTAAGAGATCTTCATTGTTTCGCATTTCTTCTCATATGAGTTTGACTTTAACATGCGCCTTGTTATTGCTGGTATTGAAACATCAAACTTTGTCTGACAATTTTGAATCTCAGCACTGAAAGACAGATTGACTGAACTTTCAATTGCCAACATTTAGGCTGTGGTCAGTTGTCGCTGTACTTCAATAAACTCGGACAATATGATAACATCGATTACATTTTGGATGTTTTCAAGAGATATTTGTCAGCTAATCTAACTGGCATGATATTATCTAAGAGAGATACACACAAAAACTATTGTACAGACACTTTATTTTTACACGTCAGATACCAATTCAGACATTCCTCTCTCATCGAACAAATAATTACAATCATTTGCCAGGGTTATATCTATTTTATTCGTTCATCGTTTCTCAAGGGAATCATTCAAGCACTTTTTCCACTATAATAATTATGGAGAAACTTTATGTTTGTGATTCTGATCTTGCTTACATTTGCACAGACACAGAGAAAGAGAGAGGGAGAGAGGGGGAATAGAAAGAGAGATAGGAAGAGGGAAAGGAGAGACGGAGAGAGAGAGAGAGAGAGAGAGAGAGAAAGAAAGAGAGAGAGAGAGAGAAAGAGAAAGAAAGAGAGAGAGAGAAAGAGAGAGAGAGAGAGAGAGATATGATGGTGAAGTGGTTGAGGAGGAGATGGGGTGGTGGTGTCAAGGGCAAAAGGGGAGTAATATTATGGTGAGATAAATTTCTTCTCGCAGCCAACAGTATGTAGGAAATAAACTTTCCACAAAACACTTAATGCTGTGAAACCATCAAGGTCTAGTTTCTGCTTCTGAACTTCATTTCGATGGCGGAGAGCGTGACAGTCCTATTCCGTCCAATTTCGAACCACCAAATGGATGAACATTTCCCGCTGGTGCCCCAAACACCATTCAAGTTGACGTTGGTCCAATCCTTGAACCACCAGCCTGCACCACACCAGCGTTGGTTGGCCCCGTCTGAGAAAATTAGCAGAGATGAGATCAGATAAATCAAGGTGGAGAAGCAATGGGATGAAAGGAGATAATATAAGATAGACCAGATAAGATGAGATAATTCTTGGGGGGGGGGGGGGGATAGGACAAACAAAATAATGTTAAGATAGATCAAATCAAATACGAATTGTGAACGGGGGAGATGAAATGAACTCACTGATAAGACGAGATTCGTTAAGATAAGATATGATAAAGTAAAATAAGCTATGATAAGATAATTATTTTTTTTTTAAAGTCACACCAGTAGGGATCCCCACCACATAGGACGTGTTTATGCACTAATTTACATCGATGAAAGCTGCCTTCATAATGCAACTGGTGTTTATTGGTATTCGTTGGGACAATCGTCTTCTTAAGAAAGTGTCGTTCGGTCATACTGATGTACGAGGAGCTGCTGAAGAGTTCTGCCTCCTACGCCGAACAGCTAAAGGGATATGTTTAACATGATGATACTCAGGTACAAGCAGATGTGCTCAGCTTGTGCCGAGATACGAGACCTGATTTCTTCACCGACGCGATGCAACAGATTGCCCGACTTTGGCGTATGAAAGAAATGGTGATTTCGCGGAAAAGTAAAAGCAGCACTTCACAGAGGACATTCTAAACTTTCACCAAATATGCAATTCACGTGAGTGCCTTGCATGCAATTAAACAATCGCCTAGGAGGCAGAACTTTCCAGCCGAGCCGCGTAGATGTAGGAATTTCTGACAAAGAAAATGTGTAAATGGTTTGAAGAAGGCAATTAATGAGTTCTATGACACATTGGTACTATAAGCACACGTGTTGAAAAAACTTAAATGGACTCGTGTACTGAACCAAATGGAGTTTGTTAAACTTGCTCTCCGGCATGCTCCATTAATTGGTAAGTTTATTCGTGCGTCATTAACTCGCGCATTTATATGACCAAAGTGTCACTGCTCTGAAAGAGAAACAGCAAACATTAGAAAATCATCAATTCAAATCAAAATAGTTTGTCTAGTCAGCTGTGCAAACCATAAACAGTTACAGATTGGTCTGAACTAACTACCGGTGGGTAATGAACATTTTTGAGTCACTATAATAATACGTCGTGTCTGTGACAGTCATAGGGGTGTTCAAAATCTGTAGCACCAGAGTGGTGAAACTGAACAGTGTCTCCTGGACAAATCTATTCTCTGATCAAGAAACCGGATGTTTAGCATTGTGTTTTAGTACCAGACGAAAGGGAAGTGGGGATGAAAAACAAAAAGGTAAAAACATCAAGAAACAGGTAGATTATGAAAGTTACCAAATGGAGAATATAGAGATCATACATTGAACAGGTCCGTGGTCGTAAGTAGAGAAGGCTTGGCCATCATTGAAAGACATGCCATATCCTCCGTCGTTATAACCTGCTACAGTAAGAGTATAGTTATCGCCTGGTCCAATAGAAAACGTGGGGTAGATACGGGTATATCGGGTGCCGTCCGAGGTCTTCACCATGTCCACACGGAGCTCATGATTATTTCCACTGGCATCCAAGAGACGTTTGATGTGTTTTAGTCCTAGCCAGTGCTCACCATTAATGGAGCCAAACCCATTTTCGTACTCACTGAAATTTCGGTAAAAATCCACGCTGCCGTCAAATCTTTTCTGGAAAATTGTCCAAGTTTCATTTGGGACTCTCACATCACATAAAACTTTTAAGAGTCCAAGGTTGTCGGGGGCAAGTACAGCCACATGTTGACCTACAGGTAAAGTTAGATCATCGCAGCTTTTGGCACACACTCTTGTTGAGAGCACCTATTTCTTCTATGGCATCTCGAACCAGCTTTTCTGTTTCGTCAAGACGTTTGTCCAGGTTAGCTTTAGTCTGGATCATCTCTGCAAGGTGATTCTCTAATTCCGTTTTAGTGCGACACATCTCCGCAAGACGAAGCAAGAGTTCCTGGGGGCTTGGTTCCTCCCCGGTAACGTTAGTGCGTCTGGACAGAAAAAATGGATCTCCGTTTGAATCAATACCTGTAGCTTCACAAATGAACACACCTGTTAGGTCCATCCCCGGGTTGCTCCACCCCATGGAAATGAAACCCTCATGTTGATCTAGAAATCCCTCAGCAAAAACACTGTTAGATCCAGGTTCCAGGAAAACATCATGTCCAGACTTAATGTCCGCCAGTATCTGCTCGACGCCTCCATGTATTCTCAAGATGGACAAAGATATGATACTTGACATATTCAGAGCATTTGAATCACTAACGGAGCAATTTATCTCCAGCGTAGTGGACAGACCTACAGAAATTATTTCAAGCCTTGTAAAGAACAAAAGCTTCCCATTCTGGACGTGGAGTTTCAGTTCTTTTTTCACGGACGCTGGTGTGTAGTCTGAGCCCACTCCATAAGCTTCACATTTGTAATCCCCGTCAAGTTTGGGCTGAGCATTATCCCATTGGATCTGTAGGAAGCTAGGGGAAGATCCAGTTGGCGATATTTGTCCACTCACGTCGGCATTCTGGGGATGTGATACGGGTGCATTGTTTGCGTAATACAGAGAAGCAAGAACTTGGCCCTGACCAGTGACCAGCCTGGAAATGACTAAACTGTCCAAGTGAGTCAAATTGGTAAGATTAAGACTACCAACATCACAACGTAGATCAATCTCTTGAGGGCGTTGGTTATAATGGAACGTGCCTTGTCCACCTGAGGAATATAAAGGGTCAACGAATGGATGGACAGAGGGATGAATGGGTGGATGAGTGAACGAATTGATGGACGAATGGGTGGATGGATGATGGACGGAGGGATGGACGGATGGATGGATGCATGGATGGATGGATGGATGGATGGATGGAAGGGTGAATGAAAGGATGAGCTTACAGGAAGAATAGACGACTAAAAAAAATAATAATGGATATAATGCATGCATATTATGCATCACTGACATAACAAGAGTATGGCATTAAAATCAAAGTACAAAATGACCGATAAGAAAGGTAAAGTGTTATTATTTTTAGTTGCTATAGATAAAACGCAGGATCGTACATGAGGTGCCCTCCCCCCTCCACCCATCTTCCCCGAAGGTCAATTTTTGGACCAGTTTTTGGACAAAAAATCAAATTTGTTTTTTGACATCAGGGGTGATTTGTATTTACTGGTTCATCATCCACGGATGTGTTTGTGGGTATCCAGCTTATTTGTCTTTTTGCTAAGAAATAAAAACAATCATAATACGGTAAAAAAAAAAAAAAGTCACTGGTGCCACAAATATTAAAGTGCAAATAAACAAAGTACATACACTTTTTTGAAAGTCCTTTAGTGGTTTTATGTTATTGAGGACTCCACATAATATACAGTACTGTTGAAAAGTCGTGGTATTCTATTGTAATAAATGCTGAAATATAAAAAAAATGCAGATTTCCAAGAAATATTTCTAAAAACCAAGCTATTCAATCCAGTTCATGAGCAAATGACGTTCGACGTTGATTATTATGTACACTGTAGACAAAAACATGCCTGACAGCTTTGTAAAACAAGTCACACGATGAAATAATCTACTTTAAAACTTAATTTTATATCATTTCATTTAAACTGTGGTGGCACCAGTGACAAAAAGAAACAGCCACATAAATTATAAGAACAAAGAGAAATTATTATTGTTCTTTTGTCTGAAAAATATCTCTACAGTAAAGAAAACTGCGTTTTCCCTGAAACAGATGGGATTTCCACGCATTTGAAAAAAAAATAAAAAAATGCATTTTTATATGTCAAAGACTTTGTCTATTGCATGCTCTCAACTGAACAACTACAACAAAAAAATACCTGATCTCTAACAGTCATTACATGCTTAAAGAGATGAACAAAAATTTGTTAAAATAATTTTCAAAGACCTGTTCTACCTTTTTCTTCCAAGTATATAAATTCTACGTCAAAAGTTTCTACTACGAACAACATACGCACACAAACACACACACACACACACACTAACACACACACACACACACACTAACACACACACATACACACAACTTGAACGAGCAAATTAAACTATCACGTCCACGTTTCAAAGGACATATTGTTTCAGCATGCCACTCAGAGAAGAAAGTGCTGTTAATGTTCCCTCAACTCCTCCCCATCTCCCTCCCACCACCCCGATCCTCCATCACCTCCTCCACCCACCTCCGCCGCTCCACCAGACTCGTCTGAAAGTGAAATTTGCACATCTCAGGAAGTGATAACGTCATGTGTTAATGGAAAAGAAATATTATAATACTAGCTGAGGTCCCCGGCCCTGCCCGGGATAAATCGTTTTGAATATTGGTTTCAGTTCTGGGTGATTATTATGGACGTGCTTCATCTTGCCTGTTCCTATTTGTTTATTATTTTTATTTTTGTTCGTTTGTTTTTAACTAAGTCTTACTGCTCTGCCTTTGTGAATTGACACACTGCGCATCCCGTACAACAGCATGATTGGCGCACGGGTTAGAGTGTTTGATAGTGAACACATCGCAGGAAGTGATAACGAAACCTTAAAATGGCGAACCATGACTCGAAATAGATCTAAATCATGGCGAAACAATAAATTTCCAATAAAAAAAACTACACCGATTTGAGACTTCTATTAAAAATTGTGCACCCTTACATCCATTCTGATGCACCATATAAAATTTGAAGTCTGAGTGTTGAGTGGTTCAGAAGCCTTTTGCAACGAAAAATCTCAAGTCCACAAATATATATAGTAAAAAATGGTGTTTTAAAAAGATGATTGGAACTGGTAACAAAACAAATGACTTCATAAATTCAGTTTGTACATTTCCACACATTATATCTTCAAAATGAATGTGTAAAAACCTAGTAGATTTTTTAACTAATGAGCACAGAAAGTTTGAACTTTCTACGTTTAGCCGTTTTTCTATGCATAGGGAAGGACCGCTCCAAGTTGTCCAAATATATATATAGATTTTCCTAGGAATAATATTGAAAACACAAACCGGTACTTTTTGCCCTGCAGCGTCAATCTCCCAATTCCAGACCCTTTCTTTTTCCTAGTCTAGGCACATTGAGAACACACAAAGTTTCATACTTGATAGTCTTAGAACTCAATCTCATCATTCAAACCAGTCCTAACCGGAAGTTGTTTTGTGAGTGTGATACAGACACCGGAACCAATCTCAATTACGTACATTTGCCGAAAGAATAGACCGAACGCCAATGTGTCGCAACCTAGAAACTAATACAAACGTTCTGCGAGTTGTTAATTATTTTTTTATTTTCTGTGCCGGGGACACGACCACGGTCTATACTAAGCGTTGTATAAAATTTGAGGGCCACCGAATCAGCATTAACAGAGGAGTAGCGAAAGGCGCGCTGCAATTGTCGTAAGGTTTCACTTTTATTAGTATAGATACACCGCTAATCTTGTCAACAGAACTCATTTGATGTTTTATCAAACCATACTCATCTGTAATATAAAAATAGTATTTCAAGCCCGAAGCGAGGATATTAAAAAAGACAACTACAATAGACAAGAAATTGACCTTTTTTTTTTTTGGAAACATCTTGCACGGTTTTCTAACACGGCAGAGACCTAGTGCCAAAGTGGCAACATGGAACAATAGGCCGTTGTTATTAGGGAATCGTGTTGTTGTTGTTGTTTTCACATAGTTGAAAAGTCAACTACAATTAGTATTTTCTCTCATCGGCTTTGTATTTACAATACGCTCCCATAAAAACAGCAGGAAACAATAATGAAAGTACGGTATTAGTGATAGCGGAAAGCGGTTGCCAAGAACGAGGAAGAGAAAGACAGAGAGAGAGAGAGAGAGAGAGAGAGAGAAAGAGAGAGAGAGAGAGAAAGAGAGAGGGAGAGAGAGAGGGGTGGGGTGGATATTGTTGTTAACAAGGATCTAGTGATCTCATTATGAATCATGCATGACCGCTAAAACCAATTCATACGCTATTTTGACTTAAACTTCTCAAACTACGGATGGGCGTGACGACTTCCTTCCTTGGGAATTGTTATTGAAAAGAGCAGATCAACTGACTCAGTTCTGTCCTTGAATCATTCAAGATGATTTTCACTTCCCACAAAAAAAAAATTGGATACATTTCTTGTTTCGGTTCTTTGGATTTGAGAAGCTATTAATGTGCAGGGGATCTGTGCTGCAGAAACGATTAAAAGCAGTGGAATAATACAGACCCGTTGCCTTAGGTTAAAACTAGGAGTACCCATTTTAAAGGGCCACATGCTGCGGGTTTTGCTAGGATATTTCACATGTTCACGCGCAACGCTGTGCTTAACAATCAACACTTAAATTTACTACAGCGTGCCGTATCAGCAGTGATTGTGCACATTCTGTGTTAAACTAAATCAGAGGCGTTCCCTCTTTTTTTTCATCAGGCAAACAAAAAACATCCTTTCCCAACATTCTTCAGGTAAAGTATTTTCTGTTTTTGAGAAAAAAAAAACGAGTTGATAAATTTATCATTATTGTACCAGGAAAACAGAATCTGAATAACTTTTTAATAAACAGTAATATCAGGTAGTTCTAAGTTCACACTGTCTTACTGCAAAATAAATATTTTCCGTTATCAGTGGTTGCACCTGATCCTATTATCTTACGTAGTATATAACGGCACTTCATGAGTTAATTAGAGTTGTACTAACTTTTCAAAATGTGTTGTTCTGGTGAACCTTGAACGAAAATCACAAATAATTTTAGACAATCTAAATCGTTGATGATATTGTTTATGGATAGACAGTTTTGTTTGGTTTCCAGTTTGTTTTGTTTGTTTGAAGGGGGAATCATTAGAGTAACCATTTAATATTATAATTCAGTCTATAAAGATGGACAGAATAGTGGAACTTTTAAAGAATACGGAATGACTACGACAGGAATTGGGTATTAGGTAGTCAAAATAAACATTTATCGTGATTGTAGCTCATATTACTTGAGGACTTCAAAACGGGAATCCGTGATGAAATAAAGACGTACCTCAATGAGAAAGAGACAAAGACGTTGCAAGATGCCGCAAAACTGGCTGACGAGTTTACATTAACTCATAAAAGTAGATTTGGGCTCAGTAGACCGGGTAGAGTTCAGGATAGGAGGTCCGTAAATGATATTGCTGGCGATCCGAGGGGAGTCAAGATTGAATTCCCGCGGAGATCCAGTAGTTTCGATGGGAGAAGACCTGGTCCTAGTGGGAAAGATTATCATTTCCAGAGAAGAGATTGGAGGAACGAGGGATCAAGATGTAATAACTGCGGGAGATTAGGCCATAGAAGCTGGGATTGTCGTGCTCTTGGAAAAAAAAAGACTGGCCCTATAGCTTTTGTGGGAGGACCAAAAGTTATAAACGCTCCACAGCCTCGTAACCCAGTGAAGTTAGAGACCATACGGGAAGAGTTTCTGCCATTTGTGTCAGAGGGTCTGGTGTCCCTTGGGGAAAATTCCACCCCCATACCATTAAAAATATTGCGGGATACTGGATGTTCCCAGTCCCTCCTGTCAGATAATGTTCTAGATTTTAATGATGATTCAAATACTGGAGAAGTTAGTCTTATACAGGGTATAGAGGGAGTTTTTAGCTCTGTACCTTTACATAAAATTTATTTGAAGTCAGACTTTATAACAGGTCGGGTGGTAGTTGGACTTAAGTCTGGTTTGCCAATATAGGGAGTATCTCTATTGTTGGGAAATGATCTTGCCGGTGCTAGGAAAATACCTACTGTGCAGTTGACTTCAAAACCTAGTACTGATGACGAAAGTGAAGATACAAACATATATCCTTCATGTGCGGTGACTCGAGCTATGGCTAAAAAGGAAGAGCAGTCAGATGACAGTGAAGAGATTTGCAAAGAAGATAGGTCGACGGAATCCAGTGTAGTTAATTCTTGTGATCTTTCTAATACTTTTCTAGGATCCATATTACATGAAGATGATGTCAGTCATTCCGATGTTATGCGGGAAGATAAGAATTTATCATATGATAGAGACCAGTTAATTAAAGAACAAGGCTTAGATCCTAGCTTACAGCCATTGCAGGATCAAGTTCTGAGCGACGAAGAACTTAATAAAGTACCAAAAGGGTACTTCATAAAAGATGGAGTACTTATGAGAAAATGGAGACCCATTGATGTCCGCGCAACGGAAGAGTGGGCGGTTGTTTATCAAGTTGTGGTTCCGAAACCATATAGGCACGAGATACTTGCCATGGCCCATAATTTACCTCTGGGTGGCCATTTGGGTATAAGGAAAACAAATGATAGGATAACGAGACATTTTTTTTGGCCAGGAATTAACAAGGATGTGGCTTATTTTTGTAATACATGTCACACATGTCAGATAGTGGGAAAACCAAATGCTGGAAAAAGAATGGCCCCTTTACAGCCAATTCCAATTTGTGGGGAGCCCTTTTCTAAGGTTATCGTTGATTGCGTTGGTCCTTTGCCAAAGACCAGCTCAGGAAGTCAATATCTATTAACCATAATGTGTACATCCACTAGATTTCCTGAGGCGATTCCTCTTAGGAATATTAAGACACAGAGTATTGTGAAAGCTCTGGTAAAGTTTTTTACTTTATTTGGATTGCCCAAAGAAATACAGTCTGATCAGGGCAGTAACTTTATGTCGAGACTGTTTAAACAAGTTATTGGTGAACTGGGGACAAAACAAATTAAGTCGTCTGCGTACCACCCAGAATCTCAGGGAGCTTTAGAGAGATTCCACGCTACTTTAAAGAATATGATGAGAACATATTGCTATGATAGCGAGAAAAATTGGGACGAAGGAATACATTTGCTGTTGTTTGCAGCTAGAGAGTCAGTTCAAGAATCACTAGGATTTAGTCCTTTTGAGTTAGTGTTTGGACATAATGTTCGTGGGCCGTTGGCTCTGTTAAAAGAAAAATGGATTGGTGATGATCCTCAAATGAATGTATTAGATTATGTGCAGAAGTTTAGAGATAGGCTGCATAAGGCTTGTGAATTAGCAAAAGAGAATTTGGGATGTGCCCAAGAGAAAATGAAATTTTGGTATGACAGGAAGGCCAGGACAAGAAGTTTTAAACCTGGAGATAAGGTCCTTGTTTTATTTCCCCTGGAGTCAAATCCTCTCCAGGCTAGATTTTATGGACCCTGTGAAATTGAGACAAAAATTAATGATCTCAATTATATTATAAACACTCCAGATAGGAGAAAGAGTACACAGTTGTGTCATATTAATATGTTGAAAATGTATCATGAAAAGCCAGTTGAGATTGTTGCTGTAGTGAATGAAGTAGATAATGATATGGAGTCACAAGAAGAGACTCAAGATGTACATCTCAGACGTGATGTGATATCCCCTAACTTGTCAAATTCTGAGATTTTACAGAATATGGATGGGAAATTACATTATGTGAAATTGCGTCCAAGAGAGCGCTTGAAAGATTTGGTGTGAGGTATCCAGATTTATTTTCTGATGTTGCAGAAACATGATGTACATATTATACATGTGAAAGGGAGAGAGAAAGTGATGGCTGATTGCCTTTCCAGATGTCATTGATGCTATGTATTTGGATTGTTTACCCTTCTTATTTGAATGAAGTTTTGTTGAATTGAATTTCTTGTAAAAATTTTGCTCTGGGGATCAAAATTTTGTTTTGTGGGAAGGAGGTGTCACGATTAAGGTTGATGACCTTGTAAGCCACGAGTATAGAGGGGGTAAACTTGGTAGGGGAGAAGGGGAGTTTTTTTAAGTTGTTGACTAGCATGAAAGATTACTATCACGAGGAAGGTCGGTGGCCTTGTGCGCCACGAGTCTAGGGGGGTGAGCTTAGCAGGGGAAAACACGGTTTTTAACATTGTTGACGAGCGTGGATAGATACACACGACTCGCTTTAAACTAGTCGCGTGTGCAAAAACCTCGGGAGTATAAGTAGAGGAGAAGCTCGACACACGTGGTTCCCAAATTATTCGTTCATAAAGGAAGACGCAGCGAGAAGTGGTCCGGGCGACAGGTGGAAGGTCGTGCCATGGGGACCAGGGGTGTTATGTATGTGAGGAATCTATGAGGTTCCCAAGTTATTCATTCCTAAAGGAAGACGCAGAATTTATCGGTCCGGGCGACAAGTGGAAGGTCGTGCCAGTGGGGACCAGAAGTGTTAGGTGTGTGAGGGATCCATGATGTTCACATGTATTTTCCAATAAGAAGAATTTAATCGGTCCGGGCGACAAGTGGAAGGTCGTGCCATGGGGACCAGAAGTTGAGGAGTTCTGATGATAGGATGGGAACCCATCAGAAGCTCGTGATTTGCGATGGCGGGTGTGAACCGTCGATGTGCTGTGTGTTGCCCAGAAGAAGAGTCTTTGAGGACGGGATGATAACCCCTCAAGGAGCTAGTAATCTACGATGGCGGGTGTGAACTGTGTGTTCTTATTTGTGTGAAGCCAGGGACGTCTGTTTCCCCTTTTATCGTCGAAGTTAGAGATCTAGAAAGGATCGTGTGAACTCTGGAGACGTGAAACTGCATCAACGAGGAGGGCAGCTGTTGACAGAGACTATTAAGTATACGTAGTTAAGTTTATAGACAGAGGGATTAGATCTAGATGTGAGAGCAAATTTGAAGTAGGGGATCTCTGTTTTTGTGATTATGTATGTGATTATCATGAGTTGAATGTTTTGACATAAGTTTTGTCATGCATGTATAATTAAATATCGTTTAATTTAAATCTCACTCCATGTGTCCGTTGATCGCTGGTCTGCTTGCTTGGCTTGTTAGCTGGGTTTGAAAGGTAAATAAGTTAGGTACTCATCACACACGTGGTCGTGACCATCTTCACGCACGTGATCGTGACAGTAGTCTCAGGATAACAATCATGTTCGTTAGCCAAATGAAACATCTTTGTGATTCCGGCATTGTCCGAAATAATGATTTCCTTATCTCTCACAGCAGGCACTATGAAGACACTTTCCTCCACTTCGGTACTGGTTCTGCTGACAGTTGGCACTTGTGGGACTGTTGATCCACAGTGTCATCCAGTGGCACTGGGTGAACCTTTCAGTCAAACATGCTCTGGACGATGGACTCAAGAGATAGAGTTTGTATTATTCATTTCTTGTTGATATTATTATTATTGTCGTTACTTTTATTTTTGTGATAATTTGCATACAACTGATTCTTTGATTAGGACAGTAGTGTCGGTCATAATTTCCCTTTTTATTCCCCTTTCTTCTTCTCTCCTTCTACCTTTTCGTCTTCTTTTTTTCCTTGGGAGGTTCAGTAAAAAAAACATAGTTCCTTCCTTTTTCAACCACATATTCATGTAGTTTGTTTTGAAGATTAGAAGTGAAAACAATATATTTACTTTATACACATTAAATCAGAGTGCTCTTTGATTCTGGCCACATCCTCAGGTGGTAGATATAATACGGTTATAGATTTGAATCCTAAGTTTTCAAGGAATTCTCCTTTTTATTGATTTTATCTGTTGACAGATATTTAGAATGGCAGCTTCGTAACCCTGAGGACTATACTACCAAGAGAGTAGCCACGTGTTTTAAGGATCGACCGTGTAATACGACCATAGGCTATAATGCTACATTAGGAATATCCAAGCACCAGTTCGTCAGCGATTTTCATATTCACGCCATAACATTGACCCATAGAAATCTGAATCTTCACTGCCGACTCAAGATACAAAAAAAGTTACATCCATCACGTAAAGCGGAGTGTGGTCTGGAAGTTTTCAACAGAACAGATAATACATCATGTCAAGCCAGGAAATTATCATATTCCGGCACTTTAATTTCATGTATTGTGTCCTACGTACCATATAACTTCCGTGTCCAATGCATGATATCATTAAGATCCCAACCTGACAACATACACCATGAGAACCCTGACGTACCAATGGAGGTAAAAATATACCACAGAGAAAGAAAGACTCAGTTAACACGAATAGAGCGATTTGTTTTGCCAGACACTTTCCAAAATCAATGGCCACTTACATATACAAGGCTCAAGTACATAAAGTAACGGAGGGACTTCAAAACCCAATCAGCCAACTGTTTGAATTTGAAAACGTTGTCAATACATCTGATCCGTGTGTCACGCTTGAAGTTAGCTGTCCAGATTACGATAGCAATGTTGTGTTTGAATGCACGGCTCAAGGATATTATTCTATTCCAAACTTTCAGTGGTACATTGGCGATTCGCTGGGCAGAATGAGCGATCAAATTGAAATTGTTATTGGTAGTTCACCTGTCACAGGACAGTCGTCTTATGTAACGAGATCCAGAGTTTCACTCGAAGCTTTAAGTAATGAAACTGGTGTTTCCTGTGAGGTAAATAGTACGTTTGTGACTATGAGAAAAACTATTAATGTCTCTGATCTAATGCTGGGTGATGATGTATTGGGTTCTGATTCATTGGTTTTCAAAGATGAAAGAAACACCGTGATAGAAAATTTAACAATAGTTCAAGAGGAAAGCGCCCAAATCTCATGTCATGTTACATCAGAGGACCCGAACATAACAACCCTCATCGTACAACGTTGGAGTCAGGACAAACAAGAATTAGTTGACACACCAAGACGTCACAAATACCCCAATTCTTCAATATCGTTCTATGTCCACGGTACTCCCCTTTTTAACAATAGTGAATGTCACTGCAAAGCCAAATTTGATGATCACTGTAATATATCGAGATTACCATTGGCAATAAAAGTGTCTCCAGTGAATTCATCAAATATTGTTGGGACGAATGGTCCTGATCTGTTTTATGTTATAATTATATCCGCAACATTCGCCAATATTTTGGTCTCAGCTTTAATTGGCTGGGGATGTGCTCACCTACGACCACATCGTTTTTACATAACACCCGAGATAGATTCCCTGTTCCAAGAGTTTTTGCAGAGGCCACATGCACCGGATGGCTTGTTCCTGCAGGAGGAAACACAAGAGGAGCCATCAGAAGCGGATTTCTTGCCTTCAGAAGGAGTACCAGATGAGGTACACAGTCTTTAATAGATCACCTATTTCATGTTGTGAGAGTTAATCAACAAGCCGTCAGTTTGAAATTTGTTTTCTGACATCTCAACAAGCTAAAAACGAAATACGTTCCAGGATCTGGAATTATTTCTTGACCAGTTATTATTTATGATTAAGAAAAAAGGGTTGCAGGCTAAAGTTAAATGTGACTAACTTCCTTGTACCACGACGGTACATTTCCATGGCTGTATATAGGAACCTGCTCCTTTTCTAATCACAGGGTCTGTTTCAAGCTCCATTTTCCGTAAGAAGTATAGTCTGTACTCTCAGCAGTTTCAGGTATCAATATAATATATACTCATGTATGAAGTAATGAAGATTATGCTGCCTCACCTATTTGTAACGTAGAGTGCTAAGTAAGCTAAGACTTGTACAAAAATGACCATAATACATTGTAATAGGGGATTCTAAAGATTCAAAGATGTTTTTAATTACCAGTGTAATACAAACATTTTGTGAGGCAAAAGATACACTGGTATTATATTCCATCAAGTCTCTCTCAACCCCCCCCCCCACACACACACATCACTTCACTTTATGTTTTAGCTCACATGCATGCATAGATGAATATTTTTTAAATTTTTATTTTTTAAAGATATATTTTGTAAAAGTCGTGATGGCTGATAATAATAATAATAATAATATATTGCATTTATATAGCGCCCAACCCCGTCGATGACAAGCTCTGGGCGCTTTAACAAACTCTTACACACACACACACACGCATACACAAAAGAAATTCAAAAATATTTACTATTGTTGCTGCTGAAAAACACCTAGCCTAGTTTGTCTGAAAGAAATGGGTCTTCAGATGGCGTTTGAAAGAACCAATGTCATTAATTTCCCTGGTTGTCTTTGGAAGAGTGTTCCAGATGGTAGGGCCAAGAAATGAAAAGGACTTTTCTCCTACAGTGGACAGATTCATTTTAGGTACTTTCAATTTTGTAGTGTCAGATGATGATCTTAGTTGACGAGATGGAACATAGTAATCAGTTAAATCAACTAGGTACGATGGAGCAGTATTATTGACACATTTGTGACAAATGGATGACAATTTGTACATTATTCTTTTCTCGACTGGCAGCCAGTGCAAACTCTGCAGAAGTGGCAGTGCTGAATCTCTTTTCTTTTTCTTCAAAACAAGTCTCGCTGCATTGTTTTGAGCAATTTGGAGTTTTCTAATATTTTTTTGTGAAATTCCAGCCAAAAGGGAGTTGCAATAGTCAAGCTTTGAAAGTACAAAAGAATTTACTAAAACAGCCGCAGTTTCAGTTGAAATAAGATGTCTGATTTTACCAATTTTCCAGATTTCCATGTATAGAATACGAATGAGGTGACTAACCTGAGATGACATAGAAAGATTTGAATCAATGTAAACCCCTAGGTTTTTTACTTTTTTTGAAATTTCTATTGAATTAGTGCCAATTATCATCTCAGTTCTGTCCACTTCTTGCAGAACCCGCTCACGGCCTAATAAAATAACCTCAGTTTTATCCTCATTTAGTGCCAGTTTGTTTTGGTTCATCCAGCTTTTAATTTCTGTTATACAGTTTCCAGCCTGCTGCAGAAGGCTGTCAACATCGCATGGCAAGGCAGAACTGTAGAGCTGGGTATCATCAGCATAGAAATGATATTGTAAATTAAATTTCTTTATTTCATGTACAAGTGGAATAGTATAGATAGTAAACAAAATAGGACCAAGCACTGAGCCTTGTGGTACGCCATACTGAAGCGCATAAGAAAAAGATATTTTGTTGGTTACAACAAATTGGTGGCGATTTGACAGGTAAGATTCGACCCATTTAAGGGCGACCCCTCTGATTCCAAACGATGTTTCTAGCCTTCTGAGCAGGATTTCGTGATCGATGGTGTCGAACGCTGCTGATAGATCCAACAAATTTAGCAGAGTAATATTTCCAGAATCTGCCTTTACTAATATGTCATTCATGATTCTTAATAGTGCAGTTTCAGTACTGTGGTTACTTCTGTAAGCAGATTGAAATGGTTCCAACAGGTCATTATTTCTCAAATGACACATTAGTTGTTGTAATATCACCTTTTCAAGGATTTTTGAGAGAAAAGGAAGGTTTGAGACGGGTCTGTAATTTTTCAACATGTTTTGATCAAGAGTCGTTTTTTTCAAAAGTGGTGTTACCCAGGCTGTTTTAAAATAATCAGGGACAGACCCACTTAAAATAGAGGTGTTTATTATTTTTGTAATAGTTGGAACCAGTTCACCAATACAAGATCTAACCAAAAATGTAGGAATAGGATCGAGGTCACAACATTTTGATGGCGATGCCATGATGATAGATTTTACAGATTCATTCGACACAACACCAAAAGTGTCTATAGGATTTCCCTGAAACTCATCAAAATGATCAATGGCATCAAAACTGTCAAGATTTTCTCGGATAGTTGTAACTTTTTTATCAAAATGATATAGACAGTAGTTTCAATATAATGATATGGAAGCTTTCTTGTAAAATTGTACAATTGCCTACATGAGAGGCAATGTAAATTGTTGCTTATTAATATGTTGCACTATACTTCTGTGTCAGTGTTACGCAATGTACAGTTTTACTAATCTTAGACTGCTGCTTTAATGTGAGTCCGTGTAAATTGTTACTCATATTGTACAATTGGTTGAATGACAGGAAATGTAACATTTTGTTATTACTACAGTGCGTGAGGCAAAGTAAAATTGCTACCAATGTCTTACAACTGCTTCAGTGTGAGACAATGTAGAACTGTTATTAGTGTTGTACAATTGCTTCAGTGTGAGACAATGTAGAACTGTTATTAGTGTTGTACAATTGCTTCAGTGTGAGACAATGTAGAACTGTTATTAGTGTTGTACAATTGCTTCAGCGTGAGACAATGTAGAACTGTTATTATTGTTGTACAATTGCTTCAGCGTGAGACAATGTAGAACTGTTATTAGTGTTGTACAATTGCTTCAGTGTGAGACAATGTAGAACTGTTATTTGTGCTGTACAATTGCTTGAATGTGAGACAATGTAGAACTGTTATTTGTGCTGTACAATTGCTTCAAATTGCTTATAAAAATAACTCGTTCCCTCCACAGTGCTGACTGTGACACCGACCATGCACTGGTAGTCAGCAAAATCAAAATTTCGGCCAAGAAAATATACAGATCAAAAGCCCCTTCAATCCCTAAGATCAATGTAACAGCAATCAGAGATGAATCAAATAAAAAGTCATTTGAAAAGTTATTTGCTGAAAGCATGGATAATGTCACCCAATGTGACTCGGTAGATGAAACATGGAACACTCTCAGTTCAAAAATTCATGACTGTGCCATCAAGTCTTTTGGACAGCATAAAGTTTCAAACAACGACTGGGTAGCCCAGAACAGCGAAATTCTCCTACCTCTCATTGAGCAAAAGAAATCTGCTTTCAATGAGTATAACAAAAATTGCAATCAGAGTACAAAAACTTGTTTGAAAAATGCAAAAGCTAAACTTCAGCTGGAGGTAAGACGTTGCGCCAACAAATACTGGACAGACTTGTGTAACAGCATACAAGAGGCAAATGAAAAGGGAGATATGAAAACCGCCTTTAGTCAGATGAAAGTAGCTCTTGGGCCAATCATCACCAAAAGCGCCCCACTTAAGTCTGTAAATGGTGAACCCATCACAGATAAAAATGAACAACTGAACAGGTGGGTAGAGCATTACTCTCTGTTGTATTCAACTGAGAAAAATATTCCACCAGATTTTGAGGAACACCTCCAAAAACTGCCAATAATGGCCGAACTTGACGCTGAACCTTCCTTAGTCGAGCTTTCCAATGCAATCGACCACCTGTCTGCTGGAAAAGCCACAGGAAGTGACAACATTCCTGCAGAGGTATTAAAAGACCTAAAAGGCCCACTATTACCACACCTGTATAATCTGTTACTGCAGTGTTGGAAAGAAGGCGTGATACCACATGATATGAGAGACGCCAAAATTGTCACACTTTACAAGAACAAAGGAGACAAAGGCGACTGCAACAACTATCGAGGCATATCCCTCCTCAGCATTACTGGAAAGGCTTTTGCTCGCGTCATCCACTGCCGCCTTCAACAACTGGCGGAAAAAGTCTTACCAGAAACACAATGTGGCTTTCGAAGCAAACGATCAACTATTGACATGATATTTGCACTTCGGCAAATCCAAGAAAAATGTAAAGAACAAAACAGGCCGCTTATAACATGCTTTGTGGACCTAACAAAGGCTTTCGACACCGTAAGCCGATCTGGCCTGTATGCAGTCCTTAAATCCATAGGCTGTCCACCAACATTGCTAAAACTTATTGCATCCTTCCACACTGACATGAGGGCATGTGTCAACTTTGAGGGCTGCACATCCAATTCATTTGCTGTAAACAGCGGTGTGAAGCAGGGATGTGTTCTTGCTCCTACCTTATTTGGTATATATTTTGCAGCCCTACTCAAGAATGCCTTTGGTCAATGTTCAGGTGGAGTACTTATTAACACCAGAGTGGACGGCTCCGTTTTTAATGTTGCCAGACTAAAAGCAAAATCTCGTACGGAGCATATTATGTTACAAGAGCTCCTCTTCGCAGATGATGCTGCAATCGTGGCCCACGATGAAACCACGCTCCAGGCTCTCATCAATAGCCTTGCCAAAGCCTGTGACAAATTCATGCTAAAGATCAGTGTCTCAAAAACTGTAGTTTTGACACAAGGCTTGAGAAATCCCAACCCAATCATGCTGAATGGCTCTCCTCTGGAGCAAGTGGGAAAATTATGCTACCTAGGCTCAACCATCAGTGGTAGCACAGACATAACAACTGAAATAAATGCCAGAATAGGAAAGGCGGCCACAGCTTTTGGCAAACTCTCAAAAAGGGTGTGGAACAATAGCAAGCTGACCATCAAAACAAAGGTACTCGTGTACCAAACTTGCGTCCTAAGCACCCTGCTGTATGGCTCAGAGACATGGACCACCTACTCCAAACATGAAAGATCCCTCAACTCCTTCCACCTGCGCTGCCTACGCAAAATTCTCAAGATCAAGTGGCAAGACAGGATCTCAAATATCGAAGTTCTGAGCCGAGCCAACATTCCATCAACTCAGGCTCTCCTAGGCAAAAAAAGACTGCGGTGGCTTGGACATCTCCACCGTATGGAAAATGATCGCATCCCCAGACAAATTCTCTACGGGGAACTTGCTACTGGCAACCGACCCAGAGGTAGGCCACATCTGCGATTCAAAGACACTTGCAAGGTCACGATGAAAGCATTCAACATCGACCCCAATGAATGGGAGAACCTTGCAAATGATCGAAGCAGATGGAGACAAAAATTGCGCAGTGGCACGCTCGCAATAGACTTCAAGGCAAAAGAAACATACCTGACAAAACGACAGAGGCGGAATGAAAACACTCGCCAAAGTGAACCCAAAAGACTGACCTGCAATCACTGCCATCGCACTCTCGGGTCAAACATTGGTAGAATAAGCCACGAGAGAAGCTGTCAGTCAAAGTGAAAGTGAATATTCTAGCTGCTAAGACCGTCTGTAAAGACGCTAAAGGCCATATACAATTGCTTCAGCGTGAGACAATATAAATTGATACAATTTTTGTACTTTTGTTTCCATGTGTGACAATGTAAACTGTTGCTAACGTTATAATGTTGCATAGGTGTGAAACAATGCAAATTGCTACTAAAGTTGTTCTGTTGCATACGTGTGAGAGAATGTGAATTTTTACTACTGTCAGTGTGAGAGAATGTAAATTGTCACTAATATTGTACAATTGCTTCAGTGTGAGAGAATGTAAATTGTCCCTAATATTGTACAATTGCTTCAGTGTGAGAGAATGTAAATTGTTACTAATATTGTACAATTGTTTCAGTGTGAGAGAATGTAAATTGTTACTAAAATGTTCTATGGTTGCTTCCGTGTGCGACCACGATTATAAATTGTTACTAATGTTGTACAATTATTTCAGTGCGAGGCAATTTAAATTGTTACTAATGTTCTATAGTTGCTTCAGTGTGAGACAAAACGATTGTAAATTGTTAGTCTAATATTGTACACTTATTTCAGTGTGAGACTGAGACAATGTAAATTGGGACTACTGTTGTACTGTTGTTTGAGTGTGACGCAATGTAAATTGTTACTAACATTGCACAACTGCTTTAACGACAGCGTGTGTAAAATTGTAATTATTGCTGAAGAGTTGCTTCAATTTTAGTAAATGTAAAATAAAAGCTAATGCTATAGAGGAAAGGGCAGATGTTGCTAATGTTTCAGAAACGCTTTAATATGCGAGGGTATGTTAGTTGTTGTCATAGCCGTACAGTCTGAGAATAACACAATTAGTGTCACACAGTCAAGAAAATAAATTTAATTAATCTAATCATGTTTTGATCCATTACTACACATTCACATATTGTTTTCTTTTTATGTGGCACTAATATCAGCTTCTGAAACAAGTTTGGAGTTTGAGTTTGGGTCTTTTAGCTGTTAAGGTTAAGTCCAGGTGATTTTTTAAACATTTATATTCGCAAGCAGTTTATTTAGAGTTGCTAAGAAAAGCCACCGTACCATGTAACTATGAAGAACGACACTAAGTCCTCATGTTGTATGAAAGAAAGTATAATTTAAGGCTGTGCTATGTTGCTACGAACGTTCACGTTGGACTTAAAGTCCATAAAACCATGTTTATTTTGTGAATATTAAGGACAGTGCCAAGGTTGATTATTTTCAAATAATTTCAAATTGATAATTGAAGAAATCGCAGATTTCAGTTCTAAAAAAATTGCAGAAAGAGTTTAAAAGTAACGACCAAACAAGGCGTATACTATGTGTTATCTGATTTCTCCTGCTAATCTTGTACACAATCATTTGCAGTATAGAAATTATTGTGAATAAAGCATATCAGTTCAATTCAGTCGATTCAACTGTCCAGTCTTTTATAGAATCTATCTATCTATCTATCTATCTATCTATCTATCTATCTATCTATCTATCTATCTATCTATCTATCTATCTATCTATCTGTCTGTCTACTGTCTGTCTGTCGGTCTGTCTATCTATCTAACTATCGTCCTGTCTGTCTGCCTAGCTGCCTGTCTGTCTGTCTGTGGCAATCTAAGACAAAGGGGGAGGGAGAAAAAGAGACAGAGAGAAAGAGACAAAGAAAGAAAGAGAACGAGAGAAAGGTAGGCGAGAGAACAGGAGAGAGAGAGAGAGAGAGAGAGAGAGAGAGAGAGGAAGAGAGAGAGAGAGAGAGAGAGAGAGAGAGAATTATGCAGCTGGAAAAAAATTATAGTCGTTTCATAGATATTTTCAAGTCGATAATTATCAACACTGAGGCTCTGAGTCATGAAGCAAGAAAGGGAATGATGCAATCACATTAGCAGAGTTGGCAGAACAAGAAAAACGTGTACAATAGACACAAACATACAAACAGGACTTCAATAAAAAAAAAAAAAGTCATGTCAAAGATCTTTCATGAATAGGAAACTTTTTATTGCCAAGCTACATAACATTTTGAAAACATGGGTTATAGCAAATACTTCTTTTCTCACCACACTGTGCTACCTGATTGTCTTTCCAATGCAAGTTTTATCATTCATTTGTATTGATGGACAGAAAGCAAGAAGGAAGAATAAAGAGTGAAAAAAAAATGCGAGCAAGTGGTTAGCCTGAGTTTCCTGCACCGGATTCTAATTGCTGCACATTTAACTTCTCTGTTTCAGTTTCTGTCGTGTTCATAATAATAATGCCGTTGACCTTTGGCCCGAAGACCGAGTCAAACCTCAGAATGACTAACTCCAGCTCTAACAACGTCAAGGACACTAGAAACACATGGATAACCCGTTTGGCCGTGCACAAACGTTAGTTGACCTAGTTATCTAAATACACGGGAGAAGCCCACTCGCATCATCTTAGCATCAGAACTGAAGCGAACGAGCACTCCAAGGGATAAAAATTGACAAACAATTATTTCTCCAGTCTCATGTTTTTCTCTGACGTACATGTACATGATAACAAGCATCCTTTGTCATTCATTAAGTTGGAAATCGTGAGGAGCAGGCAGAACAGGCCGCTGCCCGGGCAAAATTAAATAAAAAATGTATCCCTACCATTACCCCCCCCCCCACCCTACATGTACAAAAAATGAACATCTGTAAAGCAATAGTAATACCCATCTAGTTATTTGGCATGGAAAATAATGGCAAAATTATGCTAAAGACGCGAGACGGTTAAATACGTTCCAATGGCGTTGCTTAACAAAGATACCAAAAATATCACGCAGAGGCATCGTCACAATTACAGATTTGCTTAAAAGATCAAGACAGAGATTATACAACAGAATAGATTTAGTTGGTTTGAGCATGGACTGAGAGTGGGAAACAGCAGGTTCCCATGCAGAGTCATGAAATTGACATGAACAGGGAAGAGAAAAAGACGAAGACTAAAAATCATTCAGAGAAGCTCGACAGAAAAAACAAGATTTACAAGGCACATTGTTTGTGGACTGTGGCGATGACTTGTTTGTTCCAGTTGTAACTTAGCTCCAATGACAACAAGGCAAATATCCGGCCCAAATGGGATCAAAGAAGACATACAAAATACAGATACAAATTGTCAGGCCGTAAATAAAGCTAGTAGTGGATTGTAGGTGTTGGAGAGGAAATGCAAAGGCACTGGTGGCTCTATTTGACTAAGATACATCGTTACTTGAATTTTAGGTAACACCAGTACAAAACAGTCTGATCGAGAATCAGCAAGTTGATTCAATTGGCAAGAAATTCAGAGACACACCATATTTTATAATTTTCCATGAGATTCCATATTTGAATGGAGTAATTTATTTAGGTCGCTATTTCTTAATTCAAAGTTTTCTAGGATAACAACTATGTCAAAATATTATATACAATATGTACAAATGCCTGACACAACATAATTGTTACCATGGCTATAATGCAAAGCATATGATTACATAAAGCTTAAAAGACCAAGATCAGCGTGAAGTGCAAAGGTAGATAAACTAGCTTTCCTTGCAAAGCAAGGGGCGGAATTGTTAATGTTTCTATGCTCTTGTCCGGCGATGGTACAGAGCTCTGCGTGGGCGAAACTGAGAATTAAAAAGCAAAAACAAAACAGAAACGTTTTGGTAATGGCAAAGGATTAATCGATGTTTTGCAGTAAAAGTCATCAAGAAATATCTGTCTCAAAAATCCCACCAAGGAAATGCCAAGACCGGCGATTTTCATATAATAAGTGTCTCTGTACACATTGAAATTCATCGGTAATGTCATGAGTGTAGATTGGCATAGTCATGAGATACGAACGTTCAAGTTTACAGTCCGGTCTCTTGGACTGTTGGTGGTTGATGATGGGGATGAAGTGACTGAGAGTTTGTGTAACTTTTTCTCTGGACAAAATTTGCTTGTTGATTTTTATATCTTGCCGGTTTCCCTGGCGCTCTCGAGCTGGATGGGATTTGTGAATGAGAATGCTGATTGGATAATGCTGCTCGGTGCCGGTTGTTGCCTGAGCTGTGGACACGGGGAAAAGCGCTGTTGCGTGTCTGACAACACCTGCAGTTTTCCATTGACAGAGGCACAAACACATCGCTTATTAGAGGTGGGTTTTCGCCATCATGACATTGCGTTGAAGTTTCCTGCTCGTCATTTGTGGAACTGTAAGTTTCTTTAGATATCTCCACCATGCGCTTCCGAAACTTGTACAACAACAAACCTATCATGACCATGATGCCAATACAGATGATGAATAAAACTATAGGTAGCGTGTGGATTACGTAATCTGAGATTGTTTCATTCCCTTGACCATTTTGGTGGTCATTCCTTGAATTTTTGTTTACCCTGATCGGAATGACATTTATGTTAACCCTATGTTCTAACTTGTCACACTGATACTTTAAGACAACTGTACACAGACACTCACTGTTGTTAAACATAGCCAACCCGTGGATGTAAAAAGACACCGAAGATTTGTTTTGTTTATGCCTGCTTGTAACGTCCACTATAATCTCTCCGTCTTCCATACCCCAACACTGAAAAGTCACTTCTGTGATTTCCCGAACATGCTGTGGCATGTTGCAGAAATATTGTTCACATGCTTTCTCCTCAATTGTGATAACATTCTCACTGACAATCTTTTTACTACCAACCTGTTGTAGATATGGCCGAGTTTCTATATTTCCTATGACGTGAGACACAGTAATACTTATGATGTTTGTCCACGTATTTTTGCCATCAGTAACATTACAAGTCACGTTCATAGCCTTCCTCAAAACGTCCAGTGAAACTGAAAATACCATCCTGAAAACATCAAGCTCTGAATAAGAAGAGATGTCGGTATGGTTTTCAGCTCCACTCACCCTATCGATCAATGCGTCGCCTACATACAGTTGAAAACGAGGATACAGAAACCCTCTTGCTTCACATGAGAAGATCCGCCCATGTTTGGGAGATGGACACATGAGCTTCAGGCTGATGTTTGGTTCAGGTATTGTGAGAACATTTACAAATTCGAATACGGGATTGATGGGCGTTAGACGTCCTGTCTCATTCACAATTATTTGAACTTTGTAACTGTATGTGTCTGGTATTCCAGGGAAATTGGTAGTGAAACACTGCAAATCGTCAAAGTGGAAGCCGGAAGGTGTCGTTGAATTGCGGTTTCTTATCTTTCCTATGTCTCTTTGGTCTATGTACACAGTTGTATTTGTTTTATGGGATGTGTAACTAATATTACACATAATATCCTCATTACCATTCATCAAATGTATCAGACAATTAATGGTAATTTTACTTGACTGCAAAGATATATGACAAAATGTATAATCTGCTCTGTCGAAAACGTTCATGGCACAGATGGATAAATAAGGTTCTTGTGTTTGATTTGAACGTTTGCACCCAATTACGAGATTGTTGTGATCAGCTTGAACCCTGTCTATGTAAAGACGATTTATGAAAACATTTCCTGGCCCTTCTGTGCCTGAAAACAGGAATGTTGCAGAATAATTCCGGGTGTATGATTTGCATCTGTTTCTTGAGCGCTCACAGGAAGCCACAGTCGTTGTAGTTTGGGATTTACGGTCAAAGATCTCCCATTTTACCAGTCTGTCAGAATAGAATAATGCCATAAGTTTTTACATGCATCGAATCTCAGTGATACGGACGGAGTATCTTTATAATAAAGTATTATGCATAAGACATAGAACTCGCAGATGAATCAAGGAATAAACTAGTTATAAAACATATCAATGTAATTCCATTGAGAAATGGCCCTCTTTGTGTTGTTAAAAGCGTAGTGGTGAGTTTCTTTCACCCTGCCCCCTTTATTACTTTGTTCACTAAGGGGGTCACTGACCTGGTTTGACTGGTGCTGTTCGTGTTTTTTTGTTTTTTTTTCAAAACTCTCGAACGAATTTATGAAAAGACATGTTAATATCTTATTGGCTGATTTGCGGGTCAGTCAAACCTAGCTGACCCAAGGAGAATGGGGTAGTGGCCATAGTGAATATGTATATATATGAGAGGATTGCAAATGGGAGAGAGGGCAGTTTGTATCCTGAAGTAACCGTGGCTGAAGACCTGGAAGTTCTGTGGATATCTTATTATCATTCGTATTAATGTTCCGGTTTCCATTTTCAAAGGATCCCGTGTGTTATTTTATTGACAGCAGTTGCTCCAGTTGCGTTTCGTAGGGGATCGGTCGTCTAAATTTGACGTACTCCTGTCTATCACGTCTTATAAAATCACTTCAACTGCTACAGTATCTCTGAAGCTATACTTTACGTTAAAAGATGATTGTCAAACATTAAAGAACAACAAAAAGAAACGACAAAAAAGACAACTATATCCCTGAGTTATAAAGTAGGCCTATGTCAGTGTGGACAGTTTAGACAACAGTATTGTGCTGAAGTATTACTGAAGTACTCACTAAAATTAGTACTGAACGTGGAAGTCTTTATAGAGGTTTAAGCAATAAGAACAGTGCAATAATGTTCAGTATTACTAACTTCCAATTACTCGTCAGACTGCCCCCGCACACTAAGTCGAAAGGCTCTCCCACAGCTGCCGGGCGACACGGCCTCTCAGCTACACATGGACCCATCAGTGCGAGGATCATTAGGAAGATGCTGCGGGTTGCCATGCTTTCACGGGAATGAAATGAAAATAAAAACACCAACATTTTTTTTAGTATTTGAAAGGAAAACAAGACTGGCGAAAAAATTTCGTGACAAACTGAACAAAACAAAAGTTGATCTATGAAGAGATTATTATTTGTTGTATTCATTAGTTTCTCTTTTATTTTGTAACTTTTGAAGTGCTGTGAAATGTATAGGATATCTGAAGCCTTTCAAATAGCGAAATATCATTGTAATCTGTTTTGGCTTTTGCCACGAGACATAACAGGTGTAATTCTGTGATAATGTGTCACTGACATTATCTTTCCCTTAAAAGAGAAGAATAATGTATAACACATACATAAATATATTTTTAAAAAATAGAGAGAAAGACTAGAGAGGTCGGCAATAAGAAAGTTCTAAATAGAGCCTCTGAGAACGTTTTAGTAGGACACAGAGGATGCTATAAGGGAGAGGAGGGTGGGTGTCTCTGAGATAGTTGTCATGGTTATCTCTGCGAAAGTTGTCCTGAGGACTTCTGAGAAATATATAATAGAGAACCCCTCAGAATATCAGAGAGGATTGTAAAGGAGAACCTTCTGGTATTTGTAGTGAGAACCTCTCAGAATTACTGACAAAGCTGTATCGGAAGCCACTGAGAAAGTGAAAAAAAGCAGATTGAAAATCAAGCTAAAGTCTAACAAATAAAAAGGGAATCAGTTCCACAAGATTTAGTATGGCTGTTGAGCCATGAATCAGTTCAAACAAATTCAACGGACCGTCTCCGAGAAACCTGATGTTGATCCTGCTCATTCTGAAGAAAAGACGTACTTTCATAATGGCAAACTTGAGAAAATATTTATAAAAAAACACAGAAAATATACTGTATACCTACCAAAAACTGATGCCTTATTTCAAAAAAGTATCTCAAGGATAATCAATTACAATGTTAGGTTATCGCAGCTATTCGAAACCCACTGAATAATTATAATCCATGACCGTGTAACCATGAAAACTAATAAATAAAAAAGTAGAAAAACGAGGAACAACGTTAACTTTGTTAAATATCCAACCTCGGGAAATAAAACCGCTATACATTGCTATGAATCCCATGCACTTGGGTTACGAGTTATTTACTGTGAATGCCGGTTCCCTACCTGTTGAATATCCAACGCTAAGAAAGAAAACAACTAGAGTCTACATTCATGGAATGAAACCTGTGCACATCGACTGAAAGTTACCTCTCACTATGAAAGCCGGATCTCCAATCGTTGAAATATCCAATTAAAGTGTGTATACACAGCCATGAACCCTGTGACACGGGTCACGAGTGACTTCTCACTGTGAAACGTTTAATCCGTTCCCAACATTTACCATAACTGCAGCATCACCATTTCAAGTCGGGTTAAGATTATTTGGTATTTTGTTTAATGTGACTTGAAGAATGTTGGCTACATGTTTCGGAAATGTGACGTTAATAATCATACTTTCTATTTAAGCAAATAATACAGGCTTTAACTGTCATGTCAAAAAGGAGGAAGTAAAAAATAAAATAAAAAAATTGGAGCGGTTAAGATAGTCTAACTCAGCGTTTCGTTTCCGGTTGACATAGTTGAGCTCATTATCGGGGCCTCGACTTGTTGAATCGAAACTGGAAACCACAGAATAAACTATAGAAACTAGATTCCGGAATCTCATTCCCGTCCCCCGCGTATTGTGTCACCGTCACCGAGGACAACCGCCGCAGTGTTAAGCCTAGGGTTCATGGGGGTCATTGATAGCTATTGTGTTGTTTGAATGCTGTAAACTCAATGGCAGATGAGAGGATAAGCACACCTTATATACTTACTTAAATGTGCATCATTTTCATAATAAACAATCTTGTGTCGTTGAAAGGTAAATTATTTCTTTTCCATAATGGAAAACCAGAAGCAAAATGATCTTTTTACATTAAGGACGTGTGATATGAAGCTGACTGATAGCTTCAGCGGGGCAAAGGAAAATGTCTTGCAGAATAGCTAGTCGGTGGGAAAGGTTTCAAAACCGAAACTGAAATGTCGTGAGAAGAAAGTGGCATACAATGTACGTGTGCTCGGAAGGGGAAGAGAGCGGGTTTGCGGCGAGAGTATGAAAAGCCAACGCGGGAAGTCGGGAGATGGTTGAGAGCATAAGTGTCCTTTTCAGTTATATATTGTAATGCGTTTAAAAGTTTGCTTTTATGTCTTAAGCTCTTCTACCATTCAACAAAAAAATTTCTAGGATTATAAAGAATCCATAATGGACAACGTTTCTACATCAACAGTAAATAGTTCATGCCGGGTGGGGAACATAATTATTTTCAGGCAATTTGAAATTTTAAATCAAATCTGTGCTCATTCAGCTGATGTGCTTTTTCCAAACTCAAAAGTTCAACCTCCAAACCGCTATAAACATTCGATTAACAGAACCCAGATTAGAGCCGTCTCTCGGGGGAAAGGTGACAGCTAATAGTAACTAATTAAAGGAAGTCAAACCAGTTATAGGTTGGGGTTGTCGCGAATGTGGTTTATAGCAATCGACTGCAATTCAAGAGGAAAACACACACTCGACGAACACACTAACTTTCCTACTGGAATTAATTAACAACTCAAATGAATTAGTTTTGTCAGACCTGTAGGGCCACAATAATGTATTGAGTTAGCTGCATAAGATAACATATATAAATGAAATGACCGCCAGGGTAACTGCAAAATGAGAATACAATTTTAGAATGGACTAAAATGTCCTAGTACTGGATCAAATATAACTAATGACTCATAGGATATTTAATACAAATTATAGTCTTCGCTGTCTCAGCACACGCCAGCTCCATTGCAATGGCTCCTGTCATATATTCTAATACTGGCACTGCCTGGCTGTGACTCTAGGAGCAGACTCTCATACTGCTGGTAACATCTGAATTCTGACATACAATTACAATGCATACCATTTTTCCCTGGCCATCAAGAACCAGGGACTATCAACAAAGGCGTTGCATGGTGGACAAAGTCCGGGTAGCTATTAGCTGGAGCTCGTCATTTCTAGGCTCCTCATATAGATGGTCTGCTATATTGCGTCTCTGTTCCGATCTGGCTCGAAATTAGCCGACCACTCCGCAATGGATACGTTTCTGCATGTGATAATGGACATAGGTGTGGGCTGACTTTTATAATGTCTAGCCACCTGCAACTACCGTCCAAATCCCTTGATTTGATTGGTGCGGTCATGCGAGCTGAGCTCGCAGTATTAATTTATTCCATTGTGTAAGTCGGTTACGGCCTTGCACTAAGACAGACAAGGTCGTCTTCTAAATATGTTAATAACAATTAAATCCAAAATCTTATTAACTTGACTCAGCACAATTCGTGCTTTCACGAACCACTGAATGTCAACAGTCAATTACAACCACCTCACACCCTCTAACAATGCTATTGAATTACGAACTGGAGCTGCTCTGCCATCCCTGGTTTACCTACACATATTCCTTTTTAACCATCTACAATTTTTATGTCGAAAAAAACATTACTCAAAACATGTTGCTCACGAGAACAGCTCAAGGACACTTCACTACGAGTAGATTAAAAAAACTGAATTCAAACCGTGGCCTAGCACGGCATTTATACACTTAACTTGCTCTTGACAGGGGTGATCACTTTAAAAGCGCTTTGTTTTATTATATCTGGTACATTGTTAGTTCACATTTTTTTTTTTTTTTCTTTTGTAGAAATGACAATGGCAGTGCATTTTCTTGCATCGAAGACTAAATGACAAATAGATTTTGACACGAAGAAATACTGTCACCTACCATAACAAACATAGGCGCAATCTGGAACAGAATTTACATTTTCCAAGATTAGCTGGGTGATCCGAGGATCTGGATTTATTACTTGATAACCTGTTATCGCTGGCTCTGAAAATGAATTTGGTTACGGGGAATATTTAAAAATGACCGACTTCCATTATTATTTCTTGGGAGCACAATCATGTCCATGGCTGTGCATAAGAATCTGTTCCTCTTCCAATAGGAATTTCTGTTTCAAGCTTCATTTTCCGCAAAGAAGTATAGTCTGTACTCCCAACAGTTTGAGTTATCGATATACTATATCCGATTTATGAAGGGAGGCAGATACAGCTGTCTCCATTGTTTGTAAGGTAGAGGACGAGTGCTAAGCAAGCTGCAACTTGTACAAAAATGACCATAATGATATAAAGCGAGAAATAACATAAGCAAATTCTTAAGATTCAAATATGTTGTGAATTATCAATGTAATACTAAATTTCTGTGAGGCAAGAGCTATAATAATGTTCATGTACCACTAAGACTCTTTAATCCACCCCACCCCTCAACCCACCACCTTTTGTTTTAACTTCCATGCCTGTATAAATGAATATGTTTGTTATTTTTTTATTAGATTATTTTGTAAACATCGTGATGGCTAAAATAGGTAATAGTTTTGATATAACATTATGGTAGCGTTAATGTGAGGGAAAGTACAAAATGTTACTGGTGTTGGCCAACTGCTTACATGTGAAGTAATGTAATTGTTACTTATTATGTAACGCTGTATTTATTTGTGTTTCAGTGTTAGGTGATGTAAAATGTTACTAATACTGTATAGTTGCTTTAAAGAGGGGATGTAAAAATAGTGCTACCCCTATGGTACAATCGCTGTGACGTGAGCCAGAAATCGCCACTAACGATTTTGCAATTGTTTCAATGTGAGGTAAATGTAAACGGTTACTTATATTGTTCAATTGCTTGAGTGTGAGACAATGTAAATTGTTACTAATATTGTACAATTACTTCAGTGTGTGACAATGTAAATTGTTACTAATATTGTACAATTACTTCAGTGTGCGACAATGTAAATTGTTACTAATATTGTAAAATTACTCCTACTTGAGGCAATGTAAAGCGTTACTAATGCTATACTATTACTTCATGTCAGTTGTTACTAACATTGTACAATTACTCCTACTTGAGGCAATGTAAAGCGTTACTAATGCTGTACTACAATTCGTGCTTTCACGAACCACTGAATGTCAACAGTCAATTACAACCACCTCACACCCTCTAACAATGCTATTGAATCACGAACTGGAGCTGCTCTGCCATCCCTGTTTTACCTACACATATTCCTTTTTAACCATCTACAGTTTTTATGTCGAAAAAAACATTACTCAAAACATGTTGCTCACGAGAACAGCTCAAGGACACTTCACTACTATGTATGACACAGTGCGCCGGTTGGCAGCCTTTTTGTGCTCTGCATTTTATTACTTGTTGTTCCTGATCAACATCGGCTTTCTTTTGGATTTTTATACCAGCATGTTTATTAGGTTTCAGTGAATTCATGTGTGAAAAAATATTGTGAAAATTATGAAATTGAAGTCAGAAATTCTCAGATCAATTTTAAGATCTTCAAGTTGGAATAATTTCCACCATTGTGCTTGTGTTATTCTTGGCCTGTCACTACTCATGGCTAGTACAGGTAACATTGTTTTGACAAGTGAACACTTACACACTGAGACCGGTGTGCACACTGATGTGCTTGGTGAAGTGAATATGAACACCTTCAGTCAACAACTGTGTAATCCCACAATGGCCCATTCAAGAGACCAGCTGTGTGCTTTAAGACTCTTGAACACAGCAATTGTACCACCTAGTGTAATGCATAGATTAAGAAACAACAAAATTAACTTAATACCAACAACCAAACGCTCAAGCAGGGGAGGCAAACAGAGAATTAAAGTAAACATCACCAGTAGACATGGTTGTCTCCCTGGATATAGACAAGTATGCAAAGCAAATTTAATCAAAGTGGACACTGATGATGTAGAACGTGACCAGTGCAGTAACATCAGAGTTGGTTATTTAAATGCTCAGTCATCTAGAAATAAAACTGAAGACATTGTGGACCTCATTCACGAAAAGAATCTAGATTTACTGTTTATCGTTGAAACATGGTTAGTGAAAGAGCGTGATGCTATTATTGAAGATGAACTGACACCTCCTAATTTCAAAATTAAATCTTTTCCTCGGAAAAATCGTCTTGGAGGCGGGATCGCTGTAATTTTCAGAAAATCACTTGAACCAAAAATTGTTATTAAACCGGAAACTAGCTACCAACCTGAAACATTTGAGATTATGGAGCTATCATTAGATCTTGGCACCAAAGTCTTTCATTTTGTCTGCATTTATCGAGCGTCAGGCAGTAAAACCAATTTTCTGAGTGAACTTGAAGTTCTCCTACCACGCTTAACCTGCGAGAAAGGATACCCTGTTCTTTTGGGTGATCTTAATTTTCATTTTGATTCTGAAACATCATCTGAAGTAAAACGACTTAAAGAACTTATCGACCAATGCAACATGTCTCAGATAATCAAATGTCCAACTCATCGAGCTGGTCACATCTTAGATTTAGTGATCATCAAACAAACCTTGAGCACCTTCACCAACACCGACGTCATAGAAAAACTCATTTCGGATCATAAAACCATCGTACTCGATATTGATTTCGCGAAGCCAAATATCATCAAAAAAGTTGTGTCGTCCAGAGACATAAAAGGTATCGACATCAATGCCTTCAAGACGGAAATGGCCAATGCTCTCGAGAACTTTGAAGGCGACATCACATCTTATAATAACATCCAGCAAGATCTACTACAGCGACATGCACCTATCAAGACCAGGTCAATCTCCAACAGACCGTTCGCTCCATGGTACACCCTAGATGTCAAAGCAGCCAAAGCAGAATGTCGCAAAGCAGAAAGGAAATGGTTAAAGACAGGTCTTACAGTCCACAAGGACATTTTCAAACACCAGAAGAACAAATGGAAATGTGTTATTAAACTTGCGAAAAAAGACTTCTATGTCACTAAACTTCAAAATTCTACATCTTGTAAGGAACTTTTTAGTATTTGTGATGAACTCACAGGGAAAAGAAAGGAAACACCTCTGCCCACAATTTACGAGAACAATTTGTTGCCCAATGTTTTTGCTGATTATTTTGATAAAAAAGTTACAACTATCCGAGAAAATATTGACAGTTTTGATGCCATTGATCATTTTGATGAGTTTCAGGGAAATCCTATAGACACTTTTGGTGTTGTGTCGAATGAATCTGTAAAATCTATCATCATGGCATCGCCATCAAAATGTTGTGACCTCGATCCTGTTCCTACATTTTTGGTTAGATCTTGTATTGATGAACTGGTTCCAACTATTACAAAAATAATAAACAACTCTATTTTAAGTGGGTCTGTCCCTGATTATTTTAAAACAGCCTGGGTAACACCACTTTTGAAAAAAACGACTCTTGATCAAAACATGTTGAAAAATTATAGACCCGTCTCAAACCTTCCTTTTCTTTCAAAAATCCTTGAAAAGGTGATATTACAACAACTAATGTGTCATTTGAGAAATAATGACCTGTTGGAACCATTTCAATCTGCTTACAGAAGTAACCACAGTACTGAAACTGCACTATTAAGAATCATGAATGACATATTAGTAAAGGCAGATTCTGGAAATATTACTCTGCTAAATTTGTTGGATCTATCAGCAGCGTTCGACACCATCGATCACGAAATCCTGCTCAGAAGGCTAGAAACATCGTTTGGAATCAGAGGGGTCGCCCTTAAATGGGTCGAATCTTACCTGTCAAATCGCCACCAATTTGTTGTAACCAACAAAATAAGATCTTTTTCTTATGCGCTTCAGTATGGCGTACCACAAGGCTCAGTGCTTGGTCCTATTTTGTTTACTATCTATACTATTCCACTTGTACATGAAATAAAGAAATTTAATTTACAATATCATTTCTATGCTGATGATACCCAGCTCTACAGTTCTGCCTTGCCATGCGATGTTGACAGCCTTCTGCAGCAGGCTGGAAACTGTATAACAGAAATTAAAAGCTGGATGAACCAAAACAAACTGGCACTAAATGAGGATAAAACTGAGGTTATTTTATTAGGCCGTGAGCGGGTTCTGCAAGAAGTGGACAGAACTGAGATGATAATTGGCACTAATTCAATAGAAATTTCAAAAAAAGTAAAAAACCTAGGGGTTTACATTGATTCAAATCTTTCTATGTCATCTCAGGTTAGTCACCTCATTCGTATTCTATACATGGAAATCTGGAAAATTGGTAAAATCAGACATCTTATTTCAACTGAAACTGCGGCTGTTTTAGTAAATTCTTTTGTACTTTCAAAGCTTGACTATTGCAACTCCCTTTTGGCTGGAATTTCACAAAAAAATATTAGAAAACTCCAAATTGCTCAAAACAATGCAGCGAGACTTGTTTTGAAGAAAAAGAAAAGAGATTCAGCACTGCCACTTCTGCAGAGTTTGCACTGGCTGCCAGTCGAGAAAAGAATAATGTACAAATTGTCATCCATTTGTCACAAATGTGTCAATAATACTGCTCCATCGTACCTAGTTGATTTAACTGATTACTATGTTCCATCTCGTCAACTAAGATCATCATCTGACACTACAAAATTGAAAGTACCTAAAATGAATCTGTCCACTGTAGGAGAAAAGTCCTTTTCATTTCTTGGCCCTACCATCTGGAACACTCTTCCAAAGACAACCAGGGAAATTAATGACATTGGTTCTTTCAAACGCCATCTGAAGACCCATTTCTTTCAGACAAACTAGGCTAGGTGTTTTTCGGCAGCAACAATAGTAAATATTTTTGAATTTCTTTTGTGTATGCGTGTGTGTGTGTGTCTGTAAGAGTTTGTTAAAGCGCCCAGAGCTTGTCATCGACGGGGTTGGGCGCTATATAAATGCAATATATTATTATTATTATTATTACTATTACTTCATGTCAGTTGTTACTAACATTGTACAATTACTCCTGCTTGAGGCAATGTAAAGTGTTACTAATGCTGTACTATTACTTCATGTCAGTTGTTACTAACATTGTGTTACAATTACTTCTGCTTGAGGCAATGTAAAGTGTTACTAATGCTGTACTATTACTTCATGTCAGTTGTTACTAACATTGTACAATTACTCCTGCTTGAGGCAATGTAAAGTGTTACTAATGCTGTACTATTACTTCATGTCAGTTGTTACTAACATTGTGTTACAATTACTTCTGCTTGAGGCAATGTAAAGTGTTACTAATGCTGTACTATTACTTCATGTCAGTTGTTACTAACATTGTGTTACAATTACTTCTGCTTGAGGCAATGTAAAGTGTTACTAATGCTGTACTATTACTTCATGTCAGTTGTTACTAACATTGTACAATTACTCCTACTTGAGGCAATGTAAAGCGTTACTAATGCTGTACTATTACTTCATGTCAGTTGTTACTAACATTGTACAATTACTCCTGCTTGAGGCAATGTAAAGTGTTACTAATGCTGTACTATTACTTCATGTCAGTTGTTACTAACATTGTGTTACAATTACTTCTGCTTGAGGCAATGTAAAGTGTTACTAATGCTGTACTATTACTTCATGTCAGTTGTTACTAACATTGTACAATTACTCCTGCTTGAGGCAATGTAAAGTGTTACTAATGCTATACTATTACTTCATGTCAGTTGTTACTAACATTGTACAATTACTCCTGCTTGAGGCAATGTAAAGTGTTACTAATGCTGTACTATTACTTCATGTCAGTTGTTACTAACATTGTACAATTACTCCTGCTTGAGGCAATGTAAAGTGTTACTAATGCTGTACTATTACTTCATGTCAGTTGTTACTAACATTGTACAATTACTCCTGCTTGAGGCAATGTAAAGTGTTACTAATGCTGTACTATTACTTATGTCAGTTGTTACTAACATTGTACAATTACTCCTGCTTGAGGCAATGTAAAGTGTTACTAATGCTGTACTATTACTTCATGTCAGTTGTTACTAACATTGTACAATTACTCCTGCTTGAGGCAATGTAAATTGTTACTAACATTGAATAGCTGCTTTAATGACAGTGAGTGTAAAATAGTTATTGATACTATACTGTTGCTTCAGTCTGAGACAGTGTAAAACAAATGCTAATGCGGCAGGGGAAATGGCAGAGATTGCTAATATTTTATAATCGCTTTAATGTGAGGATATGACAGCTGCTATCAGGATTGCATGGTGGGAGAATAACTTATAAGTTATTTACTGTGTCACACTGTTAAGAAAATAACTGTAATATATCAATGTTTATATACAGCATTAATTTCAATTTGGGAGACAGCCTTTTTGAGTTCGAATCCTAAATGTGCTAGGTATGAGTCCAGGAAAACTGTTAAAGATAATATATTTGCTATCATTTTTTACTTTTTTTTTTTAGAGATTCCAGGAGAAGATGTAATGGAAATAGCATATTAAACAACGGCCAGACAATACGTTGTTGGGAAGCAAGTATAATTTAATATTGGCAACTGACCAAGTCCTGAGTTGATATCATGATCATTAAGTGCCCTGTCCGCAGGCCAGTATGCATAGAGTTGATATCGGACTGCCTATATTTGGCGAAAAAAAAAAAAAATCGTAGGCCAATTTATTTTCTCAGCATTATAAAAAGCTAATTACTATTAAATAATGCATTAAGTAAAAATTGAACAAATCTTAGCTTCAGGTCACTACAATAGAAACTGCTGAAACTGTTTCTGGCAAATAAAAAATAAGACATAATTATGTGTCTGATTTCCCCTGTTGATCTTGTCCAAATTTTATGTGTGAATAGCTTATGCCTGTGTCGTTCAGTCTATCCAAACAATCGTTGTTTTTTTGTTTCCATATCCGTTACGACATACCTATCTATCTATCTATCTATCTATCTATCTGTCTGTCTGTCTGTCTGTCTGTCTGTCTGTCTGTCTGTCTGTCTGTCTGTCTGTCTGTCTGTCTGTCTGTCTGTCTGTCTGTCTGTCTGTCTGTCTGTCTGTCTGTCTGTCTGTCTGTCTGTCTGTCTGTCTGTCTGTCTGTCTGTCCGTCCGTCCGTCCGTCCGTCCGTCCGTCCGTCCGTCCGTCCGTCCGTCCGTCCGTCCGTCCGTCCGTCCGTCCGTCCGTCCGTCCGTCCGTCCGTCCGTCCGTCCGTCCGTCCGTCCGTCCGTCCGTCCGTCCGTCCGTCCGTCTGCCTCACTGTCTGTATATCAATGTCTGCCTGCCTGCCTCCCTATGTGTGTGTCTCCTGTCTGTTGTCCGTTGATCTAATTGTGTCTGTCTATCTGTTTGGTCAATCTGTCCATCTCCTTTATTATCAGATTATACAACCTAAAAAAGAAACTGAAATGACACAAAGAGAGAAAGAAAGACAGAGCCAAAGAAAGATAGATGAGACATAAAAGAAAGAGAGAGAGAGAAGGAGAGAGCGAGAATTATACAGCAGATCCGTTATTTGCTTGTTTTCTTTTTATTTGGGAAGAAATCAAGTATCTGTATTGTCTCAGAATGTCAGAAGTTGAAAGTTATTAACTCTGTGCCATGAAGCAATCACAATAACAAAGTTACCAGATCCAGAAAATGACACGACGGAAACATAAGACAGGACCACACTACAAATAAGTCATTTCAAAGATTTTTAATGAATAAGAAACGTTTATTTTCCGAGGCATATTTATATAAACTTCATAGCTGTATATTCGAGCGTTAAAGCGTAAAAGCCTTATATCATCATACTGTGTTACAAAAGAATATGTTTTAATTGCTGGCTTTGTCTATCTTTGACCAAAGATAGTAGAGTGAGTCTAAAATCTTTGCTTTAACGTTGCCCCAGTAGAAAACAACAAGGAAGAATAAAGTGTGAAAGGCGAGCGGCTGTTAATCTCGGCTTCCTGCGCTGGTTTGTCATTGCTGCACATCATTTGGTTTCTCTGTTTCGGTTTCCGTGCTAATAATGTGGCAGTGACCTTCGACCGGAAAACTAGAGTCAGGCCTCAAAATGTCTAACTCCAGCTCGTACAAATAATTTATTGTCAGATTAAGGACACAGACACACACACACACATACACACATACACACACACACGTGGAGGGGGGGGGGAAGACCAAGCAAAAAGGTTAATTGACCGAGTTACCTAAAAAATACCTGGAAGAACCCCGTCTGCACCATCTCCATGGGTGAAACGGATGAGCACTCCACAGGAAAAAAAACAACAAATAGAGAAACAATTCTGTGTTCTTTCTCACGTATTTCTTTGGAGTAACATGATATGAAAATCTCAGTTAAGATTAATGAATTTCATAATAATACTATATCATTATTATATTTTTAGATTTCCAGCTACATAAATGAACAACTGTAAAGCAGTAATAATATCCAATATCTATATTGCTTTTACACTTTCCACTCGCGTTGCTTGAGAAAGATCATAAAATTATTATAATTATACCATATGTAGAAAGAAGTGGTGGGGAGATTGTCACGAGTGGAGTGAGTGCAATTAAGGGGATTGCTACAGAGCGGGTGTAGAGTAAGAAGGACTCACGGTAGACAAATAAGATAAGCGTGCTGTCGTGAGTAGTGGGGGGGGGTCTGAATGAGGCGAAAGCGCTGTGTTACTATCACTGCAAGTTAGAAGGTCCTACGGAACGGACCTGTGAATAAGAGCCCATCGGGCGGACATAAGGGGAGCAGTCGAGAAGACTAGTGAGAGAGTCTTTCCAGCGATGACTGGTATGTAGAACGTTGATTGATTATTATGATTGATGTATTATATTATATTCGTCTATTACCATGATGTAAATAAGTATATGTGAGGAATGTGGAAGTCCTTGATATTGGATATAGCAATGTGCGCCATGAGCGATAGATGAAAGTGAGTTCATGGATTCGTAGCGCGAATAAGAATAGCGGAGTTGGAAATCAAAAAGAATACGCCAACAGAAACAGTTGAGCGGCAGGTACACAAGCTCCCTACGTTCGACGACCGGAAGGACGACATAGACGCCTTCCTTTACAGATTCGAACTGAACGCACAATTGCAATGGGGGGAAAATAAGGAATTATGGGCCACGTACCTGGCATCGCTATTGCAGGGGCGAGCGTTAACCTACTTTAAAGAGCTACAGCGCGAAGACGTGCAAGATTACGATAAGCTGAAGGCTTTGCTGCTTCGCCGATTTGCGCGTACCGAAGAATATTTCCGGGAGCAGTTTAGGCGAGCACGTGCAGATACCAGGGAGGACTTTGCTGCCTTCGTCGCGAGACTAACGGAGTATTTCGCGAACTGGGTAGACTTGGCGCATGTGGGCACGGATTTCGCTAAACTGAAAGACCTAATGATCCGTGACCAGCTGTACGCGTCGTGCCACAAAGATCTGGTGGCTTTCCTGAAAGAGAACGAACCCGCGACGGTGCAGGAGGCGTCTAAGTTGGCGGAGGCATACCGTACGGCGCATCCGTCCAAACCAGTCGCCAGGGCGTACGTCCAAGATGCTGGGTACGTCGCCGTTGTCGAAGGGTCGCCGGCAGGACTTAAGGACAGGTCGCGTCAGCGTGGTGCCTATAGTGGGCAAGCCCAGGGGCAGCGTAGGGGCTATCACCAATCACCGGCATATGGATCCGGTAAGTTTGACCGAGCAGGAGGGCTAGGTCGCGGTAATGGCCGGGGGCGATTTGTGACCTTTGCCGATGACCGACGGCATAGGGACTCTAGTTCCGGTCGCGATGGGTCACGGGGACCCAGGCCTAGTGCAGCACAGGGAGCGGAGTGTTGGACTTGCGGACGCGTGGGTCACTTTTCACGCGAGTGTAGGGCCGCGAAGTGTTGGAACTGCGGTAGAGCAGATCACATCAGCGTGAATTGCCCTGCAGGTAGGATAGCGGCGAACGTGGACAGTAGCTCCAGTCCATGTGCCCCAAATAAATTTCATCATGCGGCTGCGTGTGTTACATCGGACAACGGAGGCGGACAGTATTCTAAGTGTCCCAGTTGTGAGAAGTTATTATCTTCCGGTGTTTTACCTTGTGGGAGAAAGATCCCCGTTATAAATTCATGTCATACAGGAGGTGGTCTTAGGGTTTATCCGGGGTTTGTTGGGGACGAACCGGTCTCGGTTTTACGAGATACAGGATCTACCGTTGTGGGAGTGCATAGGGACTGCATTCGGGATTCACAGCTTACAGGTGAGACTGTCCCGTGCATCCAATTTTCGGGGGCCATTGAGAAATTACCCATGGCAAGAATAATGATAGATACACCTTTCCTTAGCGGGGAAGTCGAAGCAGTCGTTGGTTGTTTTCCAGGCGCCCAGCTCATCATTGGGAATGTATCACGGGTAGTTTCCCCTTCCGATGAGAACGTGCAAGCATGGTCGCAATCAAAAGGTATTGACTTTTGCGCCGCGGTCGAAACACGTCGACGGGTAGCTGATAAAGATAAGATTAGACCTTTGGCTACGCCAGCGGTCAACCTAGATATCACGCCAGAGCGCTTGGCGAGATTACAAAGGGAGGACCCATCATTAAACCCATGCTTTGGGGAAGCGCGAACCGAGAAAACGAGGAGATATAAGAACGGGTCGTCCTCCTTTGTTGCTCAGGCGGGCATTCTATTCCGTAAGTATGTAACGGTGTCCTCAATTTTAAAGCAGGTCGTTGTGCCAGCGTTGCTGATCGCAACAGTATTGCACTTGGCACATGATGTCCCATTAGCGGGTCATATGGGGATAGCTAGAACCAAAGAAAGGGTTCTTAAAAATTTTTACTGGCCATCGATCCACAGAGATGTGCAAGTCTATTGTAAGACGTGCAGTGCGTGCCAAAAGACGACGCATAAGGGTCGTACACCCCAGGCTCCTCTTCAGAAGATCCCCACGGTCTCGGAACCGTTTAAAAAGGTCTCGATAGACCTTGTTGGCCCCATCCACCCAGCGACCGATAGGGGGAATCGATTTTTCTTAACGGTCATATGTAATGCTACGAGATGGCCAGAGGCGGTTCCTCTGCGGACCATAACGTCTGAGACAGTCGCGGAAGCGTTGTTTGCAATTTTCGCTAGGGTAGGAATACCAGAGCAAATTCTGTCTGATAGGGGCGCGCAATTTACGTCGGAGATGATGAAGGAATTGTTCCGCTTATTCAGTATACAACCCATCACTACCACCCCTTATCATCCGCAGGCTAATGGCATGTGCGAGAGATTGAACTCGACGTTGAAGTCGATGCTGCGTAAGGTAGCTGCTGATCGCCCTAAAGATTGGGATAGATATATCCCTGCAGTGTTATTCGCGTACAGAGAGGTACGGCAGGAGTCAACGGGATTCTCGCGTCCGAAATGATGTACGGTCGTAGTCCTAGGGGCCCAACTGATGTTCTTCGGGACATGATGACGTCGCCATCATCGGGAGACGATGAGCAGATTTCGGTGTTTCAGTACCTTGTTGATTTAAGAGAAAGATTATCTTCAGCGCGCACTATAGCAGAAGAAGCGTCTAGTGTCGCTTCAGCAAGAGCAAAGAACTATAAAGATAGAGGATCTAAACTGAGAATTTTTAAGCCAGGAGACAAGGTCCTATTGTTGTTACCTACGGACCATAATAAGTTATTGATGACATGGAAAGGTCCTTATGTTATTGAGCGAGTTGTTTCAAAGGTAGATTACGCTATCCACATTGATGGAACGAGTAAGGTTTTCCATGTTAATATGCTACAGAGATTTTATGAGAGACCACAGTATCTGTGTGCACAGACAAGACCAGAGGAGACTGTCTTCTCTACTGCTTGTACGGGGGTCGTAGACCAGTTGGACTGTGACGTAAGCGACACCGAGGCGCAGGAAGAGTTACAAATTCAATTGCCGGAGTTAACTGCGACACAAGGTTACAGGGACGTAAAAATTAACCCTGACCTTACGAGTTCAAGGAGTAGGGAACTTGAGACCCTGTTAGCGTCATTTCCGGATGTTGTTACGGATTTGCCGGGTCGCACTACGGTGATCCAGCACCAAATAAAGTTGACTTCGGATAAGCCAGTATTTCTTAGACCGTACCCGTTGCCTTTTTCTTCGAGAGATAGAGTCATAAAGGAAGTTGAGTCAATGTTGAAGTTAGATGTGATAGAACCATCAACATCGCCGTATTCATCACCCATCGTCCTCGTGAAAAAACTTGATGGATCGGTGCGGTTCTGTATTGATTTTCGAAGATTGAACACTATTACGGTAGGCGATAGGGAGCCTATTCCGTTCCAGGAGGAATTAATAGCTTCATTGGCCGGGTCCACGTGGTTTTCCAAGATAGATTTAACGAAAGGTTATTGGGAAATCCCGCTTGCTGAGGAGTCTAAACAATACACGGCGTTCCAGACGCCCATTGGATTATTCCAATTTAAGGTCATGCCATTTGGGTTGGTAAACGCGCCAGCGACGTTTGCAGGATTAATGAGATTAGTGTTGAAGGACATACCTAATGTCGTGTCATTCTTTGACGATATAGCATGCCATACGTCGACATGGTCTGATCATATTCAGACACTAACAGTAATTTTTCAACGATTACGTCATTTTGGGTTAACTGCTAAACCCGCAAAGATGGATTTGGCATGTCCAGAGATAGTATTCTTAGGACATATTGTGGGTAGAGGTGTTCAGAGACCTGAAGTAACAAAAATTGACAAATTAGTAGGGTTGCAAATCCCAAAAACAAAGAAACAAGTCAGAAGCTTAGTGGGAATTTTAAATTATTACAGAAAGTTCATTCCAAATTTTTCCTCCTTGTCATCTTCTCTTACTGACCTTACTAAGAAGGGACAACCCGATAAGGTCCAGTGGACGTCTGAATGTCAGACAGCATTTGATAATTTGGTGACAGCATTATCATCGTCACCCGTCTGATATTACCCGATTTTCGAACTGATTTTATCCTCAGAACGGATGCGTCGGACTCTGGTGTCGGCGCTTGTCTTCTACAGGAGAAGAACGAATGTCTCCATCCTGTATGTTATGTCAGTAGGAAGTTATTGCAGAGAGAAAGAAAGTATTCTGTGATAGAGCGTGAGTGTCTTGCCATTGTCTGGTCCGTCCAGAAACTAGGACGTTATCTCATGGGACGAGAATTTTGTATCCAGACAGACCACAAACCACTGACATTCTTGTCGAAGAATCGTTCGTCCAGTCCACGCTTGTCTAGATGGGCATTGGCTTTGCAGCCGTATACCTTCGTTATTCAACCAATTCCAGGAACCAGCAATCATATCGCCGACTACCTTAGTCGAGCCTAGGGGAAGATTTCAGGAGCTTATACATCAGAGGACAGGAACATTGACAGGATCTGTGTGAATGAGTCGACTTTAAAATATTGACATTATAAATATGATATTAAGAATGGTTGATAGGTTGAGTGGTTTTTGATTCTGTATTAAGTATTGTGATTAGTTAGCTATTCATGATGTGACACATATATGCATATTGCAGGCCATATTGATCCCCATATTTTCCCCTGATTTCGGTATTATATACACTAGGGGAACTGCTAGGTCATTTTTTCTAGTGTAGGTATTGCTCACGCTCACTCGTTGACAGTCATCTTGATGCGATTTGAAATTAATTGCATTAATTTTTTTGGGGTGGGGGATGATGTCACGAGTGGAGTGAGTGCAATTAAGGGGATTGCTACAGAGCGGGTGTAGAGTAAGAAGGACTCACGGTAGACAAATAAGATAAGCGTGCTGTCGTGAGTAGTGGGGGGGTCTGAATGAGGCGAAAGCGCTGTGTTACTATCACTGCAAGTTAGAAGGTCCTACGGAACGGACCTGTGAATAAGAGCCCATCGGGCGGACATAAGGGGAGCAGTCGAGAAGACTAGTGAGAGAGTCTTTCCAGCGATGACTGGTATGTAGAACGTTGATTGATTATTATGATTGATGTATTATATTATATTCGTCTATTACCATGATGTAAATAAGTATATGTGAGGAATGTGGAAGTCCTTGATATTGGATATAGCAATGTGCGCCATGAGCGATAGATGAAAGTGAGTTCATGGATTCGTAGCGCGAGTGAGTAGTGTGTACTCCGATGGAGGTGTGTTACCGTAAGATGTGTGGTGAGTGAAAGGTGAACTAGTGTGTGTACGCTTCATGGGTTGTAAGGAGAGGTGGAGTGAATAGAAATGGTAGGGTATTATACCAATGTAATGTTATTCTTGTAGGTGTCGAGGACGGGCCGCAGAGCCACCTCGATGAGCACAGGGGATAGGCCAGCATAGGGCCGGAGGCCACACATAGGCCAGAAGTGAGGCTGTCAGTGCAGGACAGTAGAGGCACATAAAGTCGTGGCAGTCAGGCCACGGACAGGGACGTAGATATGAGCGTGAATGTGATAATGCACTATTGCCATGTTGAGGGGAGAATGTACTATTGAAATGATAATGTCTATTGAAATGATAATGTGTTATTGCCCTGCTGAGGTGCTAGGGGAATGCTGAGGTGTATGACAATAGGAAGGTGATATTGAGAGACTGCGGTGCCAGTGAATTATTAATGTGCTATTAAGACCCTGAGGGGAGAGGCTGAGGCCGAAGTGCCTTTAGGAGTAACTACCGGATTGTGGATCCGAGGGAGAGTGTGTGTGAGAATAAGGCCGTTGTACGGCAGTTGATTTCAATAATATAATGTATGTAATTGCGCTATTATTTGTATAATTATGTTTAATAAATGTGTGAGTCTGATGGATTGTTCTGTTAAGTGTTAACTTGTTTGTTCGTGATTGTTGTCCTGTCATAAACTATTACATCTCCCAGTCTGGGATTTGTGACAGAGATCTAATCAACAAGAGGTGACAGAGATTATACAACAGAGAAGACTGAGGTGGTTTGGGCATGTACTGAGAATAGGAAATATTAAATTATATGGTCACAACAAGGACACCAACTGGCAAGAGAAATGGGGGAAGACTAAAAATAAAAATTACCCCGAGAAGATTTACAACGTGGCACATTGTCTAGATATAGGGAAACACGTTTTGTAGAAGACCATGGGTGTTGGAGAAGGAGAACTGCCCGATGTGCCAAGGCATAAACTGGGGGACACTGAGAATTTTAGTTGAATTTTAGATAACCCAAGTATTTGCCAAGTTGATTCAGTTGGCCAGAAGTGTAGAGACACACCAGATGTTATAATTCTCCATAAGATTTCATATTTGAATAGAGCGATTATTTGAGTCGCTTGTTCGTAATCCACAGTTTTCTATGAAAATAACTTTGTCAAATGCTACATACACTGTGTTCAAGTAACTTGACACAACACAATTGTTACTATTGCTATAATGCAGAGCATATTATTACAATACATTAAAAAAATGTAACCTTCCTTATTAAGGCAAAGATCAGCGTAATGGGCAAACATAAAGGAATTAGCTTTGCTTGCAAGCAAAGGGTGAAATCAGCAATGTTTCTGTGCTGTAGTATAATGCTACTTTTTGTTGGGCTGTGGTTGAGAGCATTAAGTGGGCGAAACTCAAGTCTGACAAAAAAGAAAAAAAAAACGAAAAGGAAAGAGAAACAGAAATTTTGGTCATAGCAAATTAATGGTTTCTCGTCGTGTTGCAGTAAAAGTTATCATGAAATATCTATAAAAAATAAAAAAAAACTCGGAGACTCACTAGGTGCTGCGAATGCCAAAATCAGCAATTCTCAGAAAACAAAGGTCTCTATTTACAGCAAATACAAAATTCAAAGATAATGGCATGTGTGTAGATTGGCATAGCTATGGAATACACACTCATTATAAAAAGATGTATGAAAGTTCAAATTTACAGTCTGGTCTCTTGGACTGGTGATAGTTTATGATGGGGATGAAGTCACTGATAGTTTGTGTCACTTTTTCTCTGGACAAAATTTGCCTGTTGATTTTTATATCTAGCCCGTCTCGCTGACGCTCTCGAGCTGGATGGGATTTGGGAGTGAGAATGCTGATTGGATAATGCTGCCCGGTGCCGGTTGTTGTCTGAGCTGTGGACACCGGAAAAGGAGCTTTTGCGTGTATGACAACAGTTGCTGTTTTCTTTTGACAGTGGCACATATACATCATCGCTAGTTAGGGGTTGGTTTTCGCCATCATGACATTGCGTTGAAGTTTCCTGCTGGTCATTTGTGGAACTGTAAGTTTCTTTAGATATCTCCACCATGCGCTTCCGAAACTTGTACAATAACAAACCTATCATGACTATGATGCCAATACAGATGATGAATAAAGCTACAGATAACATGTGGATTACGTAATTCGAGATAACACTAGAATTTTTTAGTGGCCTTCCTCTGTTGTCGTGACAAGACGTGTTTTCTGAGCTGGCAATGACGGATGGTAATTGGTTCTGTATTATTTCATTTTGCTGGTCATACCTTGAATTTTCGTTTTCTTTGGTCGGAATGACATGTACGTCAGCCCTGTGCTCTAGCTTGTCGCATTGATACATTGAAACAACCGTACACAGACACTCACTGCTGTTAAACATAGCCACGCCGTGGATGTAAAAAGACACTGAAGATTTGTGGTGTTTATGCCTGCTTGTAACGTCCACTATAATCTCAGCATCTTCCTTCCTCCAACACCGAAAAGTGACTTCTGTGATTTCCTGATCGTGCTGTGGCATGTTGCAGAAATATTGTTCACTTGCTTTCTCCTCAATTGTGATAACATTCCCACTGACAATCTTTTTACTATCACCTTCTTTTAGATATGGCCGAGTTTCTATATTTCCTATGAGGTGAGACACAGAAATACTTGTAATGTTTGTCCAGGTATCATTGGCGTCAGTAACTTTACACGTTACGTTCCCCACCTTCCTCAAAATGTCCAGTGAAACAGAAAACCGTATCACGAAAAGGTCAAGTCCTGAATAAGAGGAGCTGTCTGTATATTTTTCAACTTCATATTTCCTTTCGATCAATAAGTCCCCTGCATACGGGTGAAAATGAGGAGGGTACAGAAACCCTCTTGCTTCACATAAAAAGTTCCGCCCATGTTTGGGAGATGGACACATGAGCGTCAGACTGATGTTTGGTTCAGGTATTGTGAGCACATTTACAAATTCATAAACAGGATTGACGGCCAACAAATGTCCTGCCTTTTTGACAACTATTTGAACTTTGTAACTGTATGTGTCCGGAATTCCAGGAAAATTAGTATTGAAACAGTGAACATTGTCAAAGTGGAAGCCAGAATGTGAACTTGAATTGTATCCTCTATAGTGCCTTATTTCACTGTACTGTATGTACACCGTTGTATTTGTTTTATGGGGTGTGTAACTAATATTACAAATAACATCCTCATCATAATCAACAAGCTGGAAATTACATTCAACTGAAATCCAATATTTTGCTAGTAAATATATTCGGCAGGATGCATAATCTGCCCTGTTGAAAATGCTCATGACACAACTGGTCAAAAGAGAATCGTACTGCTGAATAAATTTTGAAAGTTTACACTGAAGTAAGAGGTTTCTGTGGTGAGCCTGGATTCTGTCTATGTAAAGACGGCTTGAAAATGTCCTTTGCCGTAGGTTTAGATGCAAGAATGTTGCAGAATAATTCGGCATTTGTGATTTGCAGCTCGTTCTGCTGGGCTTACACGAAGCAACTGTCGTAGCAGTTTGAAAATTACTGTCAAAGATCTCCCATTCTACCAGTCTGTCGGAATAAAAAAAACAACACATGTCTTTATATACATCACGTTACAACAGAACATAAGCATTAGGTTTTGGTACATGTATCATGAACTATGGATTTTACCAATGCTTCAAGGAATAAAATACAATTTGACAGCATGCCGGGATGATTCCAGTGAGAATATAAAATGTATTTATGTAGCAGGTTATTTATGTTGTTCTTTCAGTTTCATTTTCTTTCAAGTTGCAGTGTACAGAAATAATATTCTTTACATGTCGCAAATAATAATAATAATAATAATAATAATAATAATAATAATAATAATGTTCTGAGTTGTTTATTGTAATGTATGTGTGAACAGCCTAGACATCATTTCGTCGGCTTCAGTTAGCCTACGTGATCTCTTCAACTGGTTCAACACATGAAAGTCTTTACAAAGATAAAGTGATATGAACAGTATCATAACTTGGCGCCAGTATGACTTACTGCAAAATACTCGACAGTTTCCCCTGGCACAATCTGTCGAATGGTTCTCCCACAGCTGCCGGACGACACAGATTTTCAGCTACACATGGACTCAGCAATGCGAACATTAGTATGAAGGTAATGTAATTTGCCATACTCTTTTGTGGGGAAAATACCTTTAAGTTAAAAACAAGTCATGGTTAAAATGACAAAACAAATTAATCTAGGAAAATACTTCAAGCTGGTTTAAGTATGAAATTATTAGTACTTGCTTTATCTATTAGTTTGTCTTACAAATGTAACTATTTCATGTAAAGCTCTGTGAAACGTTCTGTATGAGACTCTGAACTGATTCCCTATTTTCAGGAAATGATATTGCAATCGTCACTTGTGTCTCGTCTTTGGCCTCAGGTCATCATGAATATAATTCTGAAGGCGGTTGTCCTTGACTTTATCTTTTCTAACAACAATTATCAGAAAGAAAGGGCTTGAGATAACAAACAACACTTAAAGTTGTTCTAATACAGCGCTATGACAGTTTATCTATGATTGCCTGTAGTTATCATACTGTTATTAAAAGTATTCTTTTTTTTTTTATTATTTTAAATGAAAAGAATACTGCCTCGATCTCATGTGTATACCTCAGCAGCCTAAATGTATTTTGGAATTAGAAGGCACTCAGCTAGAATAACAATTTTTTTCAAAATAATGAATAATTTACAATAATATGGTAAATAAATAAATAAATACAAAGAGAAAGCATACTAGACTGAGTTACAATGATGACCTTTGTTAAAGCTGCAATGGAGGCATCATTCTGTAAAAGTTCCAATAAAGGCCCTGTGAAACATTGAAAGTCTATGGAAAATCATGTGGTCTAGACAAAAGCAGGCATTAATCTGGAACCCAATTCATGCTCTCATCAAAGCCTGATTTCGCCCGATAAAACATAACAATACTGCAGGGATTTTCATTACAGTTCTAGCTCACTTAAGCACCTGATTCTCGAATCTACTGTACAATAAATTTTAAGAATGTCTACGCCTAGGGAAAAAAAAGAAAATATGACACAGCATAAAACAAACAACCACACTCAAATTTCCCGCGCATAGGATTAGAACATGTAACAACTAAAGACAGTGGAGATGGCTTAAGTTACAAACTGCCATGCCATAGAGAAACTGCAAAGAAAAAAAAAACTTGCAGGAGAAACAAATAGAACATTAAGCGTCGCCCCCCCCCCCTCCCGGCATTATTCTTGGTTCGTTTTGTGATGCCCCACCCCCTAAAAAAAAATGTACGTCGTACACAGTTAGGCCCATAAAAAAATACTGCCCATTCCATAAAATTTTTCAAAAGCGATATTAGAAAGTGAATTGGAGCCAAGGTGGCGTCTACAGTTAGTAAAATGACAGGATGATGTATTCGGTACAAATACATTCTATACTTTGCATTCATATTAACTGAAAACAAAGAATCACTTTTCATACTGAACGTATTTCTTCCGTCTGAAAAGTGTAGATTACGTTGAACAACCGCATTGAAGTCAGGATAAACTATTTTAAAAAAACAATGTGATACTTCCGAAATCTGTGAATGAAATATGATACTATTCCATGAATAAATCGACTCATACCGAAATTCGAATCGCATTATATAATGCACCATCCCTGTTAGATCATGACGATTTCAACTTACCAAACCGTATAGTATTCCTGGAATTCCACCACGTACTCAAGCATGCGAAGGTAATGAAAATCAATCCATGGTGAACACCAAACACTGAGGAATAGTGTGACTGGACACAAGCGCTATTGCACTGAAACACATTTTTATCCCTTAATTCAGATAGGGGGCGGCTGCAAAGTGTTATCAGTTCATTTCCCAGTTTCGGATGACGTCAGTGTGTCGTACGGGCTTGGTGTGCACTACAGAAAACATCTTAGCTTAGGCAATATTGTTACCCCCCCAAAAATTGGGGTACATGTTCCCCTGCCAACACGTTTTGTTACCGACCTGTTTTAAGGTGGTGTGTGTGCCAACTCCAGGTCAGGTCTGTCCTGTCATATCATCTGCAGCCCCAGTACTTTTGCTTCGGCTGTCCCCTTGGGCAATGTTGGAAATGAATGAAATGTTCCTGACCTGTCGTGTAACTACAGCTATCACACTCAAGTGGGTTCTGCAGTTCATGCACACAACCTGTAACGAAGAGGGTCTCTTTCAATTCTTCAATTTCTTGTTTACCGCAGCGCAGCGACGTAGTTTCGCAATTTGGCGCAAGTGAGATATCTCTATAAATACTATACTCCCTGGTGTAAATAACTCGTAGCCGAGGTCCCATAGAAAATCAAAGTTACGAAGTCACAATTAATTCAAGTAGTTGACCGATCAAATTTGTTTAGTGCACGCCCGGCATTCGGCTATATTTTCTCTGTCCCGCATCACTTGGACACTGTCTCTAGCCAAGGACTTCCAATATTCGGTAAATTACCAAAGATATTGACTGTCTCCGTTTATCAAATACTTTGTTTCAAAGTCGTTCAAGACTATTAGTCACCGAAAGTTAAGTACTGCACGATTATACGTATGTTACCTTTCGATGTAACCAGAAAAATGTGCTGGAAAAAAATATTTTTTTCTTTTACTGAAAGTTGAAAAAGCCGTTTAGACGGTGAGAAACCAAACATAGGCCAATAAAAATGCAATTTTCAGCATCCTGTTACGTTTCGTTAATCCAATAAATTTACTGGGAAAAAGACGACTTGTCTTAAGCAGTACTGGAAATTGTTGCTTCGCGTGCGCCGCAGGAAAGCAACAAGAAATAGTACACATTTAGTGCTAAAATCTCATGTTCAGTGCCAGTGCACAACCACAAGGATGGTCATAGCAAAAAACTGTGTGAATCATAAATTATATCAGCTTTTCCGGTCTTTTTAAAAAAACACTGGCGGATGTAACCTTATAAGGGTACCGGAAAACTGAGCCGGATTTTTAATCCTATTGTTCAAAACTTCAAAGGTAGCTCGTAAAAGCTGTTGGAAGACTGAGCCGGTTTTTGGCATATCGATACTTAATTTTTCTAACGACTAGTCAACCTCTTCCGTTCGCCACTTATTGAGACTGTTTCTTTGCTTTTTTTTCTGGTGAATTTTGTAAGAATTAAATGCATGTAATTATAAAAGCTGATTGAAACGGTCTTGATACGTGTTGCCCCCTGCTCACCACGGAGAGGTGGAAGTCGGATTTTGAGCAGGATAATGTTTAGATTGAGAGCTGTTAAAACCATGGTAAACATTGTTTAAAAAATATTAAAAGGGGCCTCACAACTTGACGGGTAGCATCTTGAGAGCCATTTTGTGCAAAAAACTCTGCCTGAGACAGCCTTTGCTCATTGTAGACAGTAATGAGCGTCTCCCTAATTCTCTCACGCTCTCGCAAGCGCCTCACAGGAACATTGTGGTACTGATAGGATATCTGACCTTTATGTCAGTTCGTAATTGTTCTTCAGCGAGTTTTTCGAGCAACAGAAATAGGTTTGGATACGGCGATGTAAAGGGGCTTGCAAAATGTTTATGGAAACTTTCGCATACATTGGCCGTTCTGACGGAACTTTCAAGACAGGTCCAAAAGCTGGGCGGGTATCTGGCAGTTGAAGAAATGTAGATGTCAAATACATAGACTGAAAACATTGTGAGTTTGTCGTCATCCTGGTCTGGGCACTGGGCCATGATGACAAAGTACTTCACTAGGCTCAAGAGCCGGTAAGCCAAGAAAGGATTTTAGCCACATTGCTGTTTCACTGGTAGACTTGTACTCAGAAGAAAGTCCAATTTGTTGAAGTTTTCGGTGCCATGCTTGACCGACATGAAACTGACAGACTTTAATTGTAGTCTCTGGGAAGGTGTGTCGACAGGCGGAAAGCATGGCAAACCTATTGAGTTGTGTTAGGCGCGCGGGCAGTCATTTTGTGACTGTCCCTGTTGTGTGTTAGCATACTGAGTCTATCCAAAGATCTATCATGTGTAAACAGTCCAGTGCTTTAGGATTGGTACATCAGGCTAATCGATCTAAAGTTCGAAAACAACATAGTCGATATCTACAACAAAAAAACCGGCTCAGTTTTCCAACAGGCGTCAGCGGCTTATTGCGCAATGCGTTGCATAACAGATGAAAAACCGGCTCAGTCTTCCGTACCCCCCTTATAAAATTGGCCGGAATGCGTCATCCCATTTGCTCTACTTTCTAGTACCGATACTTGGACTGTCTTTGAAAAAGCTCGCTCGAAACAGGATGTCAAAAGCGAGGATCATCGTGAGGCAGTGTGACAGAAAGATTGCACTGGTTCTTTGGTCTCGTTTTCCATGTTTGTCGTGTAATGCAATTTGACCCTTTCAATGCAGGATCTGTAAAATATTACGGGTGATTGGTGGGCGTTTCTGGTAGAATTTCCTTCTGTCCTGGCATTCTGTTACATTCTGTCTATCGTCTTGTTTTTTCCTAGTACAATGTGACAATTATCGCACCGACGTCCTTTCTCCAAACTCAGACTGTAAAATGTGAAATACTCCGTGTACAAATGACCGTTAATAGTGTTTTTCTGTGCCGATTATCTTGCATTGCAAAAAGGTATTATTATAACTTCAGATCATATCTCCTGCAAGCAAAATGATGGTAGTTACGACAAATTACCAAAACTATATTAAAGAAAAAAATCACTTACACCGCATCCATAGAAGTTACCGTCCCTAGTCTGAAGATTTTGAAATCAAAATAATTGAATAATTATTACATCGGGTAAAGAAGCCGCAACAATTCCATGTCGCAGTTTATTTTGGTAATGAAGCAGTGCGTCCTTGGCATTAACTTTACTTTTATATCTGCTGTGTCGCATTGTGTATACCTGGATCGACATTTTTAATGATATATCACGTAATTAGTGATGTGTGGAAATTTCCGGGGATAACATAGAATAAAATAACAAGACAGCTCCTTGTTACGTGTTTCAGTGAAAGTGCTTGAAACCAGACTATTTTCATGATAAAATTGTCCTACAATTTTGCTGGTCTCTTCAGTCGGCACTTCGGTGGTCTCACTCAGGGAGGGGAAGGGGAGGGGAGGAGGGGGGCACAGTTCTGCATAGTTAAGAATTTTGTTTGCGATTTTAGCTTTATATTTTTTTCCTCAATATCACAAAGGCCGAAACATCTAATGAAAGAAGCCACTCGTTTTCTGAAGATCGTCATCTGCCTCGCCCCACCTTAGGACTTTCTTACCACTGATATTGAATCGCATGTATTTTAAACATTTGGCCTAGAGGGTTTTGGGGAACTAAGTTTTTGATAAGTTGGTATGCATAATTATTCTAATTAATCGATTGAGAACATAAATAAACATGTAACTAGCTGTATGGATGCAAAATGGTGATTGTGGATGAAGTATTTCTCAATACTGCGACCAATTTCATCAAAGATCCCTGTAAACATTGTTTTGTACACATTGTTTGATTGTTTTTTTTTATGAAGTAAAATCTTATTAAAATTTAGGTTAAATACAACGTAGAGGCCGCCGTGTATAATGTTTTGTTCTTAATTACTAATAGGTATTAATCATTCAAAATACCCAATAATATGCCTCCTGGATGGAGCTGTCAAGATGAGTACCATAATAATTGAGTAGATGACCATTAATCAACGGTGGAACAAAGACTGAATGGAAAAATAGACAGGTAATTTGACATTTGAGACGGTGGCAGACAGACCCGTGAACAGACAGAAGTGGAAAACCTGAAAACAAATCGATTCCATCGTTGAATGTTATTTTAAAATGTATCAACATAGTGCGTTTTCAGTGAAATACCCAGCTCTCAGATAGTTCTAAATGATGACTGCCTTATGGGATTCAACATTTAGGTTAAATTTTTACTTCATGTCTGAATTCCCAAGGGCAACACGAAGTGAGGAATGCAGGTGACGAAACGCTTTTTTTTTTATTATTAAATTAATTGGCTGTTTGTTTGTTTGCTTGTTTGTTTTACATATAGTTATGTCCTTCTTGTGTATGTTTTGAATTGGGCGTAAAGGACTTTTCATAAATTTTGAACTGAAATGAACCGAATATTTTTTGTTTGAAGACATCAGATTATAACCTGGTCTTCGCTCTGCACTGTCTTCTGAAGAGCTTGTGTGTGTTTTCTAGTTAGAACATGTCGTGACAGTTAAATCTACTGCTATGGTTCTCTGGAGAACACCAATACTGCCAGAGACACGTTTCCAGAATATACTGGAGAGGTATTTTGTTTGTAGTATGAGCAGTAACAAAATGTACATTTAGAGTCACAGAAGAAAACGAAAAAGTATCATTGCTGTTGTTTTTTTTTTTGCAAAAAAGCCAAATTTATTCCATGATATATACAAAGCAAAGCTATGTCACAATAGACAACAACATTTACAAAGCACAATAGCCACTTATGCAAGAAAGTCCTACAAAATATTCGAAGCTTGACTAAGAACAAGACTTATTGCAAAACAAACTAACAATATTAATATTTCACAACACCCAAAAGTGTATAGTGCTGGCTTAACACAAATGAATTAATCAATATTTCAATAATATTCACTTTCTCTGGTACTAGTACAGCACATGAGAATTACTTACATACATTTCAACATAATTATTAAGCTTACGAAGTATTTTATTTTCCTATACATTATTCAGTGCACATGAATTATTCAGTATTTCAACATATTTTCTACTATCCAGTTTCTCTAGTGCTAGCTCAACATATATGAAATAGCCAATATTGGTATAGCATATTTATTATTGATAACCCTTTTTCGAAAGTATATGTTATTATGGTTTTGATTTTTATATTCCTCAAATAAATCAGCATTGGAAAGTAAACAGCATAGGCTTCATAAAAAAAAACAAGAAAAAAGGCCCAACTGATACAATCAATAATTTAAAGAAAAAGCGATGGTGAAATAGAAACTTCTCTTATTATCATGATAAGAATAAGTGTATTGTTTATGCACTCTCCTACATTTTGACTTTGTAAGCAGAGAATACCGACAGCTGTTAGTGTCATCAAGCCTGCTGCTGTAAGCGGAATGTTACCAGAAAAAGTGTGTCTGTCAATTTTTATTCCCCTGTTCTACTTGACAAATTGCATTAGGATGTTTTGTGTTGGCTTTCGCGTACTTCTTTCTCATGGAATGTCTTATTTTAGAAACGTAAATTTTATGTTCTTTTTCAACAGCAAAAATCCTGATGTGCACAATCATGCATTGGCCAGTCCCTATTGTGAGCACTAGAAATATTAAAATATTTTGAGAATGGCCCTATGAAAATATATCGCCAGACATATCAAAATAAACCGGGACCAGAAACCACAATCAAAGTATATAATTGGAGGCCTTTTTTCCGGCTGCTGTACATGTATATTCTCTACAGACGATGAACAGATGAAGGTTATCTAGAATAATTATCTTCATTGCAATAGTTTTAACATGCTCATTTGATAGTCCCTATTGATCGGTATATTGCGTTATGCACATAAAGAGAGTTTGTACGATAACATGACTGTTTGCTCTGATCAAGTAAATTTGATTGGATATACACGTTCTATGATTCAGTCCATCAATATTTATTGACTTCCATCAGAAGACCCCGTCCATGGGTCAAGCGAAGATTCATATTGTCTAATTCCTGCAGTTGAAACGGCTGAAATAATGCTAGAAGTATTGGAGATGACTGAAGATACATCTGGTGCTGCCATTAGAGATGTTTCCTCTACAGGCTCCTCTTGATGGCTTTCCTCATCAGTCCCAACTCTTCCCCATGTGTTATATAGAGATTCAGTAGTAGAACTATACCGGTGTTGTACTTCATTCTCTCCAGCACTCCACATTTCAGTCCAATCGGAATCCGGAAGCCTAGCACGGATATTGTGTTCTGTATGTGGCGATTCTCTCATCATGGCAATAGCTGCTTGGTGGCCATGCTGACTACTGGTTGATGTTACATCCTCGTATATATGATCTGCTCTTTGGTGACTTTCTTCCTGATTATTCGGAATTCTGCTTCGTTTTATGTACAAAATACACAACACACTAACAATAATCAAAAACAGAAAACCAAATGCAAGGGGCAAAACGACAGTCATTATATATCGGCGAATTCGAATTTTCCTTTTATATGGGTGAATATTGGTCGGAATGACGTGTATTTCAGTCCTGTGCTCCAACTTGTCGCACTGATACTTTGAAACAACCGAACACAGACATTCACTGTTGTTAAACATAGCCGCGCCGTGGATGTAAAAAGAAACCGAAGATTTGTGTCGTTTATCCCTGCTGGTAACGTCCACTATAATGTCTCCGTCTTCCTTACTCCAACACTGAAAAGTGACTTCTGTGATTTCCCGAACATGCTGTGGCATGTTGCAGAAATATTGTTCACTTGCTTTCTCCTCAATTGTGATAACATTCCCACTGACATTCTTTTTACTATCACCTTCTTTTAGATATGGCCGAGTTTGTATATTTCCTATGAGGTGAGACACAGAAATACTTGTAATGTTTGTCCAGGTATCATTGGCGTCAGTAATTTTACACGTTACGTTCCCCACCTTCCTCAAAATGTCCAGTGAAACAGAAAACCGTATCACGAAAAGGTCAAGTCCTGAATAAGAGGAGCTGTCTGTATATTTTTCAACTTCATATTTCCTTTCGATCAATGAGTCCCCTGCATAGAGTTGAAAATAAGGAGGGTACAGAAACCCTCTTGCTTCACATAAGAAGTTCCGCCCATGTTTGGGAGATGCACACATGGGCGTCAGACTGATATTTGGTTCAGGTATTGTGAGCACATTTACAAATTCATAAATAGGGTTGACGGCCATCAAATGTCCTGCCTTTTTGACAACTATTTGAACTTTGTGACTGTATGTGTCCGGAATTCCAGGAAAATTAGTAATAAAACAATGAACATTGTCAAAGTGGAAGCCAGAATGTGAACTTGAATTGTATCCTCTATAGTGCCTTATTTTACTGTGCTCTATGTACACCGTTGTATTTCTTTTATGGGATGTGTAACTAATATTACAAATAACATGCTCATCATAATCCATTAGCTGGAAATTACATTCAACTGAAATTCCATACTTTGTTAGTAAATATATTCGACAAGATGTATAATCTGCCCTGTTGAAAATGCTCATGACACAGCTGGTCAAAAGAGAATCGTACTGCTGAATAAATTTTGAAAGTTTACACTGAAGTAAGAGGTTTCTGTGGTGAGCCTGGATTCTGTCTATGTAAAGACGGCTTGAAAATGTCCTTTGCCGTAGGTTTAGATGCAAGAATTTTGCAGAATAATTCGGCATTTGTGATTTGCAGCTCGTTGTTCTGGGCTTACACCAAGCAACTGTCGTAGTAATTTGAAATTTACTGTCAAAGATCTCCCATTCTACCAGTCTGTCGGAATAAAAAAAAACAACACATGTCTTTATATACATCACGTTACAACAGAACATAAGCATTAGGTTTTCGTACACGTATCATGAACTATGGATTTTACCAATGCTTCAAGGAATAAAATACAATTTGACAGCATGCCGGGATGATTCCAGTGAGAATATAAAATTTATTTGTGTAGCAGGTTATTTATGTTGGTCTTTTAGTTTCATTATCTTTGAAGTTGCAGTGTACAGAAATAATATTCTTTACATGTCACAAATAATAATAATATAAAAAATAATAATAATAATGTTCTGAGTTGTTTATTGTAATGTATGTGTGAACAGTCTAGACATCATTTCGTCGGCTTCAGTTAGCCTACGTGATCTCTTCAACTGGTTCAACACATGAAAGTCTTTACAAAGATAAAGTGATATGAACAGTATCATAACTTGGCGCCAGTATGACTTACTGCAAAATACTAGACAGTCTCCCCTGGCACAACATGTGGAATGGTTCTCCCACAGCTGCCGGACGACACAGATTCACAGCTACACATGGATCCAGCAGTGTGAACATTAGTATGAAGGTAATGTAGGCTGCCATACTCCTTTGTGGGGAAAATACCTTTAAGTTAAAAACAAGGGATGGTTTGGAATGACAAAACCAATTAATCTAGGAAAATATTTGAAGCTGATTTAAGTATGAAATTTTAGTACTTGTAATGTTTATTAGTCTGTCTTACAATTGTAAATATTTCATATAAAGCTCTGTGAAACGTTGTGTATGAGATTCTGAACTGATTGCCTGTGGGCAAGGGAGATATTGCAATCGTCACTTGTGTCTCGTTTTTGGCCTCAGGTCATCATGAATATAATTCTGAAGGCGGTTGTCCCTGACTTTATCTTTTCTAACTACTATTACCAGAAAGAAAGGACTTGAGATAACAAAACAACACTTAAAGTTGTTCTAATACAGCGCCATGAGAGTTTACAATTATAATTATGATTCTCTGTAGTTATAATGTTATTAAAAATATTCTTCGGTTATTATTTTAAATGAAAAGAATACTGCCTCGATCTCAGTTGTATACCTCAGCAGCCTAAATGTATTTTGGAATTAGAAAAAGGCCACTCAGCTAGAATAACAATTTTTTTCAAAATAATGAATAATTTACAATAATGGTAAATAAATACAAAGAGAAAGCATAGACAGAGTTACAATGATGACCTTTGTTAAAGCTGCAATGGAGGCATCATTCTGTAAAAGTTCCAATAAAGGCCCTGTGAAACATTGAAAGTCTATGGAAAATCGTGTGGTCTAGACAAAAGCAGGCATTAATCTGGAACCCAATTCATGCTCTCATCAAAGCCTGATTTCGCCCGATAAAACATAACAATACTGCAGGGATTTTCATTACAGTTCTAGCTCACTTAAGCACCTGATTCTCGAATCTACTGTACAATAAATTTTAAGAATGTCTACGCCTAGGGAAAAAAAAGAAAATATGACACAGCATAAAACAAACAACCACACTCAAATTTCCCGCGCATAGGATTAGAACATGTAACAACTAAAGACAGTGGAGATGGCTTATGTTACAAACTGCCATGCCATAGAGAAACTCCAAAGAAAAAAAAAACTTGCAGGAGAAACAAAAAGAACATTAAGCGTCGCCCCCCCCCCCGGCATTATTCTTGATTCGTTTTGTGATACCCCCCCCCCGGCATTATTCTTGATTCGTTTTGTGATACCCCCCCCGGCATTATTCTTGATTCGTTTTGTGATACCCCCCCCCCGGCATTATTCTTGATTCGTTTTGTGATACCCCCCCCCGGCATTATTCTTGATTCGTTTTGTGATACCCCCCCCCCGGCATTATTCTTGATTCGTTTTGTGATACCCCCCCCGGCATTATTCTTGATTCGTTTTGTGATACCCCCCCGGCATTATTCTTGGTTCGTTTTGTGATGCCCCCCCCGGCATTATTCTTGGTTCGTTTTGTGATACCCCCCCCCAGGATTATTCTTGATTCGTTTTGTGATAAACCCCCCCCCGGCATTATTCTTGATTCGTTTTGTGATACCCCCCCCCCCGGCATTATTCTTGATTCGTTTTGTGATAACCCCCCGGCATTATTCTTGATTCGTTTTGTGATACCCCACCGGCATTATTCTTGATTCGTTTTGTGATACCCCCCTGGCATTATTCTTGATTCGTTTTGTGATACCCCCCCCCTCCGGCATTATTCTTGGTTCGTTTTGTGATACCCCCCCCCCGGCATTATTCTTGATTCGTTTTGTGATACCCCCCCCCCCGGCATTATTCTTGGTTCGTTTTGTGATCCCCCCCCCGGCATTATTCTTGATTCGTTTTGTGATACCCCCCCCGGCATTATTCTTGATTCGTTTTGTGATACCCCCCCCCCCCCCCTTAAAAAAAAATGTACGTCGTACACAGGCCCATAAAAAAATACTGCCCATTCAATTAAATTTGTCAAAAGCGATATTAAAAAGTGAATTGGAGCCAAGGTGGCGTCTACAGTTAGTAAAATAACAGGATAATGTATTCAGTACAACTACATTCTATACTTTGCATTCATATTAACTGAAAACAAAGAATCACTTTTCATACTGAATGTATTTCTTCCGTCTGAAAAGTGTAGATTACGTTGAAAAACCGTATTGAAGTCAGGATAAACTATTTAAAAAAACAATGTGATACTTGCGAAATCTGTGAATGAAATATGATACTATTCCATAAACAAATCGACTCATACTGAAATTCGAATTGCATTATATAATACACCATCCCTGTTAGATCATGACGATTTCAACTTACCAAACCGTATAGTATTCCTGGAAATTCCACCACGTACGAAAGCATGCGAAGGTAATGAAAATCAATCCATGGTGAACACCAAACACTGAGGAATAGTGTGACTGAATACAAGCGCTATTGCACTGCTTTTTATCCCTTAATTCAGATAGTGGGCGGCTGCAAATTGTTATCAGTTTATTTCCCAGTTTCGAATGACGTCAGTGTGTTGTACGGGCTTGGTGTGACTTTGCACACCAGAACAGAGAACATCTTAGCTTAGGCAATATTGTTACCACCCCCCCCCCCTGGGGTACATGTTCCCCTGCTAACACATTTTGTTACCGATCTGTTTTAAGGTGGTGTGTGTGCCAACTCCAGGTCAGGTCTGTCCTGCCATATCATCTACAGCCCCATTACTTTTGCTTTGGCTGTCCCCTTGGGCAATGTTGGGAATGAGTGAAGTGTTTCCCATCTGTCATGTAACTACAGCTATCGCACTCAAGTGGGTTCTAAGTTCATGCACACCTGTAACGAAGACGGTCTCTTTCAATTCTTCAATTTCTTGTTTACCGCAGTGCAGCGACGTAGTTTCGCAATTTGGCGGAATTGAGATCTCTCTAAACATATTATACTCTCTGGTGTAAATAACTCGTAGCCAAGGTCTCATAGAATATCAAAGTCAGGAAGTCACAATTAATTCAAATAGTTGGCCGATCAAAATGGTTAAGAATTTTGTTTGCGATTTTAGCTTTATATTTTTTTCCTCAATATCACAAAGGCCGAAACATCTAATGAAAGAAGCCACTCGTTTTCTGAAGATCGTCATCTGCCTCGCCCCACCTTAGGACTTTCTTACCACTGATATTGAATCGCATGTATTTTAAACATTTGGCCTAGAGGGTTTTTGGGAACTAAGTTTTTGATAAGTTGGTATGCATAATTATTGAAATTCCATATTATTATTTTGTTAGTAAATATGTTCGACAAGATGTATAATCTGCCCTGTTGAAAATGCTCATGACACCAGCGGTCAAAAAAGAATCGTACTGCTGATTCACTTTTGAAAGTTTGCACTAAACTAGAAGGTTTTTGTGGTGATCCTGTATTCTGTCTATACACAGAAGGCTTGAAAATATCCCCGACCAGAATGTAGGTAGATAGAAGAATATTGCAGAATAATTCGGCAAAATGTGATTTGCAGATTGTCGTTTTGGACGTCCACGAGATAACATTTGTAGCGTTATGGAATTTACTGTCAAAGATCTCCCATTCTATCTGTCTGTCGGAATAAAATAATAACACGTCTTTATTTACAACAGAACAGAAGCGCTATATTATAGTATAATAAACTATGGCTTTTGCCAATGCATCAAGGAATAAAATACAATCTGACATCATACCAGGATAATTCCATTGAGAACATAAAATTTACCATATCTAGCAGGTTATTTATGTTGCTCTTTCACTTTCAGTTTCATTACCCCTCACGTTACAGTGTACAGAAATGGTATTATTTACATGTCATAAATAATAATGATAATTATAATAATAATAATAATAATACTAATAATGTTCCGAGTTTTTTATTGTAATGTGTATGTGAACAGTCTAGGCAGCAGTTCTTCAACTGCTGTTACGAGATCATTTAAACTGGCTCAACGCTGAAATCTTGTACAAAGATAAAGTGTGATACGAACAGTATCAAACTTGGCGCCAGTATTAATTAATTCAAATCAACCGACATTCGGCCCTGGCACAATATGTCTAATGGTTCACCCACAGCTGCCGGGCGACACAAATCCTCAGCTACACATGGACTCAGCAATGTGAACATCAGTAGAAAGACGTTGTGGAGTGCCATATTTGAAAAAAAATCCTTTTGGTACTACAAAGGATAACGTGAGATGACAAAAATACCGTGAGATATAAATAAGAATTTAAAAAGAAAGTTAGCGATGAAGAGATTATTATTTCTTGTATTCAATAGTTTAACTTATATTTTGTAACTGTTAAAGTGATGTGAAATGTGTAGGATATCCTCTCACTATGAATGCCGCGTTCCTCTAGGACATAAAACAACAATACACATGTGTACACGGATTACGAGTTACTTGTCACTGTGAACGTTTTATCGGTCCCCAGCCTTTAAATTCTGCATTTCGGAGTAATATCAAGTCAGGATAATCTTGTTTGGCAAATTTGTCTGGCCTGAAAACAAATTTCTAGTTTTCGGAAATGCGACATTAATAACGCTTTCCTTTAAATCTCATGGAAGAGGCATTGCCTGTTAATTCAAGTAGAGTGAAGAAAAAACATCTCTATTTTAATTCAAATGTTTCGCTTTCGGTTGGCTGTCGCTCATTGTCAAGACCTGATATGACTCAGCGAAACGAAACAGAACACATTCCAGATTACTTATTTACAAACAGAAAACTGTTTGCCGGATATCCAGTTCCCACATTAACATTTTGTGTCACGGTCCGGTTTTGTTTTTTGATTTTTTGTGTGTGTGCCTTCCTTCCGAAAGCTAAAACTTTGCAGCCCTTTGACTGAATTTATGACATCTTGGTATGTTGACTGCTGCTCCTCGCGACCTTTTGCCCTTCGAAAACTATAGATTAAAAAGTCATTAATTTTTGCTTCAATAGTTTATGATAAAAAATGCTTCGTGCTTTCACGTTGAAAATGCAATAGTTCTACAGACATGAAGTCACTACTTCAACAGTTCTGCAGGCATGAAGTCACTACTTCCGTTCAAATAGTGAATTTTTCGGTCCATGGAGAAGAAAACGACACTGGAACGGGAAATGTCTGTTTTTAAGAAGGAAATTAATTGACGTTTTCTATATCATCAGATCAGCAAAATTGAATTCGGAAGCGACGTGAACTTGTAACGGTGCGTTTATTGTAAAATTGAATGTTTAGGGCACAGTTTTTTGGTAATTTTTCAAACCGATCAGAGAAATTCGTAACTTTGAAACATTCACATTGCTTGTGGATTCACTCATGAGGAAATCCCGAGGTCGTAGAAAAACTAAGATTATCTGAGAACTGAGATTGTTACACGACAATCAGTTTACAAACAGAATTGCAAGAGGCTGAAGACAGGACTTTCTGGACGTTCTTTAATTATTCACTAACTTGTCGCATTTTGCATTTTCTTTATTTTAGTCCATACTGTGTACTGTTAATAAATTACTTGACGTTGTTTCTGAGAAGGGAGGGGTGTAAATAGCTAGCTGGCTGGACAGGCAGCCAGACAGACAGAAAGGCAGACACACAGACAGACAGATTATTTATGTTGTCGTTGCAGGTATTATTGTTATTGTTCTTGCTGCTACTGGTAATCTTTTTGCTGTAGGCGTTGTTTTTGCTGGTGGTACAGTTCTTCTTGTTACAGATGCTATTGTTGTGTTGTCGCTGCGCATGGTTGTAAGTTTGCTGTCATTGTTGTAATTAATGTTGCTGCTGCTGTCGCAGGAGACGTTATCATTGCTGTTGATATGCTGTTTTTAAATGTGGTGGTAGTGAGGTTATTATTATTCCTGTCAATGGTGCTGCTGATACTGATGTGGTATTGTCTTGTTCCGGGCGATATTGTTGTTTTTTTTGTTGATGATGTTTGTTCTGATACGATAGAGACGTCCTGGCTAAGTTACTGTCTTAGATGGATTATGTTGTCTTCTTGGCTGCTTGGTTGTCTGTTTATCTCATTGTTTGGTTGCTGTCAGCCTAAATGGCTGTTTGGTTGTCTGGCTGATTGGCTGTTGGAGTCAATGTCTGGCCGTCTGGCTGTTTGACTGTTGTCTTTGTTACTGTCTGACTGCTTGAGTGTTGTCTGGTTGGCTGTCTGGCTGTTTGGCTGTTGTCTGGTTCGCTGTCTGTCCATTGGACTGTTGTCTGGTTGGCCGTCTGACTGTTTGACTGTTGTCTGGTTGGCTGTCTGACTGTTTGACGGTCTGGCCCGCATGCTGGCTGTTGGACTGGCTGTCTGCGTGTCATCCATCCATTCGTCCACCACTCTCCTATCATTATGTGCCACTTTGTCTGTTGCATGTCGGACTCTTGTCAGTCTGCCTGTCTGTTTCTGTCTCTGTCTGTCTGTGTGTCTGTCTGTGTGTCTGTGTGTCTGCTGTCTGTCTGTCTGTCTGTCTGTCTCTCTCTCTCTCTCTCTTTCTCTCTCTCTCTCTCTCCCTCTCTCTATCAAGCTGTATGACTGTTTTTTCATGTTGTTGAGGAAGGAGACAATTAATCAGTACCGCTTTAAAACATTTCAACATAAATAATGAAAAAAAAAGTTTAAGAAATGTACATTAATGAGAACAGAGCTGGAGTGACCCTTATGCAGGTGATCTTTTGAAAGGTGACCACAGAAATGGATACTCGCCTCTGCTTAAGAATATGTCGTCAACACCCACAAACATGGAAGAGAGTGGTTGGTGGACACTTTTTGGAAGGTCGACCTTTGGCCTATCATTCTGTTATATTCTGTCTATTGTTTAGCTTCGTCCTAGTACAATGTCACCGTTATCGGGCCGACGTGCTTTCTCCAAACTCGAACGCAAACCCAGAAGCACGAGAACCAACACAGATCTGGGATAAGTATTGAATAAAATTGCGTAAATTTGACATGAGGCACACACGATGAAGAAAAGATCGGTGAGGTGGGATTTTTCGGCCAAGTTTGTATTTCACAACTTACCATTTTCTTCGTTAATTTAAATAAATAAATAAAAAAAATCTCTGATATTACTTATACGTCCGCACCCCAAGTATTTGGCGCTAGGGTCCCGTACGTACGTATCTAACCCATAATCCCGTCTTAGTCCTCAGCCCTATAGCTCTGCCTCCTACCCTTTCAACCAAAAACAGGAGGAAAACGAAAGAAAATCTGACAGAATAATTAATTAAGGCTGTTGTTTCGAGTATTTCGGGAGGAGTTTTATAGCCCTGGAGTCACAAAAGGCTCTAAAATACGCACCACAAGCGCAAAAAAAAAAGAGAGAAAAACTTGAGGGAGGGGGTGTACATACTTGTAACAACATTCTTATTAAAACGCATATTCATTCCTTTGGACTAGCCTGAAAATATAGTTCCTGCGATACTGCATCACCCATATCACTATTCCTTAATTTACAGCCAATGTGCAACCTTCAAATATCATATGAATATTTACTTACTGGGCACATCCATTGCAAAACCACAAGAATTTAAACTATAATGAAAGCTGAATGTGTTGTGTTTAACCATACTGGTGTTTCTGGCATTTAATTGAAAAATATCAAATGTTACTAGAGGGGCCAGCATGTAAGCATCTAAACTCTGTGTCTAGCTGATTAAATATTATGATACTTCGTGGACTACCTGAACTTTATCAATAAGTTACGTCGCGGGCACATTCATTTGGACAAAATTCAAACTTTAGTTTTATGATTATTTGTTTCCATTTTTTAAACCGCAATAAAAGAGATACATTTTCATTCATCCAGTTGAATAGAAGAGTTTGATAGGACATTAATTCGTTGTGACTACCTCACCACCGTTCATCGAACTGCGCTTTAGCGAATTATTATGATGAAAAAGTAGACCCGGCTTTTAACTTAAATTATTGTTTTATTGTCAATTAGCAATTACTATCTCAATTGGAGTGCAGGACAAAAGAAATGAAATGTTAACAACGTTTATCTCCCGTTATGACTTACAAAAATGTTGATACTGAAGTTGTCAGCTGTTAACATCTCCGAATTGGCAGCCGGAAGAGGATGTTGACAAGCATTCAATACTGCACTTGTTGTAGCCTTGCGGTCCCTCGCTGGTGTGGGCGTAGTTTGTGTCACGATGAGACAGGTAGCTAGTGCATCTTACGTAAGCCCTCTTCATCAACATCAACATACAATAATGGAGTTAGAGTCGTGTTTCTCAAAGTGGGGCATGGCAATATTTTGGTAGGGCATGCGACTTCAGAGCGGGGCGTTAGGGAGTTTTGGTAGAAATCTTGATTACATAGTGCAGGTTACTTAACTGTATAGATAACTGTTGTAAATCAAAGTTTCGGCTGTAAGCAATACATCTTTTGTGTAAACTGTAGACTAACTTTGTGAGGCCCACGTTTTTTTTGTTTGTTTTTTTTTTAATTGAAATGGGGCTTGGGCCAAAAGAGAAACACTGAGGTAAAGGGTGAACATGTAAACAACTAGAACCTCGTGACCAAAGAACCAAAATTTAATGAAACTTTGTGTGGCTGCCTCAATTTTTGATGAAACATCACGGGGACATTTCCATTTGGGACAAAATCCAATCCTGAAGAGTATTTATTTACGACTTTTTTAAACAGCAGATTATGTGAAGTATTTTTGTCGAGTCGAATGGAAGAGTACGAACGAAAATTTCGTTTTTCGGGACTAGCTAGTGTGTATAGGTAGAACCATAGATTTACTACACTAACTAGATCGCGGCTTCCCATTGGTTGAGCCAGCGAAAAGTGAAGCACCCCTAGAGAGTGATCCGCCATTTTGATAAGACTGAATCATCGATCCGCTACTTTCGTTTTCTGCTGTTTGTCCTTTGTAAGTCTCACAAGAAAGAATCTGAGCTTGGACCTGTCTTTTTCATTGAAAGGTGAGTATTACTTCATGTTAATGATTTTTTTTTTCAGAGATAATCAGTAATTGAAGGCTGAATCACTGTAAAAATACGAAAGGGCGAAAGCTCGGTCTGCTATCAGGCTAGCAGTCTCGCTAGATCTAGTCAAGATCATTCACCAGGTATCATTTAATGTTTTAGATCTAGTCTAATTGGAATGGCAGTTTCTAGAAATAGCACAGTGCAGAAGTATTGATACAGTTCATTTAGCTGGCAAGTCACCAGTCATCTGTGTGGCCTAGGCTACTAGTTTACTACTAAATAGACGAGATCTATCGCCTTGCCAAGCACTTTCGATTCAATGCGTATCGATAGGTGGGTGTCACGGGGAATGCCGACAGGTCGTACCACACGGGCAGCATAATCATTTACCTAGGCCTAGTCTAGATCAAACGGTTAGTTTTTATGCTTTTACATGGTTGGTAAGCTGCATTAGCCTCCCCTCCCCCTGGCCTGGGAAAAATTGCCTGGTACATGTACTGATTGGAGGCCAACACAGTGCCAAGGAAGAGGAGAAAGGGATGTAAATAATAAGGATCAAATATGATATGTAGGGCCCAGAACAGGTACTCTTATGGGGATAAATTTACAAAATAGGACTTTTTCATATAATTATTATCTTGCTGGAAGGACGCAAGGGAGTTTTTCCACAACGAAGTGCTTATTCGCAGACGTCTGCGAATTATAAGATCCTGATCTTATTCGTAGATGGGGGGTTTCTTGGTCTTGAAATGCAAAATTATTGCCAATAATTTTTATGAGGCACGTTCACCAGAATATAGAAACGAATCACCAAAATGTTTTAATTTGAAGACAGTTTAGTGATTGTTTTGTATGAAAAACTTTTTACTCAGACACAGTTTTGCTTCTGAGAGGTCTAAATGTGTTTTTTTTTGGTTTGTTTTTGTTCTGTTTTATTGCATGGTGATGGAGGTTGATGCATACTTGAAAGGTATAAGAGTGATGATGTGAATGCCTTCTTGTAAACAACAAATTGAAACACAAAATTTTAATGATGCAACATTACATTGTTGTGATGTTTTCTTGATATGTGATGTAATGTTTATCTTCTCTCTTTATTCTTTGTCTTCTTGTTTAGATGAAGACGATGCACTTGGTGTTACATTTATAGAAGATGTCATTGCCATGGTCGTGCCAGGGAGAACTGTTGAGACATAATTATGAGGACATGCAAAGTTCAGCTGTTATTGGTTGTTTGGGCTGGTGAAGAGGAGGCACAAGGTGAACGAGGTTAACTGTCTGGGAGATAATTATCGCCAAAGTTGTCAAAGAGTCTTCTGCCTGCAGTACTGTTGAATTGTGTGGAAATGAAAGGGGAGAAATTTTAGTGCCAATGTATGACTGGACACTACTTTTAGGACAATTTTTCAAGAAAATCAAGGGTTTTAAATTTCATCATTTTCGTTTTGATAGCCTTAATGAAAATTATGTTGTGTAAAGAGTAATAGATTCAGAGCCAGTTCAGTTTATGTTATTCTCAGGTGATATGTTTGATTTGACGGCCATACCAGATGTACTTAGACCCTCAAGTCTCACCCTAGAGTGTCGGTGAAATAAGGGACTTTGTCTCTGAAAAGTGCAATGATTTGGTGGCCCCTCAGCCATCCTGTCCTCAGCCAAGGATAGGCAGGTCGGAGGAGAGGAATGGTGAATCAGATGTAGCAGAAGCTGGACCATCACAAGCAAAGCAGAGGAAGGAACCAACTGCAAAAGCCTGCAGAGGGAAAGGGAAAAGCAAATGGAGAGGCTGAAAGTGATTTGGAATTGGAATAAACTGTTTACAACTATCTCTCATGGGTGAAAAGAAAATATCAGGTCCTTTACAAAATACATGTGTAATAGTTCATCTGGTGTTTTGTTTCGACTGATAGTAGTGCAGCTCATCTGATTCATCATCATTCAGCCACCATTCCAGCTCTGTTTGATTTCTTCACTAGATATTACTACTTTTCCACTATTTGTATTGTTTCAATGTAGCCTATGTATTATAATGCCTATTCTCATAGGTTTCTTTGCTTGTACTTTTTCTTACTTATCATGCAAGAAAACTTGAAAAAGAGCGCTATTTCAAAACTTTGTAAAACTGTAACCAATACACATATAACACTGAAACTTGTAATTCTAAATGGAACACGCATACAATATTTTATATTTATTATCTTTCATTGTTCTGATTGCCTATTTCCTTACGTAACATTTAGTGTTACGCCAACTTTTGAAATTAGACAAGTATGGCAACTTTGTGGCTTGACCAGACTTTAAAATGATACTAGTCATTGTATGATGCATTTATTAATTGATGACATATTTTAGGTAATGTATAATTATATTACAATTATGACATTTATCTGCTGTGGTGTATTATCCCTTATTATATTAATACATAATGCATCCTTATTGTCTTGATTTGTTCAAGGGAAGAATAAATTATTATAGATATGAACCTACGTGAATGTTCATGTCATTGTTAAATTATTACTTGTTTTACTCTGTCCATCATCTGGTTCTCCTTCATACTTCCCTTATCTTTTTTCTGTTAGTTCAGTTGTTGTGCTATATAAACTTTGGCTGTTCTCCTTTGTAGTTAAAACTTCATATGCGTCTTTTTTTCAAATTTGTTTCATTATAATATTAGCGAGTAATTGAAAATAGCCCACCTTACAAAAAAATTCGCAGAAAATCAACCACACTATATTTTTTCATGAAACAAACTTGAAAACCCACAAAAATGGTTATTCTATTCATAAAAAACTAACATAAAATATATTTTGCATCTCATACCAAAAGTATCATCTGTCAAAACAAAAGAAAACTTTAAACGTGATTTTCTCAAAAGTTGCTTTTGCTACCCCCCCCCCCCCTTGAATTTCAAAAAATCATATAAAATCAGAGAACAGGCCTATTGAACCCAAATTAAGTTTTAAAATGCACACCAAATACCAGAGCATAAGGATACATGCATTTATCTCAAAAATGAAAATTTTCACCATGTGACTGATTTTGTCAAAGCCGCACACATTTTAATAAGCTGGTGATATTAGTATTTTCAAGGTTTAGATCTAGATAAAAAGGCTACCATGGCGTTTAAATCGGAGGGTGGGCACGATAGGGTAGTTCAAAGTGGGCTTATTTTGTCAGTGGTGGATAATGATGAATTATGAATGAATCAAAAATGTCCGTCAAGCTATTATTGACAGCGGTTTAGTTGGGTTTTTTTTTTTCTTTAATTATTCACACACACAAAAAAGAAGTCATCATCAAGACGCTGATTATAGACTTCTTTCACATCCCCGGCCCAACCCGATTTCTTAACGTTTTGCATTTTGTTATATTTTATGAAAGAGTGAGAAGGGACAGGAAGGTGGGAACGTTGATCTGACATAATAAAGCAAGTGTTCGCGCTTTGCCGATTACTAGCTGCACCTCTTCGCCGCTGAGCGTGCGAAGTCTTAAGAAAATGGCTGCCATGCACCACGGTAGCTTCACTTCGCTGCGGAAGGGCCCGCGATCTAGTTAGTGTAGTAAATCTATGGGTAGAACGTGCTTGACGTCACAGAGTGTTTTCGTTTTGTAGGCCTACTTCCGACTGACAAGATGGCCGTTGGATCAGCTGATTAGTGTAACTTCGAGATAATGTCTAAGCGGTTAAAATGCCTGCTGGTTGCATTGCAGTTGACTGTTATGACAGAGTGGGAGAGGATGGACCCAAGCTGGTCAGATTCCCTTCCATCCGTGTAAACAAGGGAAAGAAAGTGAAAGAATTGACCGAACGTCTCCCATGTGCATTATCACGTGCCATTGTTTACTGTGGCGAACTATTCTTTTAGCTCGCCTTCGATTGGTTCGCGACGCCGTCCGTGCTCGCAATGCAAATCAGCTAACTAATCAAAATCAATGCCACGATCGCCATGGTGATGCGTGGGTCCCGACTGACAAGATGGCGGATATGCGCATTCTACCTATACTGTGGAGTAGGGATAGGATTTCGGCAGGTATCGTAAACGTACAGTTTCATGGTTGAGCTTTGGCAAGGAGCGTTTTTCCAATTGATAATCATGACGCATAAAAAGGACAAGCGTCTGAAAACTGGACAACATTTTGATCATAATTTGAACATTTCATGAGTAAAACTGAAAATAACATAATTATACACTGACGATCACTTTAAAAATAACGTTAATTTGGGAAATACAAACGTGACTGAGAAAGAAAAAAAAAATGTCCACCGCTCTAATCTGTCACAGTGTACAGCTCGTACTTGCCAAAGTTACACAACTTTAATCATGAAGTTTTATCTGCCCCAAATCTGTTTCGGTGTCTTGGCCTTCTCCATGCCTGCGGGTGTTGACAGTATGAGCGTCCAGCTCTTTGGTGACCATTCAAAACTACTTGCATAGTGGTCACTCCAGCTCGTTTGTTATAGATGTATATCAAATGTTATTGTTTCATTTCAATTGAGATTTTTTTAAGCCATAACCAATTGATTCTTTCCCCAACAATATGAAAGACCAGTGGGCAACTGTTGGCATGACAGAGTCACACTGGTAGACAAACTGATACAGAAAGACCTATAGATGGGTATATAGACAGACGTATAGATAGGTAGGCAGACAGGCAGACCAGAGAGAAAACTATATAGACTGCAATCTAGAGGGCTCTCTTAGGTTTTGAAATGTCCATCTAGGTGGAAATACTCTTGTGGGTACAACAATACATCTGTTTCTAAATTCATAATAGCCTTTGCTTTTCCCTCTCTCATTCCCTCTGTCCTCCACCCTCTTTTTCTTTCTTTCTTTCTTTCTTTCTCTCTCTATCTCTCTCCCTCGTTCGCTCCCTCGCTCTCTTTCTCATCCCCTCTGTCGCTCTACCTCCCTCTCTCCTTCTATCTAATTTTCTCTCCCGCTCCCTTTTTCTCTGTTCCGTTTTCTCTCTCATGCTTCCTCCCTTCCTCTCTTCCTTTCTTTCGCTGCATTTATCCCTTTCTCTCTTCCTCCTTCTCTCTATCTTTGTCTCTGTCTCTTTCTCTCCCAAAAAGAGGAAAGAGTTTATCAAATGAATTTTGAAAAGGAAAACTCTGAAATCGTGAACAAATTATATATGAGAACGAGACAGGGGATAAAGATGCAGGCAGATACACAAACGACACAAATGAAGTCAGAAAGAATGGAAGAAAGAAGAAAGGATGACAGAAAAGGAGAGAAAGAAAGAAACGAAGAAAGACAGGAGTAAAGAAAGCAAGCCAGCTGAGCGATAAGCAAAAGGAGAAAGAAATGAGAAAAACACCACAGGACCCGAAAATGGCAATTCTAAAAGTTACTGCGAAAAAAGAAAAAAACGGAGAGAAAAACGACAAAATGTTCTATGTTAAATTGCCAAGTTACATATAAAAGGTAAAAAAAAAAAAAAGTAAGTTAGAAAGAATTAAGAAACAGGAAATAAAAATAAAGGGACGAAAAGTAACAACAAAATACATAAAGAAAGTAGGACAGAATGAAAGAAAGACCATGAGTGATAGGTCGCAAAACTTACAACGGGCATCAAGCTGTAATAAAGTAAAATAATTTTTAAAAACCCACAATACTAGTTATGCAACGCTCACACACAAATAAGAAAAAACCCGAATATATGTTTTCTTATGCTGAAATATGAATTTCCTTTATTTTGAAGAATTGAGTGTGTGTGTCATAATTTTGTGTAGAGAAGTTTAAGAGGTCACATGCTGAGGCCAAGATCGGGTATTGCCGTGTTCCAATTGTTTAAGGTTTTATAATGGGCAACCTGGCATCGCAGGCGATCCAAGAGGCATCGATTGTGAAGGGTAGGAAGCCGCCCACTATAATTCTGAGGTTGAAACCAGTTTCTGTAATGTCGGTGGCCGTGACGGAGCAATTCTTGTTGATCTGGGGAACATTTAAAAAATAATAATAATAAATGATTAAAATAAACGCAAGTGAGCACTGGTAAGGGGGGGGGGTGGGTGATGGGCTTTCGGTTAATTTTTAGCCTTTCGTACATGCAACTTTCGTGTTGTAGAGAGGCTTCGCATCTTTGTTCAAATTTACGATAGATAGATAGACAGATAGGTAGACAAATAGATAGATAGATAGATAGATAGATAGATAGATAGATAGATAGATAGATAGATAGATAGATAGATAGATAGATAGATAGATAGATAGATAGATAGATAGATAGAAAAGAAAGTGCATAATTACTTTCAAAATGTAATTAATGTCAGTATGCATAATGAAGAAACATAATAATATGTCTTGTGACATTGTTGAGGTCAGTTTCCAGCCAAAGTATATAAAATTATTACTTATATAATGTACTTAATGTAAGTATGCCTACTGAAGAAACATTAATATGCCATTATGACAATGTGGGGATCAGTATACTGCAAGAGTAATTTATTATTTACGTCATATACTTAAATGTAAGTATGTCTACTGAAGAAACATCATGACGCTAAGACACTCTGGAGGTCAGCATCCGGCAAAAGTAAACATTAACGATATGATCTTAATGTAAATATGCCTACCGAAGAAACAATACCTTTACGACAATAATAATTATGCAGATCAGCATCCAGCAAATTAAAAAGAATGACACAGCATTACTGTGCCTGACACTTCCATGTGTTTGTTCAATTTGAAGGGGAAGTGACCCAGCTCTCCCAAGCAAAGTGGCTGGTGAATCAAGGATGACGAAAGTGGGTCATTTTGATTTCCACTCCCACGTTCCATGTGGCAAAGCGTAATTTTTCGGCCACCTTGTGCATTAGTAAACTTTTTTTCTTCTTCTTAGCGTCCTTGGAGACCTCATGTAGTTTGTTTAGAAGTGCAGTTTGATGGACGATTACCCCACCCTCCGCTCCTTATTTCTTTTTTAATTTTGTTTTCTGCTATTATTTTTTCAAACATAAAACAGGAGAAGTTACCCGCATGCTGATTGCTAGCCACATTTTCTAAGCGCCCTCTTTGAATTTGCGTGTGGGGTGGTTTACCATGCATGAGCCGTTGCAAGCGACCTGTCTCTCTCTGCTTTGCGCAAAATTTACAAGAGAACATTAAAAAAAAAAAAAAACGCTCTTGTCCCCCTACCAGCCTTTTTTGGGGTTTTTTTTCGCCTGCTCTTGCTGTTCAAACACAACACTGGAGAAACATCCAGGCCATCATGGCGACGTGTTCGGATTGGTGTGCACAGAGGTCGACGTGGAAAACCCCTTCCTGCAGCGCATGCCAAATGGCTTTCTTTTTAGCACCCACCGGAATATCCTGGCCGGTGCTATATTTAGCACCAGATCGTCATTTTCCCACGTTGTGGGAGAGAGCAGAAACGCAAAGGGGAACACGATAGGCGAATACCGAGCGAAGCATACTTCAAGCACTAAAATATACACGTTGAGCACATTTCAATTTCTAATTAGATCTATTTCTTAAAATGGTGGACCGAGCTGAAATAATTTTTTATAGTAACGGTTAAGTGTTTTCTCAGGTAAATATGCCACCATAAACTTGCAGGCTAAGTTGCGGGTATCTACTGATTTTCACTTTTTTTTTTTTCGTTTCTTTTCACTAAAGACAATTATGGGTCAGACTCCATCAGCCTAGGTGCGCACCAGCCATCTAGCTGGATGGTGACGTAGAGACATTGAATTTCAATGCCATCTCGTGCACGAGCCAATTGGTGAAATCTTACTTTAAAAAAAAAAAAAAGTCAGAGTTCTGACTTCACCATTCGACGAGTCGGCCGACGGACACCGGCTCGTGTGCATGTAGGCTTTCAGTATGACCTTCGGGAGTGTACATTTAATTTTTTTTAAGGGGGGTGGGTGGGAAAGAAGGTTTGAAAACGATGATTCTTACTTACCGAGGAGAACGTTCCACCCAGACTAGTGTGTACCATAGGGAGGCTTTCAAATATGGGGTTAAATGACACAGACGTGTTCACTTCTCTTAAGCCTTCGCCCAGAGCAAACCTGGATAAAAGCATTTAGAAAAAGAAAGAAAATTTGATAGGTAGCCATAGAGGCAGGAACTATATCGGAGAGACAGAGGCAAAAATTATGTTGAGGGTCGGGCGAAATATAATCAGAGAGGTGGACAGAGTACCAAATAGATAGATAGATAGATAGATAGATAGATAGATAGATAGATAGATAGATAGATAGATAGATAGATAGATAGATAGATAGATAGATAGATAGATAGATAGATAGATGGATAGATAGATATATAGATAGATAGATAGATAGATAGATAGATAGATAGATAGATAGATAGATAGATAGATAGATAGATAGATAGATAGATAGATAGATAGATAGATAGATAGATAGATAGATAGATAAATAGATAGATAGATAGAAAAATAGATAGATAGATAGATAGATAGATAGATAGATAGATAGATAGATAGATAGATAGATAGATGGATAGATAGATAGATAGATAGATAGATAGATAGATAGATAGATAGATAGATAGATAGATAGATAGATAGATAGATAGATAGATAGATAGATACTTACGACAAAACACACTCTGAATCATCTGTGTCACAGATCTCTGCAAAAACCCTACCAGTCACACAGCCTCTCCTCTCCAATCTGCTCTCCACCTCATCAATTCTGTTCCTCAGTGTGCCGATGAAAGCGAGAACGGGACCTGATGATGTGAATAAAAGATAAGGTAGATTGAGCACCAGCCCAGTATGTCTGTCTAACATTCTGTCTGTTTCTCTGTTTGTCTGTTGCCTGACAGTCTGTCTGTCTCCGACTCTGTGTATTCGGTGCCAATGCCACACCCTAGTATCTGTCTGTATGAAATTGTCTGCCAATGTGTCTCCCTTAGGCCCCGCGCGCACTATTTTGAAATTAACCACCCGTTCAATGCAAGCAATCTTTAGCGCGGCGTGCAGCACGGTAAACTCTTTGCCAAGCAAGCAAAAATCTGCCTTTGCACGCCCTGCAGCAGGCGAAACGGGATAGTGCACGCTGCCCCTTAAGCTAAAAGCCATTAAATAAACACTTAATTATAATTATTATGGCTTAAAGACATCTCATTTGAAATAATGAACACTCCTTTGATGCACATCAATGAGAAAGGAACTGGAGTGACCACTGTGTCATGAGTGGCCACCACAAATCTGGACACCCACCCTGGTCAAAGATAATCCCATCAACACCCACGAGCATGGAGAAGGCCAAGGCGCCAACACAGAGCAGGGGCAGGTAACTCTTCATGGTTAGAGTTGCGTAACTTTCACAGGCACGATTCGTACACTGGAAAAGAGCAGAACTTTTCAGTCAATTTTACATATTTTACATGTCACAATTATGAGGCAATGCGAGGTTCGGTCTGGAAGGTACAGGCCTGGCTCGTTATTGAGTAATTGCCCAAACGAACCTTCTGGGCTTAAAATTATCGATTTTTTTTTTAATAGTCATCAACTTCAATTGCTTATTACACAGTCTAAAAATGTTCGGAATTCAATGAATAAATTTTGCATCAAATCCAAGGGGAAAGCGTTCTCTTTCAGTTGATATCAATAACTCAGTTTACCGAAAATTGTACCTTGTGGACCGAACCGTCATGATGCATCACAATTAAGCATTTCTTTTGATAGTGTTGTATTTAAGCTTTAACCATTAAATGTTCACATAGCTAAATCGTTTCCGAATTTCTTTTTTACTTTAATTCGTCATGGTTATCAGAAAGGAATACGTTTCTTGCTCTAGACTAACCCGGCACAACAAAGCTTAACATATCGATGGTGTCGGGCTCAAACCAGCCAAGTCAAGATAAGCAAATTTTACAGAAGGAACAAAAAGTTGCGGATAGCACAAAAGGGAACTGTACTTAAGCTGGTTTGATCACATGTTTATTTTGAATGTTTCTATTGAATTATGGCAAGACCTATTTTTACAGATGATGCGGGGTTCCAATCTTCATAAATTGGTACTATAAAAAGAAATATGAACTTTTCGGACTTAGCCTGGTTGCGTCCGACACCATCGATATACATATCAGACATTTCAATATTCCGTAGACAATTGGTTTGTTTCACTTATGTCAGTCAAAACAGGTATGCGTCCTCGCTCTCCAGTACGCAGGGGCTCAGCATGCCTCGTTCTAAGGTCTTCCTCATGTTGTTGTTTTTCACTTTGGGGGGGGGGGTGTAGCGGGGGCAAGGAGGTTGAGCATGCAAACCCGCCAGGATTGGGTGTAAGCCAAAATGCAGAAGTGATTTTTTTTTCCCTGTGCACCCCCGTCTTTTTAGATGGGTGACATGGACAACTTAAATACTCCCGTCTCCAAAGGGTTAATACGCTCTTGAGAGTGTTAGCTAGTTTCCTCCTGTTGTCTGCAATGCTGTTGACTTTCTTCAACTGCATCAAAATCTATCAATATTTGTGGCATCATTTTCTTGTATGATGTTGAGAATTATTACTTTGTCTGTATTCTGAACCTTTTGCCGGAGAAAGTATTTGGTTAACGGCAATTACACCCTGAGCCGAGAAGGGAGCGGGTGGGTATTATAACATTATGCAGATATTCAAGAGACTTGTCAGAAATAACGACATACTGGGAGTCCTTAAAGACTGGACACATAGGCAAAGTGTATATTTCAAGGTATACAGGTAAATTGTTCTACAATATTAACATTTTAATTCAACTGGAATATTAACAAATAACACCTTCAATATGATTTCCACCATTACTTGTGATGCAAAGATATATGCGCTTTGCCAGATTCACGGGAACTAGATGCCATAACTCCACACTGCCCTCAATTTGAGTACATTCACTCTTTATGCGTTAATGAGATTTCCTATATGTCCAGGCTCCAGGGACACCCTGTAGATCTTTACATTGATGGCGTACTGAGTCAAGTCTAGTTTTGCACCTGTTTGGATCAAGTATGCGAGGTCTGTCTTTCCGCTGAGTGACTCAATGCGATTATGACGCGACGGAACTAGGGAACCAGACTTATTTTGATCATGCCTGTGCGTCAGCTGCCGTTTAACTCTATAGTCCACATCCCGCAGGGAAAGGCTAGACCCCAACCTTTTCCGACAGTCTTAGGCTAACTTTGATTTACATAATCCTCTGCTGAGCTCACACAAAAAAGAAAAAAACAAGCAGAATTTGTGGGGCTTCAGTAGGGCTTGGTACCAGGTTAAAATGTGACAGCAAGAAAAAAATATATTTTGCAAAAAGTCTACATTAGTATTAACCTGTAATAAGAAATAAGAATAAACCCCGGCGATAAATTCCAAAATATAATATTACTGAATCTCATAGGACATTCATAGACACAGATTACTAATGATAATCATTAATTAGTCTTCTGTTGATGTAGATTTAACATCAATCCCTCTCCCCTCCTCTCCTATCTATTTACAGAGTTTCTCAAGCAAGCAGTCAACAAGAAAGTAACGAAAAATGCATGTTTAATTAACAATAATAAAAAGATAACCCCGGTAAACAAGGGCAAGGTGGGGACAAGGTGGTCTAGAGGCAAGGTGCTCGCCTCTCATGCCAAGGGTCCCGGGTTCTAAACCCGGGCAGTGCAGGCATGTTGGAAAGTGGATTTTTCTCATATTTTCAAGTCCCTGGTCCTATTGGGGGGTAGGATCGAGTAGTTCTTGGAAATTGGATTTTTCTCATATTTTCAAGTCCCTGGTCCTATTGGGGGGTAGGATCGAGTACCTAGTCTTCTCGGATAAGGACGAAAAAATTCGGAGGGCCCGTGTGCACGTTGCGCACGTTAAAGATACCTTGGCAGTTGGAAATCGTAAAGAGCAGGCCGAAAGGCCGCTGTCCGGGCAAAACTGAAATTAATAGATTAAAATTTATCCATATCATCTCCCCCCCCTTCCCCCCCCCCCCCCCCGCCAGAACAAGAAATAATAAAACAAGTAAAGTGAGGTGTAAATGCCAAGGGCAGCGAACCTCCTAAAATAAAGACCTCAAATCACAAGGGCAAAGACAATTATTTTAACAACACTGTATGGAATGTCAGCTGACAGTCAAGTAATAACCAACACAGCAGGGACATCGAAAAGGAGCGGGGAAAAAGTCTCGAGGCGACGCAAAGTATTAAAAAAAAATAAAACCTCAAAAACTTTGTAACTTTTCAAGGAATTGTTTTCCTTTCTGTTCTTTCATGAATCTTCAGTTTGGTTGCATTTATCTTGGAAAAATTAGAGCAAATTATTCGTGCTTAGAACCTCAATGTTAGATAGATAGATAGATAGATAGATAGAGTTTCTGGATGGTATGTTTTCTACATATATTTCTTGAAAATCAACACCGACAAATGACATTTATACAGTTTCCCTAAGCTTTCATTACCTTTCTATCAATTAAGCACGGGTTAAATGAGTAAGAGTTAAACTGCACTCTACATTTAACTCAAAATGTTAATGTACAGTTGGCAAATGTCTCAGAAAAGCGCAGACTAAAACATAAAAAACTTTTTAAAAGTTCAACTAGTATCATGACTTACGAAAGTGTTGAAACTGAAGTTCCCAGCTGTTAACGTCTCAGAATTGGCAGTCGGAAGATGAGTTTCACACGCTCTCAGCTCTGCACTTTATATAGTCGGCGAGCCCCTCTCTAAGTGGGGAAAAAATTTATCTGATTCCTGTTAAATGCATGGCTAATCTCTTCGCCCGAGCTGGATTGAATAGCGGCTGTATAGGCTTACAGACGTATCCGGGCACCATTTCATGCATTAAATTCCACTTTATCCTCTTTTAAGGAAAGTGAAAGAAAAGGAAATCTTTACTCTTCTTTCCGACTTAAGTTTGATCACTGCAAATCTCAAATAACAATACAAATCACTGATCATGACATAAAGGGGACCACACCCATATCTCAGGAGACTTAATACAGTCTTAAATTAAAGCCGTCAATATCCCTTTTTATTTTAGCCACACATAAAATATGATCAATTGTGCAACTATGAAAAACGCTTCCTGTTTTATGTATCCTGTAGGCATAATAATTATTATTACAAATCAGATTCTTTATCCCACCTGTTGTTTTTTTTTCTCACAAGTTATGTCTGATGGTCCAGTCCATATTAAGATTATCACTTTATCTTTCTACCTATCACACAGTAAAGCATGATGCCCCTCTCTGTAAGACTGATGAAGTCACATTGTTAAATATTTATAAAGACGTTGTGTTTGTCAGTGAAAGTAAAGTTAGTAGGCAAAAATATTGTGAACGTGTTTATTCTGTGGTCTTGGAATGACCAACTTGGGTGAAAGAGTTGAGACTGTTCAAAATACTGGTAGATCGCAAACACCTTCTCCTCTCACAAGAACAGAATACAAGGTTTTGTAATGATGCACAAAATTATGTGTACATTTGCTATCAATTATCACCTTCTTTTAAATGTGTAATTATTATCATCCAAATGCGGTGAGGGATAAAACTAATGAGTTGCCCAGTTGTTTGGAGACAATTATCGAAGAACCATGGAACCTTCTAGAAATCAATTTCTCTCAGGGAAACAGATAGAGAGACAGAGGGAGACACAGAGACCGTTAGGCAGAGAGAGAGAGAAAAAGAGAGAGACAGTGAGACAGAGAGTGAAGGAGTGAGAGACAGAGAGAGTAAAGGGAGACAGAGTGAGATAGAGAGGGAGAGAGAGAAAGAGAGAGAGAGGGAGGGAGAGAGAGAAAGAGAGAGAGAGAGAAAGAGAGAGAGAGAGAAAGACACAGAGATAGAGAGTTTTAGTGTTATAACTAATTTCGGAATCCGTCAAATATTGTGTCCTCAATTTACCGGTAATCTGGTGCGACTTTCTTCCTATTAACCTCTAATGAAACTGCATCTGATTGCCTGATATTATCATAAAACCAAAAGAATGATGAGTAATGAGGTGTTCCAAATTACTGCGTTTTATTTTTAGAAATATCTCATGCATGCATATCCGGGTTATTATGCTTGCTTTCTCTTTTATCATTTTGATTTGTGGCAGATAGCTGCACTTTTTCCGTGAGAATCAATTTAATGCATTAAGTTCAGAAGAGCAGGGACTTGCCCAATGCAAGTCATGAAATAATATTATGTCATCTCTGTAGGGCGTTTCCCCTCATTTGAGCTTTAATAACACTCTGCTCAGTGAGTACATTTTACGCCGGTCCTGACAAAACGAGGCGTTCGAATTCCCCAGAAAGAAAGGACGCAGATTATACCTGCCCTAAATTGGATAGAGAAAAAAGGCGCTAAAAAAAAATCAACAGCCCACGGTGACACAGTGGTCTAGAGGCAAGGTGCTCGCCTCTCATGCCGAAGGTACCGAGTTCGAATCCCAGACGGTGCAGCCATGTTGAAATATTGGAATTTTTCTCATATTTTCCTGTCCCTGATCCTGTGGTAGGTAGGATGAAACACCTAGTCTTCTCGGATAAGGACGAAAAGCACGTTGCGCAAGTTAAAGATACATTGGCAGTTGGAACTCGTGAAAAGTAGGCCATACAAGGTCGCTACCCGGGCAAAATTCTAAAAAAAAAAAAATTACTCCCTACCAGAACAAGAAAAATTAAACTACAAAAATCGAGGTGTACATGCCAAGGGAAGCGAACCTCTTAAAATAAAGACCTAAAAACAGCCCGTCTCTCACCGATAATTTTAATTAATACAGATGGGGGGGGGGGAGAGGGGTGGAGAGAAGGGGGTGTCCTTCTAAGATCGATCCATTACATAAATTGACTCATTGGTGCAGTTGATTTGAAAATTACCATTCTTTAAGCAAGAGTCATCAAATTCTATTTTGACACATCTGGGGGAGAGGGTTACACACTGCAAGTAGAATGGTGTTTCTTTAAGCTCGAACAGAATGGAAACGTATCAGAAGAAATAGATGAATACCAGGACAGAAGTATGATTAAAAAGGAGAGCCAGCAAGTAGCTCATATGTCTTAGGAAAAAGCATTTGCTTTGTGGGTAATGTATCAGGAAGTGAATGGACTTGATAGCAAGGTTAAATGCCATAAGGTCAGGGAGTCAAGTAATGATCTTAAAGAATCTGATATTCAACATATAAAGATCTTTGTGGTACACTGAGCCAACAACATTGTCATTTCATCCTGGGGCCATAGCTTTTGTCGCTTTAACTTTCTGGATTAGTAAGAAAAACGTGTACACGAGGGGTAAGGAAACTGCTGTGAAGGAGGATCCATGACGCTTATGAAATACAGACTAGCAAGTCTGAGATACTCATAGATCTAATTTCAAAACCTCAACTGGATAATCATTCGTATTCTATCTGGCACTGAAGTGCATCCCAATAATACATGGTTACATTCTTACATGAATAAAGCAAAGCGGCTGCACAGAAGGGTTAGTCAGGGCATGTCAGATGTGCACAGTATGCATGGAAATTCTACAAACAATTATATACATTAAGGCTATGCAGACTGCTGTTTGGGAAGAGAAAGGAGAATGAATGTGTGAAATCTAAACACAGGGCCTATTTAATGTTTAATTTACTTTCTGCTTAACCAAAGATGTTTCCAGCACATGAAATCATGTGCATGTAATTTCACTGAAATACTGTGTTTCTTAAATACTCTCACACATTATTCAACATCATCATCATTTTAAAAGGGTTAGATCCAAATGAATACAGGTAGGAATACCTGGAAGAATTTAGTTTGATCTAAAGTATTAAAATCCCCACCTACATCTTTGAAAATGATCCCCTGAAAGAAAAATCAAAATGAGTGAGTGGTTATGTTTAGTACTGGGAGAGGAAACCTTGAATAGCAAATATGCATCCAAATGATAAGTACATTATGAAATGGAACGAAATTAAGCACAATGACACTATTTTCAGTATCATGGTCTTCAAAGCTGTTTGACCATTTCCTATACCTCAGGGAAGTTAAATGCTTTTTGATGCCTGTAGCTCCCGCATTTTACAGGCTGCATTGCACTTTCTCTTTTCTATCACTCTTATAAGCAACTTTTGTTTTTGATTATTAATTTTCTCCCGTTATATTAAGAATGAATCTGGAAAAGGCAGTAATTAATCTTACCATTTACCTTGACTGTTTTATCAATATCAAAACCATTAGGAAAGATACCTCTTGTCATGTTTTCATCTATGGTTGTCTGTGTGTGTGAATGTGTGCGTATGTGTGTGTGTGTGTATGTGCGTGTGTGTGTGTTATCACTCATGGAACATTCTGAAGTGGCTCTAAGGCAGTGAGTGGGTGAGTCATGCCTTAGTAATGAGACATGCCAAACTAGTTGTTGATCAGCGTTTTTTGTTTTTTTTTTGTGAGTGGAAGAAGCAATGGAGATAAGATTGGATCATTTGTACTTTCAATATAAATTAAATTCAAATAGTTATGGTCAAGCCTGTGTCTCGTTCATATTCCTCACTGTTGATGTACTTGAGAATCAGTTACTTCTCCAGTCAAAGAGATTTTTCATCCCGCCTGGTCTAATTGCAGTAAATGCCACTGATCTCGCATTTATGATATGAAAAAAAAAAAAAAAGATTATATTGCAGGTCACCTGCTTTCTGAAACCAAACCAGTTCTCAAGTTGAAATCTTGGGTAGAGGTAAACCAGCAGATCTCTAACTATAGTGATCTCCTATGAGAACGTGGTATTTTTCTTAGCAGACATGGCCTTCTTCAATGGGCACTTCTTGTCCATCCTGGACGCCAGGAAGTAAAATCTAAACAACAGTAATTATCGTGTGACCCCTGCATCCTTTTAGTATCAGGAAAAGAAAAAAAACAACTAACAATTCCTTCTTAAGATTAATTGTCAGTGAATCACTGTGCTCTTGTCTTTGCCTTTATTTTATGCATCTGCTGTGCGTCACTGTGCTTCGGTAGGCCTGTTTACCTCACACATTGTGTAAGTTAATGATGTGTGAACGGTTTGGAAATGGAAAAAACAGCAACTCGCTCATGTGTTACAACGAACCTGTGCGATACAAGACCAAATATCATGACACAATTGCCCATCTAGTGTACGCTTAAGACTTAATAAGCCCCTAGAATGTCTCATACCAGATGGCATTGCCCTGTGGGGTTAAAGATTTCGTGTGCCATTCCTTTTTTTTCCCCGATACTACCTTGAATGATCTATGTTCAACATTAGGCCAACAGGTTGGGGAGAAATATATTTTTGAGTACACATTGTTTTTACAATATCGTTCAGCCGCGATGATGTAGAGAAAATCAGACTTTGGCCTTACAGTAGTGTATGCTATTACTAAATTACTTTTTTTTTCTGTGATTTACCAAAATGCATGTGTCCTCAGAGACATCAGAATTATATTCGAAATACGATATGTCTTATTGGCTTACTATCGCCACTGGAATCTGGGCAAGAAACCGATTCACTAATCACCTGGAAGAATATAGTCCGATAAAATTCAATCTCTTTCAAGTCTGTCATTCTGAACTTCTAAGTGCTGGGAGATTTAGATCCATATGAACGCTATAATATAATACGTCATGAACAATGTTAAGCATATTGGTTTTAACATCACTTAGCGATGTCTCCTGGGGATTCTGGTTCATTCACGACTGGAGGTCTCACGTGAATTAACATCATACATGTGCAATTGCACAATTACCCAGATGATGTGATGATATGATGGTACAGGGCAAAGGACGTTTACCATGTGACCTAGTGGATGATATACATTTTATCATTTGTCATGTTTCTCCTCATACAAAGAATGATTATTTCAAGTGAATAATTACTTTCATTAAACCAAAGCCAGCCACCGGGAAGTCTTAAATTCTCAATCCGAGCACTTAATGTAGTCATAATCTTATCCGTCGTTAGATTTGAAATCTCAATTTTACACTATTTTTTATCTTCATGCAAAGCCCAAACTCTTTCAAGACATGCTTGTCGAGGATTGTCACAAATCAGGCTTCAGAGCAGCTTTGTATTGATGAGTCAGAACTGGGCGCGGCCTGCTTTGCATTGGTTGACAACCGTTGGCCAGTTTGATGGGTTCATCATGGATTCGAGCCCATCCCTGTCTGAACGATGTTCAAAGCAACGATCTGTTATCTTGTCGGGGGTGACGGTGTAGCCGTATTCCGTCCATGCTCCTTACTTCAGCTGTGTGTATTGACAAGTATAACATCCCTGTGCCATCAGGTACAGATTTCGTTCCTTGTTTAGTCAGTACATGCGACCTGTCGAGTTTGGTTCTCAATATGAAAGAAAAGATAATAATTAATATGCTGTCCCACAGGATTATATTAATCTTGACCTAGACTTTACCTTTTTCTTTCTCAAAGTCGGAATGAAGTTACATTTTCAGTGTAAACATAATATTTGCGTTTTGTAGTTAAACCCTTGACTGCTAATGCTTTCCACCGCCGTGTGTTGAACAGCGCACTCTCACGTACGTCCTCGGCGCAAACGCACTATCAACTTTAGGACTTAGGGCGTACGTCCTCGGCGCAAACGCACTATCAACTTTAGGACTTAGGGCGTACGTCCTCGGCGCAAACGCACTATCAACTTTAGGACTTAGGGCGTACGTCCTCGGCGCAAACGCACTATCAACTTTAGTCTAGGGGCGGTGGTCACCAGGGTTAGTCTTCTGTTGTTATTCTTTTAATCGTAACACTGTGCAAGTTTTTAATATAGACTGGCTTGTCCTGAATAGTATTGTATTTTCCAGGGCGGAGCAGAATATAATTTATATATATATATATATATATACAATCAGGTATTCCTAAACTGACTCTTTGTTGAGGTCGAGACACAGGATACTGAGGCGAATCTACTCGCTTAATTCAGTCCGTCACGCTGTGAGCATCCAAGATGTCAGCAATTCGACACTGCCCACTTCATGTCTTTATAATAGAACTAAAATGAGGAGTGTGTCACTAACTTATATCCCAACAGTCTGCGGCCATATTGTATTCGGAGAAGGAATGGTTTGTTTTGGTATTTTGTGTCTTGGGTAGAAGTGTAGAAACTAATGGGTTTCTATTTTATAGGTTTGGTTTTGCGGGTGTGTGAAGAAAGCCAGCTTTTTGTGATTGCCAGAGTTTCCATGTTTCACTGTGGGTTTCAAGTTGTCTTTAAAGTAAAACGCTTTGCTCAAAGCCTGAGAAAATGTTGTTTTTTTTTTCAAATGCTTTTTTGTGAACTCCTAACAAGGATCACAGTGTATTCAAATCAAAGATCAACAGCAGCTCTTTTGATTTTCAGTTGATGGTGTGCCTGTTTCACGTAACTTATTTACCACAATGTAATTTCGATTTGAAACTCAATGAAATACAAAAACTAAGTTAAGACTCTGTTTATTGTCGAGTTCAGTCAACTGTATAAAAGACCCGTTTTTATTATTGTTATTTTTTAAGTTTTTTTTTTTTTTTTTGCTTTTTAAATCTCCCCTTACAATCGATCTAAGAAAATCAGATAATAACATTTCCTTTGATGGGTTTTGTCATAGTTTTATTAAGTCAGACATGACATGTTTTATTACCAGATTACTTTACATTCTGTATGGGATATTTTTAGAACTGTTTATTTGAGCCAAAAAGCCCATGCACTGTACAATCACAATATACAAAGCAATGATAAAAATAGCACAAAAAAAACCAGCAATTCTATAGCGTCATATCCTGTTGACGGCCAGGATCAACGAACTTGACAACAAGAAAGCCAAACGGCGGTTTCTTTTTTTTTTTTTCTTTTTTAACCTGAACAGAAAAATAAACGTGGAAAAAGTACCAGTGTCCTTAAGAAGCTGTTTGATTCCATTGTAACACCACCTCCCAGCTCCCCCCCCCCACCCCACCTTTTTTTTCATAGTTAGATGTGGCACCGGGCACTGCCCATAATGAATAGGTTACTCTCTCTCTCTCTCTCTCTGTGTCTCTGTCGCTCTCTGTTTCTCTCTGTCTCTGTCTCTCTCTCTTTCACATACACGCACACACAATGCCCGGGATGAAAAGGTTTCTCTCTCTCTCTCTCTCTCTCTCTCTCTCTCTCTCTCTCTCTCTCTCTCTGTCGCTCTCTCTCTCTCTCTATCTCTCTCTGTCTCTCTCTCTCTCTGTCTCTCTTTCTCGCACTCTCCCTCACAATGCCCGGGGTAAACAGGTTACTCTCTCTCTCTCTCTCTCTCTTTCTCTCTCCCTCGTATCATGCCAGGTATGCACAGGTTACTCTCTCTCTCTGCCTTTCTCTCTCTCTCTTTCTAAACAGATAATTATTGCAACAAATTGAACGCGTACACTGGGCTTATCACAGTGAGTAAAAAATCATTGTTATGTTCCCGTAATAACAGTTTTTTAAAATCAGATTTCCATAAATAAAAACGTAAATAAACACTTGTCACTTGTCGATACTAGAGAGACGGGATCTGATTGATTGACACTGAAGCAAATTAATTTTCTAATTTTTTAAACTGTCATGCAGGGCTTTAGCGTTGAACAAGAAAAAGAAAAAAGACGGAAATAAAAAATAATAATAAAAAAAATTCCATCACAATGGAATACTCCCATCACTGTTTTGTTTGTTGTTTTTTTTAATACGAGTCCCAAAACCACCACATCCTTCACTTGTCTGCCCCTAAATAAACAGTGCAAGGAAACTAAGCCCACCTTTGAAACACAGCACAATTATACGGATGGCTGGATTAAAAAAAAAAGACAAATCAGTTACATCATTTTTTTAACCACAGTGATTCAGTCGAGTGAGGTTCACGTAATAATATATTTATACATTTTTTATTTTCTTCTCAAATGTCTTAGTCACACATCACCTGTTTCACTTCGCAATGGCGAACACAAACAAACTACACCGACCGATATCTGGCTTTGTATTGCATTGCAAATCTTGAGGGGGGGGGGGGGAATAGATGAATAAATTTTAAAAAAATACAAACATAACATGAATACAACCTTCTGTTAAGTAAGCTTGATAATAATAAATGTTTTAGAAACAGCTTAACCCAAAATAGCACACACTGTGTCACGATTATAGTTATATCTCTCTAAGATTAGTTAAAGCAATTCTGTCTGTTCTACTTCACTTTTTTTTCTCTCTCCAGGGGCTTTGATGTGGGTTTTCTTGCAACATTAATTGCATAATAGACTGTTTGATCTCTACACATGGGACTGCTATATAGCATGAGCCACTAATCTTGACATCTCATGTCTTTGAGAATACCATAGTTCGAATGAGTATCGTTTGGGTTTTAATTTTTTTCTTTCAGTTTTTAGTAATTATTTATTATTCATGTTTATTTCTGATTAATTCGGTCTGAACTCGGATTAAATTAGAATATAATACATAATAGTTTTCATTTCTTTCTAATTAAGTCACCCAAAATTTGGATTAAATTATCATTAGTGACAAAAATTGCTACCATTGTCAAAATAAAGTCCCCCCCCCCCCCCCCCCACCACAGCCACCTCAAGAAACTCCAATGTGCAAGGTGCCAGGAGGAAAAAGGCGAAAACAAAATATTTGCAAAGCCCAACAAGGTTGAACGTTTACGAGAAAACTAGAAGTTACACGAAGATTGTATGACGAACTTCGTATATCGGCAAAGAACGTCTAAGAACAAATTTCTACTGAAGATCAGGAAAATGTGGCCGACAAGACTAGTGTAGACGTTAAAGCCCTGAATTAATGAGATTTCCACAGACCTACATGTTGATCTTATGCACAACTATACACTAAGTCTTTGTTTTGGAGCCTTTGTGGACTAAGGGATGGTATGAAACTAGCCCTTTCAAGTGTCTGCTCAAGCTGGACCTAATAATAATTATTTTTAAAAAAATAATCCATTCATGCCTTTCAGGTCAACTGTTTCAAACTTTTATTATACCACAGCAAAACGCGAATGCTTGTGCAACAAACTTGTATGAAGTATCATAATAACCATTCTTCGTTTCATCGAATTTTTAGATCATCCAGAAACAATAGAATAATAAGCATCAAAACAAACTGAGAAAGGCATATAATGCTCTTCCTTACCATCTGCGATTCGCCTCAACAATGCATCTTAGCGACACTATTTTGTGCAATATATGTTGTTAAGACCCCAAGCTATGTTACTTATTGTCTATTGTTGAGTTTTGACGTGTTCATGTTACTCATTGTGTTATGTCTGTTGTTGAGTTATGACATGTTCATGTTACTCATTGTGTTATGTCTGTTGTTGAGTTATGACATGTTCATGTTACTCATAGTGTTACGTCTGCTGTTGAGTTATGACATGTTCATGTTACTCATAGTGTTACGTCTGTTGTTGAGTTATGACATGTTCATGTTACTCATAGTGTTACGTCTGTTGTTGAGTTATGAAATGTTCATGTTACTCATAGTGTTACGTCTGTTGTTGAGTTATGACATGTTCATGTTACTCATTGTTTTATGTCTGTTGTTGAGTTATGACATGTTCATGTTACTCATAGTGTTACGTCTGTTGTTGAGTTATGACATGTTCATGTTACTCATTGTTTTATGTCTGTTGTTGAGTTACGACATGTTCATGTTACTCATTGTGTTACGTCTGTTGTTGGGTTATGACATGTTCATGTTACTCATTGTGTTACGTCTGTTGTTGGGTTATGACATGTTCATGTTACTCATTGTGTTATGTCTGTTGTTGAGTTATGACATGTTCATGTTACTCATTGTGTTACGTCTGTTGTTGAGTTATGACATGTTCATGTTACTCACTGTGTTATGTCTGTTGTTGAGTTATGACATGTTCATGTTACTCACTGTGTTATGTCTGTTGTTGAGTTATGACATGTTCATGTTACTCACTGTGTTATGTCTGTTGTTGAGTTATGATAAGTTCATGTAATAATCCGTAAGATTTTTGTGTCTGGGTTTAGGCCTTTAATTTAGGAGGTTCGCTGTTCTTGGCGTTTACACCTCGCGTTTCTCGTTTTTGTTTTCTTGTTAATGCTTTTGTGCGTTTCTGGGGTAGGTATTAGTTGTTTGTTGTTGTCGTTGTTTTTCCCGGGCAGCGGCCTTGCTAGGTCGACTTTTCTCGATTTCCAACTGCCAAGGTATCTTTACTTTAACGTGCGCAACGTGCACACGGACCCTCTGAGATTTTCGTCCTTTTTCCGAGAAGACTAGATGCTCAGTCCCACCTACCATGTACCATAGGATCAGGAACAGAAATTCTCACCGCCCCCCCCCCTCCCCCCTATTTCCAGCATTCCTGCACCGACCGGGAATTGAACTCGGTACCTTCGGCATGAGAGGCGAGCACCTTGTCTCTACACCAAAGTGTCCCACGGTCCCTTAGTCCCATAAGATGTTTGTATGTGCTCTTAAATTCTCTGTTCAAATGAATTTCCCTTCTGGGGATAAACAGGGATTCTTATCTTATCTTATCTTTATCTTATTTTTGTACCTTCCAGCTGATCTTAATAATTATATAAATACTTTGCATAGATTGGTGCACGGCCTCAGTGGATTTCTAAGCCCTGAGCTCATGGTGCCAGTCCTACTTAAGTTTTATGTTGCAGCGTTTCGATTTATGTATCTAGGACCCCTGGAAAAGGGGACAGTCTCACTTTTGACCAACAAAACCTGATAGTCTCTTAATCCCTCTTCTGACACGAAAATGTTAAGCGGTCGACCCCTCTTCTGACATTAAAATGTTAAATGGTCCATCCCTCTTCTGACATTAAAATATTAAGGGGTCGATCCCTCTTCTGACACTAAGATGTTAAGGGGTCGATCCCGCTTCTGACACGAAAATATCAAGGGGTCGTCCCTCTTCTGACATTAAAATGTTAAGGGGTCGATCCCTCTTCTGACACTAAAATGTTAAGGGGTCGATCCCTCTTCTGACACGAAAATGTTAAGGGTTCTATGCCACTTCTGACCCTTGAATGTTAAGGGTTCTTTCCCGCTTCTGGCATTAAAACGTCAAGGATCGATCCCACTTCTGACACGGAAATGTTAAGGGGTCGATCACGCTTCTGACACAATAATGTAAAGGGGTCGAGCCCTGTTCTGACAGATAAGACGCCAGAAGATCTGAGCCAGCACTGAATCCACAGCACAGAGAACATTTAAGCTGAAATGCCTGATGCGGAGTTCCTCAGACTCACTAATGGTAGAAGGACAAGAATTCAGTTCCCCCGGCCAGTTCTAAGAGTCAGTGGGAGGACCTAGATAAAGGGTTCGCAGTAGAGCTAGACGAAAAGATCACAGGGTCTCTGGAAGGGAAAGTGGAGATTGTTAGCGACACGATCTACCACAACTACTTTCAGAGATTTGGTAGGAAAGAAAGCAGAGAAGGAGCACCAGAAGCTGCGATCTGGTGTGGCTCTGCCCCCCCCCCCCCGAGTGTCAAGAAGTTAAAGGGACCAAAATCTTGGCGAGGGAGGGATGAGGGGTCTCCCTCTGAGGATTCTTTGCTGCTCATGCTCCCACCTGTCGAGAGTTTCCCTCTCCCAATGATGTGATGTTATGCATGTCTTGCAATATAATATTTGACAAGACTGTACCCGAGGGTTTCTGATTAGTCTATCCGTAGCCCGGGGCCCCACTTTGACCAATCGTTCCAGCGCCGGCCCTGCTTTTAGAGTTTGAGTCAGAGGAAATCGGGAGGAATTGAGGAAGTTTTTTTGCGTATGAAAATGTTGGGAAACTCACGGCTCTTCATGGAAACGATAGCAACAGTCAAGATGGTCAGTGCAACGATAAAGGTGATACTATGCCATCTGAAGTATTCTAAAAACAGATTTTAATACACTGATTGGTTGGTGGGTTGGTTGGTTGGTTGGTTGGTTGGTTGGTTGGTTGGGTTATATGATTCGTTGGTTGGTTGATTGGTCCTCATTGGTCCACCCCTAGATCCCCCCCCCCCCCGCGGTTTGCCCAAAAATGTTCACATTTAAAAACAAGACTTTAAAAGACTTCATCTTGTTTTACAACCCCATCCACCCCAGTACAAAGGATTTGTTTTTAGCGGATACTTATGTACAATGTTCCCATCTAGCCTTCGTTACATTTACATTCCGTAGGTGGTGGCTAATTCCAGACAAAAGAACATAAGGTCAGAAGTTCTAGATGTAACTCTATTAATCTGCCACTAATGTAGTCGAAGATTATTTTTTTTTTTTAAATTGCACTTTGCACAGAATAATGTACCACAATTAATCCCTAAAAAAAAGGAAAAAAGATCATCCACCACCAATACTGCAGAGCTTGCACTGGCTACCGGTAGAAAAGCGAATAATGTATAAACTCGTTACACTGCACTCCCCCCCCCCCACTCCCCCCCCCCCCCCATTCTTCCTCTCTCCGCTTCCTCAACAAGGAAAGCAATTTCAAAAAACACACACCAGATGCTGGGTGGGAGAGAATGCACAATTCTTAAATGACATGGACATGGTAACTGATAAAAATATCTTTTTAAAAAGTCGATTTTGGGGGGGGGGGGGGGGGGGGCTTAAGAGAAGACAACCACAACTGGTCTTTCACGATAGTAAAATAACCCAAAAAAAGGAGAGGGGGAGGGGGGGGGGCTAAACAAATTCAACAATGATATCATAAAAAGCACTATGAAAACGGAATATTTGGTTTTAAACACACAGCTGTCACCATCACTGCTGGTGCATTGTTTGTTGGAATTGCGTGTATGGTTAGAGCATCCAGAGTGTCCCATCAATTTGCATGCACAAAACCTCCCTCCTTCCCTCGTCTTCTTCAAGGACTCAAACGTCAAATTTCAAGCAGGATGTTCACTATGTGAGAAGCGCTCTGAGATAAGAATCGGTGATAATTGGTTTTCGAGAGATCATTGAATTTTTTTTTTAATTAAAGGAGGCCAAACAATTCTACTTCCCGTTTCGCTGGGATGACCAGGCCGGAGACCAACTGATATGTGAGTTATTGCGCGTCAAAATTTCGTGAAAGAAAGTCATGTTTTCTGAGCTGAGTTCTAGAACCAAGTGGAGAGAGTGATCCCAGTTTCTGTAAAGGTAAATTAATTGTTGGCTTAATTCTGTAAGCCTTTATGAGTTCGAAAAAGAAAGAATGTAAAATATGTGAGACATATTTTTCAAGAGTTGTGTAACCAGTCTTCAAGATTATTATTATATTACACTTGTTAAATCTAGATTGAGATAAGTGTATAATGTCTAACGCTGTGCCAGGTAATGCTGTAGTTAAAAAAAACAAAAAAAACAATAACAACAGAGTAATTGAAGTGTTTGATTGGTGTTTTATATACTGAGCTGCCGGACATAGAGGCCCAAGGAGATGAGCTGTATCAAAAACACATGATTATCTTGTTAATTTAAAAAAAAAAAAGTGGTGCGAGTAATTCATTGTGGTGCAATTTCGCCCCGCTTTCTCGCCCAGCGCTTTAGAGTAAATGACAGTTTCGAATATTACAGTATTTAATATCTCAAATGTTAACTAATCTAACGCAGACGCCTTTCTGTGGGTGTATCGACCCATTGTGCTCATTCAAGATTCAGGCATTTTTAAAAAAAATGTTAAAGTTGTAAACATGAATACAACAAATACATTGGTCTCTTTTTGTGCTCTTGTTGAACGTGCAGGAAGAGGCTGGGGACGATTTGCGGCAGTGGCAAGACTGTAGATTATTGTGGGAAACTTCCAAGATCAGAGAGAGAGAAAGAGAGGGGGGGGGGGGAGGAGGAGAGGAAGGACAGGTTTATCCCCGTCAGGCTGGTTTCTATGTTTAGAAAGAAAAAAAATGGAGTTCTGCGTGGCAGAGCATTCTCACCGTGTTTAAATTATTCCAGTCTTTTTCTAACCACGTTGAACCTTTTGAGCTGAAAAAGCGACCATAATTTCTCTTATCTTTATTCTTTCAGAATTAATTAATAGTTTATTACTGCTGTTGTTTATGTTGTTGTTGTGTTTAGTTTGTGTGTTTGTTTGTTTTTGCTGAAGTAAGGCTTTAGGAGAGGCAATTTCATGCCAAGATTTTGTTACTGTTTCACCAATGGAATGGCGTATCCAGCATTGACTATAATTTTTTTAAATTTATAGAATTTACATGGCATTTTTGGTCTCGTCAGCAGCTACTTAATTCTCAACAGTTCCCTTTCTTGTATAAACATTACCCATAAAGTTTCAAAAGTACAGCTGTTCCTGTGTTTTGTCACATTTATGCCTAAAAAAATATATTTTCTATATTGCAGGTAATGGACGTGGGGTTTGTTGTCTTCTTACTGCAGACTCTGTTACTGATAAGTCACTATGCAGATGGAACTGATCTCTGCCGTCCTGTCGCTGTGGGAGAACCACTTACACTGACCTGCAGAGGAAATGCGCCAGCGTACAGGTGAGTGTCCAGATTATAGTTGTTGTTGTTTGTCCTATCATCAAAACACAGGGATGACTGGTGATTAGGTGAACCCAATGGCCTACAGCGAGGTCACGTGACGCGGCCCTCTAAGAATAACAGAGCGCCGCCATCTTACGGGCAAGTCGATCGATGCGCTGACTCTGACCTGCGACATAGATCTTGAGTTACAAGAAAAGAAAGCAGTCATGGTGCAGAACTGTTGCGTTGTAAATTGCTCCAACAGAGCTTCAAAGGATTCTACATTCACTTTCCATTCGTAAGTATATTTCAATACACTTCAGCATAGCGACAATTTTGAATGACACCATTTTGACGCGCCTACTGAACGCGGAAGTTTGGTTCCGCACCAAGAAATTAATACATGTACCACCAATCTTGCCCGTAAGATGGCGTCGCTCGCTGTGTCTAGGAAGATCGCGAGCCCACCCAGCCGCGAAGAGAGCGCGCTCTCTCTAGGGGGTATTATGAGTATCTCTATGGGTGAACCATAAAGGAATTTCCACCTTCTTAAATTAAAGTTTGCTTTTAATTTTCGTCTTACAAGAATTTTCTTTAACCTCCAGAGTTTGAAACACGATCAAGATATTGTAAGACAACGTATCAAAATGTGGGATGGAATGAACGGACAGTCTTCAATGTATTGACATTGACTGAATATTGTGTAGCATTATATTTAACAATATCTTTGGGTTGGCTGAACATGACGTCACAGACTTAGGCTTCTCCCATGTTAAAATTATTTGTACCCTGACTTTCAATGGCGGCGGTGCAATGTCCAGTTGTATATCATGTAGGCATTAAGGGGAAATTACCAATAGGTTTTTTTGTTGTTGTTGTTGTTGTTTTTTGTATTTCAGATTTGCATCATTCTTGTGCAGTTTTTGTTGTAATTTTCACATCTTCTTGTCAACAGGTCATTTGTCTGGTTGATCAGGGACTCTAGAGGGGAAAGACATTTTTTGTTCAGGTGCCACATTTGGAGACAATTGTGCCTAGATTACGGTTATGATGGCCGTGCTGTTATTTCCGTCAAGAATGACTCTGTGGATTCTAAGCTGACACTTGAGAAAATTGACGACACGCACAAGAACAACACCATTGAATGCAAATTCTATTTTCATCGACTCTTAGTAGATGCGTGTACTATAGACATATTTCACAGGCCAAATCATACATCATGTCATGCATACCCACATCCTAATGATGGAGTTTTGCTCTCCTGTGAAGTACAATATACTGAGCACAGCTTTGCTACTAACTTGTCTTGCAGCATCAGCTTCTTTATTAAAACAGGAAAGGCAGTGACGTTCATTCCAAGAGAAGAAATTGTCTACTCGACCAGAAACATTTCTGATGGACAGTCTGTGTCACAGTCACCATATGTCAATTTCCGATGTCAAACTTCTTACATCCCTCTCTCACCCGGGACATACAGTTATAGGGCTCAAGTGTTTTTAGGTGAGCGAGTAGGAAGCCAAAGGCCCATTAGTGAGTTCTATGAATTTACAGATTTGATCACCATACCTTCCCCTACGATTAATATCGTACCGTCTGCGGTCACCTGTTTACATAAACGGATTGACATAAGGGTGTCATGCACGGCAAAATGGCAACAATCTCCTCCTCGCTTTCAATGGTATGTGGGAGACTCATTAGTTCAAATAGACAATGAACCGATGATTTTAACCACTGATCGTTTGTCCTATCCAGGGTTGGACACTTACGTGATAAGTACAACCATTTCCATTAACGTTAGTTCAAGTAACGCGAGACAAAGACTAATAACATGTGAGATAATCAGTCCTCACGGACCAATGAGGAAGACTATCTCTCCATCTGACATGTCCATCAGTGTTATAAAACGGACATCTGATTTACCTGTACTAGAAAACAAACATGACCTTGTCGTCAATGGTGCAGTTGATATTCAGGAAACTGAACACGCACGATTGCTGTGTCAGGTGACAGGTGGGATTAGAAGCATCATCTATGTCTCGGTTCAGTGTTGGAATCAATTGAACGATATACATACCATGCTGGTAAATGTAACAAGTGCACACGATTATGACAAGTCACCGGTGTCATTTTTCATTCACGGCACGACGGATTTCAATAACAGCATATGCCACTGTGTGGCACACGATAAGAGGCCATGCTTTACCACCAAGACATCGTTTAGAGTTGATGTCAGCCCGAGAATTCTGCAGCACAACGAAAGCCAACAGCTTCACAATGAAAGCCAAAAGCTTCACAATGAAAACCAACAACCTACACATAAAAACATAATCATGTACACATTACCCGCAGCTTTGATGGCTGTTTTCATTACTGCATTGTGCTTTACAACCTTCCTATGCCTCAAGCGGCGGAAAAAGTTAACATGTCTAAGAGATGACCCTTACCAACCCACAAGTCACGTGTACGAGTCCGTTGAGCTCGATTCTCGCAACTGTGAGAAACCACCGCCTTTACCTATCAGGACAGAATCAAGGCCAACAGAAACCGATCCTCTGTTTGATGATCATTATGAAACCAAAAGTCACACGTGCGACCCCATTGAGGATGATTCTCGCGACTGTGAGCAGTCGCCGGTTTTATCTATTGCGAGAGAATCCATGGCAAGAGAGGGTGATCTTCAGTTTGAAGGTTCACGCAGTACTTGGCCAGGAACAAGCGGTGACGAACAAAACACCTGTTGCTTCTATGACTCTTTCACTGGCATGCAGATGTCAGCTGCTTCTGCGAGAGAAATTCAAGACTTAGAGTCTTTAGAATCTGCATCAGTCCAAGATCCGTGTTATTCATCTGTTACCGTATACAATTAGGATTGTGTTATGGGGGACGTAATCAGTTACAAGGCCAAATAGAGAAAATATAGAGTTGTGTTCCCCGTTCACCTATAACGTTTTATGTAAAAACACCATGTTCCCCTAACAAAAACCCGTACAATTATCAGTGGAACTGCCACTGTGGGCCGAATCTTTAGAAATCTTTGTCCAGACGGTCTAGTGTACGGAGACAGCAGCAAACATTCTGAGAGAAAGATCTCCATCAATGACTGAAAACTCCACTTATGCCGTTGTAGTGTGAGAGGATGAACGATTTTCTATTTTTAATATGTGCTTTCATGGTAACTCTAGTGCGTGAGTGAGGGACGGCCATCCATAGTAGTTTATGGACACTTGGCCGAGTACCATTAATTGGATTATTTCCCTTGTGATACTACCGCGAGACCCGTTATTCACATCACGGTGAAAAGCGCGCATTTTGATTGGTCAGTTGGAAATGTTGACCACCAGGCTTCCAACTCTTATATCATGGCTTTAAGTTTCTTACAACTCGATCATTCGTTGTTATCCACTGACAGAAAGACGGGAACACGAATTCATTGTTGAGAGTAGGCAATACCCTATCGGTACAAAATAGGTACTCATGATAACGTTTGTTATCAATGGAGATACGTCGTATTAATGGACGAAAGTATCCCGCACAAATTTGTCCAATGTTGTTAGTCCTGACACTTTGAAAATTTATATTAAAACTATTACCGGGTTTCTGGTATAAGTAGTCAGTTAGAATTTTAGCAGCAAGTTTCTACTTTATAATGGTACTAATTTCGTTGTACTTTGATGCACAGGTCCTATTGAAATAATTAATAAGAGGATCTCGGATTTAAAGTAAACCACGAGTTAGGCGCATGTTATCCCCGATAAATCCAACCTGGGTCAAATTTATTCAATTATTGCTGGAGGGGACGTTAGAGTAATTTCTGCAGTTTACTGGGATACCTAATTGACTTTTGTGTGCACCCTTTTAACCGTACTGTAAATTCGATTGTGTTAGGACCCTAACCGGTTATGTTGTTCGGCTGGACTCAATGTCCGAGCCTTTCACTTGTCCAACACTGGACTACGTAATAGCCCTCTCGGACGTCCGCGCTGGCTCATAAATAAGATGCCAGTTCGAGTGGTCAGTAGACTCCATCAAAGACGCCGCAACAATAGGAAGCACAAGTGGACCTTGCAGTACAATAGACCGGCGGCGGCCTGCCGTGGCACGCATCGCCCAAAACATGGCCTAGTCCAGTTGCGCCAGTAGCAGAGAGACTTTGGGTAAGTTGGAGACTATTATATTAGAAGTAACTTTAATTTGCGCACCCCCCCCCCTTTCGGGGATGCCGCGTAGAGAATGCTGATCTACAGAGACTATTATGAGTCCGGCTCAACGGTAGTTGCCATTGTCATTAGACGTGTAAGATGCGCGGTGCAGTGCAGTGTCTTGATATTGTGACTTTATTGTCAAAGTTAACGTTTGCGGTGCTAGATGATAATGATGGCTCGCTAACCAAGCTATCACGATTTGCTTGTGTGCATATAGTGTATGTGTAGCATTGCCTTGTTGTGGTAGGCAGTGAGGATTTCCTGACATGTTAATGTGGACGGCTTATGTTATATATAGCGAACGGCACTATACACTTGACTGTATTACGGGTATTTGTGTACCTTGCCAGTACCACTATGCTATAGAGAGCAGTGTGATTGTGATTGCGTGTTTAGTGTTTAAGATGTGTAATTAATTACATGTATTGGAGATGTATAATATTAGTTGGGCCTCACATGGGTGAGCCCCAGGATTGTTCTATGTGCGGCGGTGGATGAACAATGTTTCAGTGAGTTTGCACATGTTGCAATGAGTCCCGCCTATAGATCTACCTATTATAGATTATAGATATTACGGACGTGCTGTGTTTCATTGAGTTCGTAGGTTGTGTGAAGGACATAGTTTCGAATGTACACACTACTTTATGTATCTAATGGTGTGTCATACGCATGTTAGCCTGGCGGCATAGCTCCGCGGCTAAGGACAAAGGGCATGACCCTTCAGTATCGATTGGGAAGGGGAGTAACCAATACAATAGCCCTGGGGCGGGTTAGTACTAATAATGGGAGTGGGCCTATGAGGATGGCCTGCATTGGGATGCAGCGTCTGTGTTATGGACGGTCAGTGGGCCATGTTGGCCACTGCGTTATTAAATGGAATGGCCACTCTGGATGTGCTGTACACCGGCTCAGTGGAACGAAACTATTGTGTTCTTGCCCCTTCATTTATTATGTCCTTTCATACTTTGATTAGTATATTGCAAGCACTGTGCTAGGGAACTCCTTGTATATATAATTCTTACTTGTAGTTGTAGTTCATTAACCTTAGCATTATTTTTATTCCCTACATGTATGTATGTAATTAGTAATTGCTTAGATTCTATATCGTGTTGATGTTTTGATTTAATACTTAATACTATTACTATGTATGTCCACCATTGATTGCCTGATTAGTGTTGTCATTATATCCTAATCATATTTTTGTCTTTTTCTCTTGTTCCAGCTTATGGCTGGTTGGGCTTTTTCTTTTTCTTGGTAGGGTTTTTCCCTAAGCCTTTTTGGTAGTGATACCTTTGTTAGGCTTTTGAATAAATAAGATTGCCAGCAGAACCCTGTGTCTGTTAATCCTGTGTATCCTTAAGGGAGTTACTATTGAACCCACGCAGTAACCACCTAGCCACGCGTAGTTCCTCCAACATTTTCTGGTGTCAAGAAGTGGGATACACAGAAGGGTTAGTTTGTAGTGTAGAAAACCCAGCCATGGAAATTTTTAGTTTGAAGCCCAGCCAGCCAGCCAACCCCTGCCCCACCCCATAGGAACCAGGGGGCCACGAAGACCAACGCCCTCCAACATCAAGATTCAGGACCTGTATCCCAGTCCTGTGTACACCACCCATCCCACTGCAGTGGGTGGGGTTTGACTGTGAATACTGGTAAGACAAAGTGTGTGGTTTTTAGCAAGGGAGGGAAGTCTGGCGTGCGGGATAGATGAATGTACAATGATATAACTCTGGAAACCGTTAGTTCATTCAAGTATCTTGGATTTATATTTAGTAGTACAGGTAAATTTTCTAAAGGTATTCAGGCGCTAGTGGATCAAGCACAGAGAGCTTTATTTGGTTTGAAGGCTTATTTGCATAAAAATCCAGAGCTGAATCCTTCGTTACAGCTACGACTATTCAATACATTAATAAAGCCTATACTTTTATATGCTTGTGAAATCTGGGGATTTGCTGAAGCTTGGCCCATTGAGCGAGTCCACCTCACATTTCTGAAGTCTATTCTAGGTGTAAGAAAAACAACCCCAAATGCCTTTATATATTTTGAATTGGGAGTTTACCCTCTAAAAATTGACCGTCAGATTAGACTATTGAAATTATGGGTTAAAATATTAGGGTTAGACGACAATAGTACTGTTAAAAAAGTTTATAGCAGATTATTGTCAGCCACAGAAAACTACACAAGTACAATTAACTGGGCTTCACTGACAAAGAAAATACTGGAGAAATCTGGATTTGGATACATCTGGGAAAGTCAAAAGGTTGATCAAACTTCGTTGTTTTTATCTGAATTTGAACAACGTCTACGCGACAATTTTCAACAAACATGTCGAAGTGACATAGAACATTTAAGTGAGAATCGGCTATATAGACATTTAGCTGTTGAATTTTACTCAGAAAATTACTTACATGAAGTAAAGCAGAAGCATTTATGGATAGCCATAGCAAAGATAAGATTGGGCTCTCACAACTTTATGGTGGAGAGGGGAAGGTGGCAGAGGCCTAAACTGGAGTATGTTATGAGATTATGTGAGACCTGTAATGAATTGGAGGACGAATTTCACGTGTTATTAACTTGCAAAAAATTCAAAGATATAAGGAAACAGTTTTTACCGACTTGGCTACTTGTTAGACCAAGCATGTTTAAGCTTATACATTTTCTGTCGTCGATGCACGATAGAGAACTACATTCGTTTGCACTGTTTTGCCATAATGTTCTAAACGAATACAATAATGTCGCTTTGTGACTTCTCCTGGCGAAGTCTGAAAACTAAATTCACCTTCGAGTGAAAGAATAAATTATAGTGATATTTTCAATTGTAGTAAATTTACAACAGATAAAGGTGAGGAGGGATCGGTTATGTAGGGGGGGGGGGGGATTGAAAATGATGACTGTTGCTGGCAATTACAAGCTATATTTGACTGTATACTACAATAAGTAAGTGTATAAATGCTGCAGGGAGCGGAGAGAGTGAACGATCATGCATTTTGTCTGTTTGTTTGTTTGTTTAATGTTTTCTAAGATTGTTCACATGATTCTTGTGTGTTTTTGAATTGGCCGCCAGGCCTATAATAAACTAAACTTGAACTTGAACTTGAACTTGTCTTTTTCTCTTGTTCCAGCTTATGGCTGGTTGGGCTTTTTCTTTTTCTTGGTAGGGTTTTTCCCTATGCCTTTTTGGTGGTGATACCTTTGTTAGGCTTTTGAATAAATAAGATTGCCAGCAGAACCCTGTGTTTGTTAATCCTGTGTATCCTTAAGGGAGTTACTATTGAACCCACGCAGTAACCACCTAGCCACGCGTAGTTCCTCCAACATTTTCTGGTGTCAAGAAGTGGGATACACAGAAGGGTTAGTTTGTAGTGTAGAAAACCCAGCCACGGAAATTTTTAGTTTGAAGCCCAGCCAGCCAGCCAACCCCTGCCCCACCCCATAGGAACCAGGGGGCCACGAAGACCAACGCCCTCCAACATCAACTCAAGATTCAGGACCTGTATCCCAGTCCTGTGTACACCACCCATCCCACTGCAGTCAACAGGGACCCGTTGCGGGTATTTCATCCCGCAATCTACACGTATCCGCAACATCCGCCCCCACAGCCTGCGTCGACCAGTGTCTGGTACTCCCAGCCCACCACCCTTGCCAGCCACCTGCAGCCCAACCAGACCCTCAACATGGGTTGAGAACTTTACAGCCCCTACCTCCTGTGCAGCGGTCCAGCTGCTCCCACGTCCAGCTGCCCCCACCGACAACCCCAGAGATTAGACCTATGACTCTTATTAGTGATTGACATTAGACATTGACGGTGAGTGCAGAAAGAGCAGGGGAGCGCACCCATCAAGACCCCCCCGAGTTTCCATCAGGCCAGATGATAGACCACCGAATCCAAGGGAGCTCCGCCTCAAGATTTTAAGTTAGAGAGTATGCCCATGTTGGCTTTCTCCACAGCTTAGTTACAACTACTTTTAATGCCTATGTTGACCTTACCTTTTTCATTGCACTAGTGCCCTTATAGCATATTGTCTTTTTTTGTACTGTTCGATCCTACGTTAACCCTGATAGTGGTCTGGGACCACCGTTGCAGGTCTGGGACCTGTTGTTTTGTCCATATGATGTAATTTACTACAGCCAGAGCTGAGACTGTTGTGTACATCTTCAGGATGCCAGTAGTAACTTAGCCGGTTCACGCCACCTGTTAGTAGTTATAAAGAGGATGGACCATTGTTGTACTTCGGTTCACTGTGTGTAATTTGCAATTGTTCTACTCTAAGTGATGGTATCAAAGCCCCTTAGAGTTTGATTATACCTTCAGTGGTCTTTTGTAAACCTTTGAATTGATGCATGTGTCACATAAGGGACTACGTGACTTAGCAGGGGAGAATGTGAGAGGATGAACGATTTTCTATTTTTAATATGTGCTTTCATGGTAACTCTAGTGCGTGAGTGAGGGACGGCCACTCATAGTAGTTTATGGACACTTGGCCGAGTACCATTAATTGGATTATTTCCCTTGTGATACTAGCGCGAGACCCGTTATTCACATCACGGTGGAAAGCGCGCATTTTGATTGGTCAGTTGGAAATGTTGACCACCAGGCTTCCAACTCTTATATCATGGCTTTAAGTTTCTTACAACTCGCTCATTCGTTGTTATCCACTGACAGAAAGACGGGAACACGAATTCATTGTTGAGAGTAGGCAATACCCTATCGGTACAAAATAGGTACTCATGATAACGTTTGTTATCAATGGAGATACGTCGTATTAATGGACGAAAGTATCCCGCACAAATTTGTCCAATGTTGTTAGTCCTGACACTTTGAAAATTTATATTAAAACTATTACCGGGTTTCTGGTATAAGTAGTCAGTTAGAATTTTAGCAGCAAGTTTCTACTTTATAATGGTACTAATTTCGTTGTACTTTGATGCACAGGTCCTATTGAAATAATTAATAAGAGGATCTCGGATTTAAAGTAAACCACGAGTTAGGCGCATGTTATCCCCGATAAATCCAACCTGGGTCAAATTTATTCAATTATTGCTGGAGGGGACGTTAGAGTAATTTCTGCAGTTTACTGGGATACCTAATTGACTTTTGTGTGCACCCTTTTAACCGTACTGTAAATTCGATTGTGTTAGGACCCTAACCGGTTATGTTGTTCGGCTGGACTCAATGTCCGAGCCTTTCACTTGTCCAACACTGGACTACGTAATAGCCCTCTCGGACGTCCGCGCTGGCTCATAAATAAGATGCCAGTTCGAGTGGTCAGTAGACTCCATCAAAGACGCCGCAACAATAGGAAGCACAAGTGGACCTTGCAGTACAATAGACCGGCGGCGGCCTGCCGTGGCGCGCATCGCCCAAAACATGGCCTAGTCCAGTTGCGCCAGTAGCAGAGAGACTTTGGGTAAGTTGGAGACTATTATATTAGAAGTAACTTTAATTTGCGCACACCCCCCCCCCTTTCGGGGATGCCGCGTAGAGAATGCTGATCTACAGAGACTATTATGAGTCCGGCTCAACGGTAGTTGCCATTGTCATTAGACGTGTAAGATGCGCGGTGCAGTGCAGTGTCTTGATATTGTGACTTTATTGTCAAAGTTAACGTTTGCGGTGCTGGATGATAATGATGGCTCGCTAACCAAGCTATCACGATTTGCTTGTGTGCATATAGTGTATGTGTAGCATTGCCTTGTTGTGGTAGGCAGTGAGGATTTCCTGACATGTTAATGTGGATGGCTTATGTTATATATAGCGAGCGGCACTATACACTTGATTGTATTACGGGTATTTGTGTACCTTGCCAGTACCACTATGCTATAGAGAGCAGTGTGATTGTGATTGCGTGTTTAGTGTTTAAGATGTGTAATTAATTACATGTATTGGAGATGTATAATATTAGTTGGGCCTCACATGGGTGAGCCCCAGGATTGTTCTATGTGCGGCGGTGGATGAACAATGTTTCAGTGAGTTTGCACATGTTGCAATGAGTCCCGCCTATAGATCTACCTATTATAGATTATAGATATTACGGACGTGCTGTGTTTCATTGAGTTCGTAGGTTGTGTGAAGGACATAGTTTCGAATGTACACACTACTTTATGTATCTAATGGTGTGTCATACGCATGTTAGCCTGGCGGCATAGCTCCGCGGCTAAGGTCAAAGGGCATGACCCTTCAGTATCGATTGGGAAGGGAAGTAACCAATACAATAGCCCTGGGGCGGGTTAGTACTAATAATGGGAGTGGGCCTATGAGGATGGCCTGCATTGGGATGCAGCGTCTGTGTTATGGACGGTCAGTGGGCCATGTTGGCCACTGCGTTATTAAATGGAATGGCCACTCTGGATGTGCTGTACACCGGCTCAGTGGAACGAAACTATTGTGTTCTTGCCCCTTCATTTATTATGTCCTTTCATACTTTGATTAGTATATTGCAAGCACTGTGCTAGGGAACTCCTTGTATATATAATTCTTACTTGTAGTTGTAGTTCATTAACCTTAGCATTATTTTCATTCCCTACATGTATGTAAGTAATTAATAATTGCTTAGATTCTATATCGTGTTGATGTTTTGATTTAATACTTAATACTATTACTATGTATGTCCACCATTGATTGCCTGATTAATGTTGTCATTATATCCTAATCATATTTTTGTCTTTTTCTCTTGTTCCAGCTTATGGCTGGTTGGGCTTCTTTTTCTTGGTAGGGTTTTTCCTATGCCTTTTTGGTAGTGATACCTTTGTTAGGCTTTTGAATAAATAAGATTGCCAGCAGAACCCTTTGTTTGTTAATCCTGTGTATCCTTAAGGGAGTTACTATTGAACCCACGCAGTAACCACATTAGCCACTCGTAGTTCATCCAACAGTAGTAAAACAAAAATTTTGCGACAGTTGATCCGGAAGGCACCACCGTGGATTATTTACATGTTGAACTGGCTGCCCCTGTCTCCCTGTGTGTATATGTGCGTATATGAGAAAAGGAGAGAAAGAATGAGTGTTCTGTTGTTTTTTTTTGCGGTAGAGGAATTCAGGTGGTGAAATGATCTTTGAAAGGTCTTGGCATGCTAAAAACAAAAGTTCAATAACTCTGATTTCAGAAATGATCATGGAGGTATTTTTCTTTTATGAATAATATTTCCAGCCCACAAAATCTGGAGCTCCCAGGGTCTGCCTGCAATGTTGAGGTTTTTGTTTTCGAAAGATTTCTGACCTTGGCATTTACACCTTTCTGTTTCTCCTTTTTATTTTTCTTATTCTTCTTTCTGCTTTTTTGCTGCTGTTGTTTTTGTATTTTGTATCCTTCTTGATCCCTTTTTGGTTAAGGGGGGGGGGGGGGTACACCAGAAACATTTCTTTTCCCATTTGTCTTTTATATTTTTGCTGGTGCACTTTCTAATATTGGATAAAACATCTTAGTATTGGATGATAGTTTTAGTTTTGCCATTGGTGCCTGTTTAATCTCGTTATTTTGGGCGCAATATTACCATCAATCTTGGTTACAGCTTTCTTGTATTGATAGTTTTAATTTCCTTACGGATGCGCTTTCAGTCTGGTCATCTTTGGCAATATTATCAACTTTAAATGCATGTTCGTTTTCAGATTCACGGAATACCCTTGCGTACGACCTGTTTAAATGTTTACAGTCTGTTCTCTGACTGTTTCTACTTACCACCTGTTCACACCAGAGATCTGTGTTCTGAAGACGGAAGTTTCATCCTTCCTTAAAATTCACATCTATACAGACACACACACACACACAAACACACAGACACACACACTTACCAAAAAAAAAAAAACACTATCAAATTATAGACTGTTCTCACTTTCGGCTTTGTAGTTAGACCACGGTTATTTAACATGACCCCTCCTGCTGTGAAGACATAAATCGAGAGTTAAAGCCACGCCCATTCTCTACAGAAAGTATGGGAGGAAAGGGGTAATAACTTTCTCATGTTGCTTTTTTCTTTGAGTTGTCCTAGATGACGTCACTCACGTGCCAAAGTCACTTAATTCAATATGTTAAAAATTTGCTTTCACCCTGGTATTGAGATTCAATTATCATTCATGGACAAAAAGGCTGTTGTGTGTCTCTAAACCTACAATAATCTTGTTTGCTCTAAAATACAAGATGTGAATAGATTATGCATGTTTTTTTCCTCTTATATTTACAGATCTGGTACGCCCAAGAGGGGGAGGGGGTGTCCAATATAAACTCTCCACGAATAAACCACTATTTTCAAGTCTATATATTTAAAGCGTTTTTGTTTTTTGTTTTTTTGCAGCATAGGCTTAGTTAAGACCGTTTCGAAAGAGGGCGTTGAGGTGGGGGTTGAGGTGGGGCTTTAGAAGGGGGGCGGGCATTAACAGCAAAAAAATGTAGCAATAAACATTTCCGCACCCTCACCCACAGCCCCCGTGTCTGCCGACCTTTGTCTCTCTCTGAGTGTCTGTGTGTCTGTCTGTCTGTCTGTCTCTCTCTCTCTCTCTCTGTCTCTCTCTCTCTCTCTCTCTCTCTCTCTTAGATAAAAACTCGACTGTCTTTAGAACTCCAAGATATTTATTAGATTCATTTCTGTCACAGCACGCATGGATAAATACACATTTTAATGTATCTACTCTACCTTATTTCAACATTGCAGGCAAACCAAAGTTGTTGCTTATGTTAACTCCATTTTCTTGCGTTTTTTCAATGACTCTCAGAATAATAATGTTATGTAAGTCCAGGTTCAGTTTATCTCATCGTTCTTTGTCAATCGAAGAATTTTTAATTTTTTTTAGATTTTGCTGCTTAGCTCATCTTTTTTTTTGTTTGTTTGTTTGTTTGCTTTTCTCAATCCCTCTAATTTCCAGCATTCCTTTTTGAGACAGTGAACTAATGCTCAATGTTGTGTATTCAATGACAGCGGGTGGATCAGCTGATTAGTGTAACTTCGAGGTAATTATGTCTAAGGGGTTAAAATGTCTGCTAGAGTCATTGCAGTTGATTGTTATGAGAGGGATGGAAAGGATGGACCCAGGCTCGTCAGGTTCCCTACCATTCGTGTAAACAAGGTAAAGGAAATGAAAAAATTGACCGAATGTCTCCCATTGAACATGTAAGCAAATGTCATTGTTTATTGTAGCGACCTACTTTTAGCTCGCCTCCGGTTCTTTCTTGGGGCCTTCGGTGCCTCTCAATGCAATTGAGCCAACGAATCAAAATCAATGCAACAATCACCATGGTGATGTTTGGGTCCGGACAGTACAGATGACGGATAATAGTATGCACATCCTACCTATATACATGAGACATCACAGGCAATTTACTTTTACAATTTTACAATAAAGTCGTTTTTTAATTTTAATCGTTCGACGAATGGAAATCAGATGTGCGATGTTCACAAGTTTTGAAAAAGGCACTGTAAATCTGGATGCTGAAGGGTTATAAAACAGCTTAACTTTGTATCAAACCCTGCTGGAAACAATTCAAACACAATTGCCATTAATAATAATAATAATAGATGACGATCTTCAGAGGAAGAACCGATTCTGTCATCAGTAATTTGGGTCTTTAAATGCCTAACATCTTCTAGAACCACGGCCACACTGAATTCATAACTCTCGGTATTCTCCTTTTTTTTTTTTTTTGGTCTTTTCCTCCCGGCTCCAGGATTAGGGTTTGAACCAGTACCACCGGGCTATTGGTGCAAGAGTCTTACCCATACTGTCAATCCTGCCACTGGTTCTTTGGTATAATAATTATGAGGCGATGTGAATTTAGTGTCCATTTCTTTTACACAAAATCCAGCAGGAAGAAATTTCCACTATTTTTACTATTAAGGAAAATATAAAATTACTGTTATCATTTTTAATGTTCTTGTGAATACTGTTATCATATTGTCATAATAATTATAAGTATTATCATACTATTCCTACAAATATCATTGTAATCATTTTCATGATCACGTTTAACTTTGTATCAAATTCTGGAGGGAGCAATTCAGATTTTAATTCTATCATTAATAATTATCATTGTCATGAATAATGTTACCCTTATTATTGCTATAATAATTTTTTAAACTGTAATATTATTTTAATTTTTGTTGTTATGCTTCTTCTTCTCCTTATTATTATTAATATCATCATCAACATATATCATTATTATGATTTTATTATCATTATATTATTGTTGTTATCATTATTATTATTATTATTATCATTATTATTATTATTACTACTACTATTACCATTATTAATTGATTTTTTTGACATTTACTTGTATTGTCATTTATCAACATTATGAGTATCATTTTTGTTTTTCTTGCTATAAAAATCTCATGAATTGTGTATTTTACAGGCTTGCCAAAAAAAAAAAAGAGAGAATTAAACTGCTTTGTGCTTCAGAAGATCTGACTTGGCAATTCTATTTGTTCTTTTTTCTGTTTTTGACAAGATGATTTCAGAGGAAAACGTACATAATGTACCTATTAGCGGTTTTCACTAATATTTCCCTATGTTTACTAATCACTCTACACCAATGCATACATTTACTCTCCTCAGTTATAGAAAGATATTGTACACTGTTCTTCACCATTACTGAATTCACTTTTCAATGTGAAACATCCACTAACAATTCCATCAGAAGTTAGGTCTTCGTTTGTAATATTTTCCATACTGCTGCTGGAGGGTAGGTCCTGACTGCTTTCTGATGCCCCGGCACAGTCATGTGTAGGAAAATAGTCTTCAAGACCAAATGAACCCAAAATATTTAGTGTATTTACGCCGTAGTGAGCCGACAGCATTGGTGAACTTTCAGTACAACTATCACAGCCTAGTCCAGACTGATCAACCTCCAACGCCAAGTTTTCAGTAGGAAAATTGTCACTACATGGAATCGTTTGTGAACTGTTCGTGAAGGTAGACTGATAATTCGCTTCAGTGTCCATGTTTGTGAACTGTGAATTCTGAACACTTGAACTGTAGTCAGTGTTTACTGATTCGTACAGGTGAAAAGATGGTTCTGCAGCGTCCTGTGTAGTGTGTACTTCTGGCTTCCAGCCACCAATTTGCAATTTCACACAACAGACGACGGCTACGATAAGAAAAACAACTAACAACGCTAACACAAGGACTATCATAAGTTTATAATAATCTGCATATTTTCTCTCAATTTCGTTATTTTCAATGTCAGTTGAATATGTGGTCATCTCCATTTCACTGTCCCTGCCATTGGTCGTATTCCTGTCTATAATGTCACGAGTGGAGTGAGTGCAATTAAGGGGATTGCTACAGAGCGGGTGTAGAGTAAGAAAGGCTCACAGTAGACAGCAAGTTAAGCGTGCTGTTGTGAGTAGTGGGGGGGGAGTCTGAAGGAGGCGAAAGCGCTGTATAACTATCACTGCAAGTTAGAAGGTCCTAGGGATCGGACCTGTGAATAAAAGCCCATCGGGCGGACATAAAGGGAAGCAGTCGAGAAGACTAGTGAGAGTCTTTCCAGTTATGACTGGTGTCGGGGACGGGCCGCAGAGCCACCTCGATGAGCACAGGGGATAGGCCAGCATAGGGCCGGAGGCCGCACATAGGCCAGAAGTGAGGCTGTCAGTACAGGACAGTAGAGGCACATAAAGTCGTGGCAGTCAGGCCACGGACAGGGACGTAGATATGAGAGTGAATGAGATACTATATTGTTGCCATGTTGATAGGCTAGTGAACTGATACTATGTGTTGCCATGTTGATGGCTATGGAATTACTAATGTGTTACTGCCCTGCTGAGGTGCTAGGGGAGTGTTAAGGGGTATGATAATAGGAAGGTGATATTGAGAGACTGCGGTGCCGGTGAATCATTAATGTACTATTAAGACCCTGAGGGGAGAGGCTGAGGCCGAAGTGCCTTTAGGAGTAACTACCGGATTGTGGATCCGAGGGAGCGTGTGTGTGAGAATAAGGCCGTTGTACGGCAGTCATTTCAATAATATAATATATGTAATTGCGCTATTATATGTATAATTATGTTTAATAAATGTGTGAGTCTGATGGATTGTTCTGTTAAGTGTTAACTTGTTTGTTCGTGATTGTTGTCCTGTCATAACTTATTACATCTCCCCGTCTGGGATTTGTGACATTGGGGGCTCGTCCGTTGTGACATTGGGGGCTCGTCCGTTGTGACATTGGGGGCTCGTCCGTTGTGACATTGGGGGCTCGTCCATTGTGACTCGTCCATTTTCGTAATATTTAGTTGTAGTTAGTTAGTAGGTATTTGTGCTGTCTTGTTCGTTGGATGAATGGACATTTCATGATATGATTTATGTATATTTATGAATAATAATATGTATTGATGCATGTATTTTGATGAATATGTATTAATGTGTACTTAAATTTCAGAGAGACAGTGTGTGTGCGTGCAGCCTGAGGAGACGAGCAGCCAGAGCTCCGATTAAAGGGAGGAGTTTACTCAAAATTTCAAAAATTGAAAGTTAAGTAAAAGTCTAAAATTTTGTACCCTGGATTAAGGGCTGTCTTTTCATCCGTCTGTTTCCCTGTTTTTGCTGTTTTCGTTGTAATTGATTATATGGGCGATGGCGCGGGTTTGCTGTGTTGAACTTAGTTTATCCTTTTAAAAAGGTGTGGTAAACTTTGGAACTTCGTTCATCACAGTGAACAGTTCTGTAGGGACCTGTAATATTGTTTAGTTGTAGCGTCGATATCTTCTCTGTTCCGCAGGAAGACGTATTCTCTTGTCCCTCTTTCTACCTATCTATAGATACGTTCTTTTTTTTCAGACTCTGTTCTTGTTCGTACCTTGTAGTGTAATCGGCGTAGTAGGTTGCATTTTTTTTTTTCCATTATAGTTTTTTTTTGTAGAAGCTTTGTCCTAGTCTGGTTCGTTGTCCTTGACGTACTTGTGGTCCTTCTACTGTATTTCTTCATTCTTGTCGTTCTTTTTTCCTTTATAATTAATAGTGCTATACATTTTATAGATATAGAATTAGTTGTGCTGTAAAGGTAAATTTCTGAATTGTATTCTGAATTGGGTATTGTTATACCTGGTGTGATCTCAGGTCTCTGGTTGTGTTGCTAGTGATCATACCGACAGGGTAGCCGTTTTCATAGTATACATACCATAACCATAAATCTGTGAAATGGCGGAACTCCAACAGCTAATGAAGTTGGGTAAGGAACTTGGCCTGGATGGAGAGGAGCTACGCGGCTGGATCAAAGAACAGCAGGCGGATTTGCGCCATGAGCGTGCTAAGGATAGAGAGCGAGAAAAAGAGGCTAAGGCTCAGGAGCAGGAGAGAGAGGCTAAGGATAAGGAAGAGGAAAGAGAGTTTAAGTTAAAGGAGTTGCAACAGGAGAGGGAGTTAAAGTTAAAGGAGATAGAAGCTCAAGAGCGGGAGACAGACGCGCGAGTAAGAATCGCAGAATTAGAAAGCAAAAAGGGTGCGCCAACAGAAACAGTTGAGCGGTAGGTACCCAATAAAGGTGGCGTTAGGATTAAGCTCCCTACGTTCGACGACCGGAAGGACGACATAGACGCCTTCCTTTACAGGTTCGAACTGAACGCACAATTGCAATGGGGGGAAAATAAGGAATTATGGGCCACGTACCTGGCGTCTCTATTGCAGGGGCGAGCGTTAACCTACTTTAAAGAGCTACAGCGCGAAGACGTGCAAGATTACGATAAGCTGAAGGCTTTGCTGCTTCGCCGATTTGCGCGTACCGAGGAATACTTCCGGGAGCAGTTTAGGCGAGCACGTGCAGATACCAGGGAGGACTTTGCTGCCTTCGTCGCGAGACTAACGGAGTATTTCGCGAACTGGGTAGACTTGGCGCATGTGGGCACGGATTTTGCCAAACTGAAAGACTTAATGATCCGTGACCAGCTGTACGCGTCGTGCCACAAAGATCTGGTGGCTTTCCTGAAAGAGAACGAACCCGCGACGGTGCAGGAGGCGTCTAAGTTGGCGGAGGCATACCGTACGGCGCACCCGTCCAAACCAGTCGCCAGGGCGTACGTCCAAGATGCTGGGTACGTCGCCGTTGTCGAGGGGTCGCCGGCAGGACTTAGGGACAGGTCGCGTCAGCGTGGTGCCTATAGTGGGCAAGGCCAGGGGCAGCATAGGGGCTATCACCAATCACCGGCATATGGATCCGGTAAGTTTGACCGAGCAGGAGGGCTAGGTCGCGGTAATGGCCGGGGGCGAGTTGTGACCTTTGCCGATGACCGACGGCATAGGGACTCTAGTTCCGGTCGCGAGGGGTCACGGGGACCCAGGCCTAGGGCAGCACAGGGAGCGGAGTGTTGGACTTGCGGACGCGTGGGTCACTTTTCGCGCGAGTGTAGGGCCGCGAAGTGTTGGAACTGCGGAAGAGCAGATCACATCAGCGTGAACTGCCCTGCAGGTAGGATAGCCGCGAACGTGGACAGTAGCTCCAGTCCATGTTCCCCAAATAAATTTCATCATGCGGCTGCGTGTGTTACATCGGACAACGGAGGCGGACAGTATTCTAAGTGTCCCAGTTGTGAGAAGTTATTATCTTCCGGTATTTTACCTTGTGGGAGAAAGATCCCCGTTATAAATTCATGTCATACAGGAGGTGGTCTTAGGGTTTATCCGGGGTTTGTTGGGGACGAACCGGTCTCGGTTTTACGAGATACGGGATCTACCGTTGTGGGAGTGCATAGAGACTGCATTCGGGATTCACAGCTTACAGGTGAGACTGTCCCGTGCATCCAATTTTCGGGGGCCATTGAGAAATTACCCATGGCAAAAATAATGATAGATACACCTTTCCTTAGCGGGGAAGTCGAAGCAGTCGTTGGTTGTTTTCCAGGCGCCCAGCTCATCATTGGGAATGTATCCCGGGTAGGTTCCCCTTCCGATGAGAACGTGCAAGCATGGTCGCAATCAAAAGGTATTGACTTTTGCGCCGCGGTCGAAACACGTCGACGGGTAGCGGATAAAGTTAAGATTAGACCTTTGGCGACGCCAGCGGTCAACCTAGATATCACGCCAGAGCGCTTGGCGAGATTACAAAGGGAGGACCCATCATTAAACCCATGTTTTGGGGAAGCGCGAACCGAGAAAACGAGGAGATATAAGAACGGGTCGTCCTCCTTTATTGTCCAGGGGGGCATCCTGTTCCGTATGTACGTCACAGTGGCTTCTGTTCAAAAGCAGGTCGTCGTGCCACGGTCGTTGATTGCTACAGTATTGCGTCTGGCCCATGATGTTCCATTAGCGGGTCATATGGGAAGTACTAGAACCAAGGAGAGAGTTCTGAAAGATTTTTATTGGCCGTCAGTATACAGAGATGTGCGGTTATATTGTAAGACGTGCAGTGCGTGCCAAAAGACGACGCATAGGGGTCGTACACCCCAGGCTCCTCTTCAAAAGATCCCCACGGTTTCGGAACCGTTTAAAAAGGTTTCGATAGACCTTGTTGATTTAAGAGAAAGATTATCTTCAGCGCGCACTAGGGCAGAAGAAGCGTCTGGTATCGCTTCGAAAAGAGCAAAAGACTATAAAGATAGAGGTTCCAAACTGAGAATTTTTAAGCCAGGAGACAAGGTCCTATTGTTGTTACCTACGGACCATAATAAGTTATTGATGACATGGAAAGGTCCTTATGTTATTGAGCGAATTGTTTCGAAGGTAGATTACGCTATCCACATTGATGGATCAGTAAAGGTTTTCCACGTTGATATGCTGCAGAGGTTTCATGAGAGACCAGAGTATCTGTATTCTCGTACTGGTGTTGAAGGACATACCTAATGTCGTGTCATTCTTTGATGATATAGCATGCCATACGTCGACATGGTCTGATCATATTCAGACACTAACAGTAATTTTTCAACGATTACGTCATTTTTGGTTAACTGCTAAACCCGCAAAGATGGATTTGGCATGTCCAGAGATAGTATTCTTAGGACATATCGTGGGTAGAGGTGTCCAGAGACCTGAAGGAACAAAAATTGACAAATTAGTAGGGTTGCAAATCCCTAAAACAAAGAAACAAGTCAGAAGCTTAGTGGGAATTTTAAATTATTACAGAAAGTTCATTCCAAATTTTTCCTCCTTGTCATCTTCTCTTACTGACCTTACTAAGAAGGGACAACCCGATAAGGTCCAGTGGACGTCTGAATGTCAGACATCATTTGATAATTTGGTGACAGCATTATCATCGTCACCCATTTTGATATTACCCGATTTTCGATCTAATTTTATCCTCAGAACGGATGCGTCGGACTCTGGTGTCGGCGCTTGTCTTCTACAGGAGAAGAACGAATGTCTCCATCCTGTATGTTATGTCAGTAGGAAGTTATTGCAGAGAGAAAGAAAGTATTCTGTGATAGAGCGTGAGTGTCTTGCCATTGTCTGGTCCGTCCGGAAACTAGGACGTTATCTCATGGGACGAGAATTTTGTATCCAGACGGACCACAAGCCACTGACATTTTTGTCGAAGAATCGTTCGTCCAGCCCACGCTTGTCTAGATGGGCATTGGCTTTACAGCCGTACACCTTCGTTATTCAACCAATTCCAGGAACCAGCAATCATATCGCCGACTACCTTAGTCGAGCCTAGGGGAAGATTTCAGGAGCTTATACATCGGAGGACAGGAACATTGACGGGATCTGTGTGAATGAGTCGACCTTAAAATATTGATATTATAAATATGATATGAAGAATGGTTGATAGGTTGAGTGGTTTTTGATTCTGTATTAGATATTGTGTTTAGTTAGCTATTCATGATGTGACACATATATGCATATTGCAGGCCATATTGATCCCCATATTTTCCCCTGATTTCGGGATTTTATATACTAGGGGAACTGCTAGGTCATTTTTCTAGTGTAGGTATTGCTCACGCTCACTCGTTGACAGTCATCTTGATGCGATTTGAAATTAATTGCATTAATTTTTTTGGGGTGGGGGATGATGTCACGAGTGGAGTGAGTGCAATTAAGGGGATTGCTACAGAGCGGGTGTAGAGTAAGAAAGGCTCACAGTAGACAGCAAGTTAAGCGTGCTGTTGTGAGTAGTGGGGGGGGAGTCTGAAGGAGGCGAAAGCGCTGTATAACTATCACTGCAAGTTAGAAGGTCCTAGGGATCGGACCTGTGAATAAAAGCCCATCGGGCGGACATAAAGGGAAGCAGTCGAGAAGACTAGTGAGAGTCTTTCCAGTTATGACTGGTGTCGGGGACGGGCCGCAGAGCCACCTCGATGAGCACAGGGGATAGGCCAGCATAGGGCCGGAGGCCGCACATAGGCCAGAAGTGAGGCTGTCAGTACAGGACAGTAGAGGCACATAAAGTCGTGGCAGTCAGGCCACGGACAGGGACGTAGATATGAGAGTGAATGAGATACTATATTGTTGCCATGTTGATAGGCTAGTGAACTGATACTATGTGTTGCCATGTTGATGGCTATGGAATTACTAATGTGTTACTGCCCTGCTGAGGTGCTAGGGGAGTGTTAAGGGGTATGATAATAGGAAGGTGATATTGAGAGACTGCGGTGCCGGTGAATCATTAATGTACTATTAAGACCCTGAGGGGAGAGGCTGAGGCCGAAGTGCCTTTAGGAGTAACTACCGGATTGTGGATCCGAGGGAGCGTGTGTGTGAGAATAAGGCCGTTGTACGGCAGTCATTTCAATAATATAATATATGTAATTGCGCTATTATATGTATAATTATGTTTAATAAATGTGTGAGTCTGATGGATTGTTCTGTTAAGTGTTAACTTGTTTGTTCGTGATTGTTGTCCTGTCATAACTTATTACATCTCCCCGTCTGGGATTTGTGACATATAACAGTGACGTCTTCTTTGTCCGTTCTGACGCCATCATGGACGTCACTCGGGAAATTCACGAGGTTCACCTTACCGTCGAAAAATCTGTCCTGGGGATGTTTCATTTCGTTTTTAACTTGAAGATTTTCTTGCTCTTCAGTTCTGTATCCATTTTCATTAGACGGTTTATCGACGATGTGAGCTGTCGTAAGATGAAATGTGATATTTGTAGTAGACGAAAAACAATGTCTCTTATAGACTGCAGTGCAACTACATAAACTGGTGTGCAATTCTCTAGTACCTTGAAGGAAAAAAATTACTCCTCGCTTGTTTTCCCTTAAAGGCAATGAATTTAATGTCATGATCTGATCTCCGTCCCAACACTTTACAGACAGGGAAATAACCTCTGCTGAATTTCCAGGTAATTGACAAAGAAATGTTGAGTTGTTTCCCTCTACTATGTTGCTGACATTACGAAGACGAGTTGTCCTTTCTTGACTGATTGCTGAAAAGTATGGAGGGTCAGGTGGCGGCCACATTGGACTTACGGTTGTGGAATTTTTTACAGCAGAACCTTTTCCCTGATTAGGGAAAACTTCACATGTAATAGTAACGTTTGATTCTAATTGATTGGCAGCCAGGCTGGTGATGGACACGTAGAGAGCAGACTGGTCATTAGAATCAATGATTTTCGTGTCCACACTTTCAGCACTGACAAATTTGCTATCTAGGTACCATTTGAAAACTGGTGGCATCAAGAAGCCCTCTACTCCGCACACCATAACGATTGTATTTTTAGATTTAGCGCAAAAATCTTTGTTTGTTTTTTCTTCTAAGTACACAGAGGGTAAGCTCGTTATCTCCTTCTCACCAACATGATAAACACCAATCTCATACGATTTATCTCCCGATAGATTATAACTAACAATGGCAGAAATGTTGTATTTGCCGAGACTTTGGGGGTACAATTCTGCAGAGCAGCTTGCATTGTAATATTCCCCTCTGCCTGATAATGATGTAACCACAACTCTTGAATATGTGAAAGAATCAACGCCCAAAGAGGCTGTATAATTTGTTTTGTTATTTCGAAAGATGAGTTCGCACGAAATTTCTGGGTAAACAAAAGACGAATTGCATATTATATGCCAGCCTGTGCTTTTTATTCGTGAGATGGTGCAGTTAGTAGAGTTTGGGGCATGAAGAACTTGGAGTTTGCATGATGACGTCAGATGAGAGACAACGTCACCGGACTGTATCCGTCTTGCTGTGCATTTCAACTGCAGATTTCTATGAACAGGAAGAACCTCGGCGATTCTAAGCCCTCTCCGGCACCAGTTCCATCCAGAGTTGTTTCCCAGTTCCTCCACGGAGTTGTCTTTCTTGAAAAGACTGCCATTGGCATTCTTGATGTCTAACTGACAAGATCTGGCGATAATAGAGAAAAATGACTTTCAAATTAACATTAGCTCTAGCTGTTTTGAATTTGCAGAAAGCACGCCGGTGGACGAGGGTCACACAGCAGGAAGAAAAACCAAGAGGAAATACAGAATAATGACCGAATGGTAGGGCAGGAGGAGACAACCAAACAGAAGCGCCCACTGACCACACGCTTGACTAGATAGATTCATTACTGTCCAGATACTCCATTCTCAACAACATATTTTAAATAGATTCAAATTCCATTTCCTTTGGTTTCCTTAATCCTTTCCATTACTATTCTGCTTATTAGTCATGGGGGAAACAACAAACAGCATTCTTACATTGCCGTCCAGGATTTGGCTTCAATGTAACACAAGGCAGTGAACGAACGGCCTTCTTGTACAACTGGGCATTGGAGCTCACAGGTGCTCACACTGAACAAGCACAATAACTGTATCAGTCTCAGCACACAACAGGTAATGCTGCCCTGTAAAGAAGGAAATTGAAGTACCAGTTTTAGGTCTTGACGTTAATATTTGTCATTACGATTTCTTACAGCTGGCAAAATTAATGTTCGCTGTAAAAGCTGTTAGGGGGACACGATATTTTACATAGAAAGCTGCAGCTGAACATTGAACAAAACTAAGTATTTTCTCTGTTTGGCTTTGTAATTAGACTACATTCGTCTTACAATGGCCAACATTTTACTTCTCCAGTGCCCGATTGCCATTCTACAAAATCTAGGAAAAGGAATAAAAATATCAAACTCTCAAAACAAACACAAGACGCTGCATGATTACTTAACTGTCTTCCATTTCGCTAGGTAATTTTCTGAGATCACCCTGTGATTTGTGGATAAGATAGCGTTGAAATAGACTGAAAAATGGATTTGAAACATTTGCAAAATCCTTCTGTTTTTTTTTCCCCTGTTGGACTTAAAGGGTTAATGATTACTCTTTTGATACTTGAATTATCCACTTGGAAAATTCCATCCGATGAGGCCAGTTTTTGAGATGTGGCACACATTGATAAACATTGGTCTTACCTTTGGTACTCATTATAAGAGAATTTTTGACAGCAGAAAAACAACAACATGAAAACACATTTTCTCACTGGGAGTTAGGTATAAAACCATTTCTGCATCAAAGATATTTCTAAGGAAAATTGAAGCACAGCGCCGACGTCAAGTGGCTGATTTGAAAGTTTTTGGTTGTTGTTTTTTTATAACAACGTTAATTTTAATCAGTATCATGGAGATGATTAGAACGACAGCACGCGTTTGACTTCGTCAACATTCAGAAAGTAAGATATCATTAAGAACATTTTAGATTCGAAATAAAAAGTACATTCAGATATCAATTGCAGCCCTTACCGTGTCTCTTAAGTAGCACAAAGTCATTATCTTTGCAGTGCTGACAGCCTAAAGATGTAACAAGTCCCGGGACGTGCCAGTATCAACAATGAAAGAGAACAAGAAGATATACTTCATAACTCGTCTCTGGTGGACAAATGCAACGCAGCTTTGAACGCTCCAGCTCTTGCTTATCAGGTTTTGAAAGGTCCGTTCCTGGGGCTGGATTAAAAAAAAAAAAAAAAGGTAAATCTCTTAGTTTCGGTCTCTATTTTCGGAAGGTTGCTGGATTCCCCAGGAAAGCACGTACCTGAATCAATTTTCCAGAAAACGTCCGCTTGTTATTTTAACCCACTGCTGAGAAGACTTCGTCACAGCAGTTGAAGTAACAATACAATGCCTCAAGGACGCGGTCCGCAAGAAAAAAAGGCATTTGAAGTTGTTGTTTTTACTGTATTATTAGAATTGTTATTATGACTATTATCATTTCCCAGTTACGCATAAGCTGAGGATTTCAGTAAGACTGGCAGTTTAGAGACGCTTTGATATGCTTTAAGTACATAAATGATCGTAAACTAATTTATCTATATTATTTATGATCTAATAAACGGTGATCAATTCTCCCCGCCCTCAATTTAGACTTCTTTTTACATGTTCTCGCAGCTTTCTTTTCAAACCGGGACAAGACTAGTTTGTTCTATGCCCGCTCCCCATCGTTGACCCCTAGCCTGTATGGTCACGGGTTTATGACACAGAAACATAGAATCTCAGCAAATACCTTGTTAAGCTTTACCTTAAAGCAGGGGTTCCGAGATTGTGTAGATTTTACCTACAGGTAGGCTTAGAGGGCAAATTTGCTGATTCTTGTTTTCTACATAATTTGTTTGTAAATACTGGTGTCTATTCGTCATTAGCTGTTCATTAATTTTATTTATAATTGAAATAACATGGTTGTTATGTGCCATTATTATTACAATTGTGTGAACTTAAAATCATAATGTTGGAAACGGCGACTTTATACTTTCTCCTTTGTCGGTTGCTATAGTATGAAACAAGTGTAAACTCAAATTACTGAACAAAACAAGGAAGAAGTATAGTCTTTCTAGAAATGTTGTCAGGGGTAAAAGTTGGGAAACCTTTCCGTAAGGAGACAGTCTCGCCTGGCCGGCTGTGCAAAATTCATAACCACACTCAGAAAGGATAACATATCTGCCTGCACATTGCTTTCTGTTACGGCTGATATAACACATTAGCATGATCACACAATACAATGATGCAGAGAAAGCATGTTGACAGTTTACAACGTCTCGGTGAACACATCAGTGAATATTCAAACTACACGCACCGATGCAATGAAGTCATGCTCCGCTGGCTTTGTGTGCATATATGCGTGTATGCGTGTGTGTCTGTGTGGAAAAAATAGTTTACGTGTTAGTTCCGTGTTTAAAGTATTGAAATGTATTTATTTACTTATTTATTTATCTCTGTCTACTAATCTATCTACGTATGCTTAACCACTGGTACTGTTCACGAAAGCGGCGTCTTTTCATTTATAGGGCGATATGCTGCTATAGAAAATATGAAAGGAATTATGAGAGCGAGAGAGAGAGAGAGAGAGAGAGAAAGAGAGAGAGAGAGAGAGAGAGAGAGAGAGAGAGAGAGAGAGACAGAGAGACAGAGACAGAGACAGAGACAGAGAGAGACGAGAGATAGATCTGTACAAGGCTGTAACAGTTGTTGTCAGTACATACGCACCCCAAGCGTTTTGCGCTGGGGGCACGTATGTATGTGTATCTATCATTAACCCCGCCCTTATCCTCAATCCTAAGTCATATAATATCCCTAATCCTGCCTCTACCCTTTCAACCAAAAAACAGGAGGAAAACAAAAAGAAAATCTGAAAGAATAATTAATTAAGGCTGTTGTCAGGAGTATTTAGGGGGGAGTTCTCTGGGACTGAGGTCACAAATAGCTTTAAAATACGTACCTTTAGCTCAAAAAAAAAAAAAATGGTGACGTAGGTACTTGTAACAACATTCTTTGTGCAAAAAGCCAGCACTTTTTTTTTTTTTTTTTGCATTCTTGCCGGGCCCTTACCAATTCGTAGAGGTATAGAGGTAAAACGTTAACCCTGTTTCAGAGGGAAGCACCACCTCAGTGGTACGGTGATAAGTATAGGGTTGGGGGGACATACAGGTGAAAACACCGGGAAATGAAAAAAGAACGTAAAAAAGGCAGATATTGTAGTTGAAAGCGGCGAATTCGCTCTGAACTTGCTTTAATAAAAGCCAGTAATAACAACTCTGCCTGCATCGTAAACAATTTTAATAAACTAGATAAAGATCCCGGCATTATCCGGGATAAACCTGTGAACCCGCCGTTCCATCTCTCTCTCTCTCTCTCTCTCTCTCTCTCTCTCTCTCTCTCTCTCCCTCTCTCTCTCTCTCTCTCTCTTTCTCTCTCTCTCTCTCCATATCTCTCTCTCTCTCTCTCTCCCTCCCTCCCTCTTCCTCTCTCTCTCTCTCTCTCTCGCTCTCTCTCCATATCTCTCTCTCTCCCTCCCTCCCTCCCTCTTCCTCTCTCTCTCTCTCTCTCTCTCCATATCTCTCTCTCGCCCCCTCCCTCCCTCTTCCTCTCTCTCTCTCTCTCTCTCTCTCGCTCTCTCTCCCTCCCTCTCGCTGTCTCTCTCTCTCTCTCTTTTGGTCTGGAAAGCTTCCCATACTCTACCGTCTTACAACAGATTTTAAGCGCACCAGAGCACTCATTTCTAGTAGGGAATTGAATACGTATTAATACATTGTTTCCGGTGCGATGGGTTTATTACAGGGAGCCAAAACAAAGATCATTGTAGTTTACATTTTTACAACTTTTTATTTAAAAACACCTGAAACTTGAATTAACACAATCGGTCGATACAAAAGTGATTGGGCTGGATTAGTTGACTCTCAGGAAAATTAACTTTATAAGTGTTGAAACCATCATTTAGGCTGTAGCGTAAAGCAAAAAAAAATAGGGTCAAAATTGCACCACAATGAATTACTCCCGCCACTATTTTTTTTTTTTGTATTGAGATGAATGAAAACTATGCCTGGATGGGAATTCCCCACACATTTTCATGGCTTTAGTATTCGGGAGAAACTCCACACGGCCAAGGTCAGAGATAACCCGTGTTTTATTAACGCCTACGCATATGTTTATCACTGTCAGGTCGTAATTAGACACAAGTCACAATCACAAAGTGTTATCTTTTTCACCCTTTAATTTCCAAGTACGGCTGAGGGTACGTAGCTACCCACCCCAAAAAATGTTTATCACAACCGAGGGTATGCGGGTACCCGTCCCGTGTGAAAATGTACTTATGTACAAACCCAACCAGCTCATAAACAACTTCCTAATATGATTTATTATTAAGTTAAATATTTCTGTGAAAGAAATTGGATCTTGTTATGTATTGGGTATACGATAACCGCAAAGCCTGCACGAACTTCTTGCAGTACCGAACACAACACAACATGAAAATGGGAAAAGATGAAGAGTGGGAAAGGAAAGCATACATAATGATAATGTCAAGTTTCATGGTCCTCTTCGACCCATCATTTTCATTTTGTTGCTGTTGTTGTTGTTGTTGTTGTTGTTGTTTAAGGAAAACATTGGAAATGTGCTGTACGGCCTTTTCATGTGTCATTCTAATTGACATTTGGAATCAAAATGGCTGTGTCTCGCCCACCCCACACTGCGCAGTGAGAGGACGCGGTAGTCTACAGTCAAGGTGCTCGCCTATCATGCCGAAGGTACCGGGTTCGATCCCCGGTCGGTGCAGGCATGTTGGATTTTTTTTTCGGGGGAGAAACTTCGTGTCCATGATCTTAGGGTAGGTAGGATCGAGCACTTAGTCTTCTCGGATAAGGACGAAAAATTCGGAGGGCCCGTGTGCACGTTAAAGATACCTTGGCAGTTGGAAATCGAGAAGAGCAGGCCAAACAAGGCCGCTGCCCGGGCAAAATTCTAAAAAAAAAAACACGAATCCCTGCCACAACATGAAAAAATAAAAACAAGAAAAAGTGAGGTGTAAATGCCAACGGCAGCTAACCTCCTCAAATACAGAGCTAAACACACAGTGCATTTCTGCAGATTATATGAACTGGTCAGACCACATATCGCGAAATGTAGTGCGATTTTAAATATTATGTTAAATAAACACCGAAATCTCCAGGCTAATTGAATGTTGTGTTTAGTCTTTAATTCGCTGATTTCCGAAACGGGATCATAATAGTGTTCATTAAATCATCACCCCTTTATATTAGCCACTTATAACACAAAAGGAAAAACCAAAGCTATACCCAGAATAGTGAAGAAAAAAGTTGGTGTAAGATCTAATTCCAGTGGGCTAATACAGCACAATGACTTTTTCCCCTCAGGTTTGCTTTCCTAATCCGCCAACTTCGTAGCGTTTCGGCTGACAATGACCTTGACATATTATCATGATATGGAGAAAAAAGGGAGGAGTGATAAGACCACTGTCCTATTACTTAATTAAACAAAAATAATCCTGTTTACGAAGATTTCTGTCTGTTTGTCCTAATATCGTTTCACAAGGAAAGGCCTGTTTACCTGTACAACTTCTAGCATGTCAGTTTAGTCAGTGTCACACAGTCAACTCAGTTCAGGGATCTTTAAAGTACTCGTACCACGTTTCTGTCAAAATTCCTGACCTTGACCGTGTTGTTTACTTTGTTTCTATATCACACCTCTAGGCTCTCCCTTAAGGTGCTTAGGCTCGATTCTGACACCCCCACCCCTACCCACATTTTCTCAAGTTTGAATGACGAATGTTCTTGATAAGACTTTAATGTTCTAAACATTTCAAGTGTTGTTAGAAATTTATCTGTGTAGATTAACAAGGAAGTAAATTCATAGTCAGCTGTCTATAAGGACTATCCTGGGGGTCGGACACAGCAACGATTACAATTAGATCTATTGCATGCCCGGGGGAGTGGGGGTGGGGGTTGAATTAGGGTAATCAAGTGTTGTGAAGAACACGCAACACATTGCCACATACATACACTTAACATCACACGGAAGGTTTTACAGAGATCAGCAACTATTATAATTATTGGGTCCCGTTGACCCCCAAGACACAACCCGAAGATCAGATGCAATTGATGGATGTTTACCTATTATACAAAACTAAATTTCTTTTTTTCCATTTCATTAGCTGACTAAATTCTCTCTCGCTCTCTCTGTCTCTCTCTCTCTCTCTCTCTCTCTCTCTCTCTCTCTCTCTCTCTCTCTTTCTATTTCTCTCTCGCGCTCTTCTCATTTTTCTCTCTCTCTCCCTCTCCTCTATTTCTTTCTCTCACCCTTCTCTGTTTCTCTCTCTCTCTTCTTTGTTTCTGTATATATCTCTCTCACTCTCTCTCTCTTCTCTGTTTCTCT